>HG992319.1:1230000-1830000 GCA_905220615.1 Tinea trinotella | reverse complement strand
CATTATAAATCAAAGAAAACCTATGAAGAATGTGTTAAATAAATCTTTTACGGCCACTCATATTTTTTTTTTATTTTTTTATTGTGACTCGACGTATGACAGCACCCCGCTTGATGTTAAGCCAAAGTGTGGTCCATGAATGAATGTCACTCCTACTACAATTCATTATCTGTGAGTAGCAATCACATCCACTATGCCGGCCTAGTTGGAACCGGCAACTTACAAGCGGAACGTGACCAAATCACTTCACGGTCTGTATACTTGTAAGTGGTGGTACTACCCCGGATATTGCAAACACAATGAAATTAATTTTATTAATATTTAACATTAGCACCTTAGTTTTTTATTTGTAACGTAATCGTGCGATGTTTCAAAGCAAAGTGACAGCGCGTATTATTTGTAGTTGTTAAATAGTAGTAGCAGTCGCCTCCTTTAACCTGAGCTGTAGTCTTTGATATATGTACTTTGGTCGTCCTGTTTCTATGATACAAGCACTTCAGTAGTATAAAAAAGTAAAAAATGTCGTACCCTAATAG
Organism: Tinea trinotella; assembly: GCA_905220615.1. Lineage (NCBI taxonomy): Eukaryota > Metazoa > Arthropoda > Insecta > Lepidoptera > Tineidae > Tinea > Tinea trinotella. The sequence goes on along the minus strand of HG992319.1, from coordinate 1,829,464 downwards.
TTTAAAGCTACTTCACACTATCCTTGTCTTCTTTCAGCATACGGTGGTAATTATTCAGTGACAATCACAGTGTATCAAGCGGACGCCACTGTGGCAATCTGCCACGGTGGCATTGAAATGGGCCAAGGTATCAATACTAAAGTAGCACAAGTATGTGCACATATGTTGGATATACCATTGGAAAAGGTATGTACATTTTTTTTTATTGTGACACGTCATGTGACAGCACCCCGCCTGATGATAAGCTGGAGTGCGGTCTGTGAATCAACTGTTAGTAGCAGTGATCTAATGCCGGCATAGTTGGAACCGGCAACTTACAAGCTGATCCCGGAACGCGACTAAGTCAGTTTACGGTCTGTATACTTGCAAGTGGTGGTACTACCCTGGATCGGCAGACTCTTTAATAACCAGACCCGGAGCAAATATCCATTTCTTTATTTAAAAACTAATATAAAGAAGATATAAAAAAAGTCGAAATAATAAAAAGTTGTAAAATCAAAACCAAAATAAACGCGATAGTAAGCCGCATAAAATTAGTTTAATTCATTAATAAGTGTTGGCGCAAAATCTAAGAAAATACTGAATATATAACAGTTTAAAAGTTTTGGTTTGCTTTTATTTCGTTAAGTGAATTAAGGTTTGCCTTATAAGCATTGATTTAACGTGCCTCATTTGTAGCGCCTATAACATATCTACGTCTTTTCCTAAATTTTATTTTTATTGTGACACGACATCTGAACTTGACCCGCCTGATGATAAGCAAGAGAAGGTCCAAAAGTGACGACAACTGAAAAAAACCGAGTTTATTCACGGCTTCTTCAGTCACCGTCACTATGCCGGCCAAAGGTGCTTCTTCACGCATCGCTTGAAGGATCCAAGGTCATAGGATGGAGAGAACACATGGGCTGGCAAAGCATTCCACTTGTCGATTGTTCTACAAAGAAAAGACGCACCGAACTTACTTACTATCATTGGTAACAATATAAAAATTTTCATAGATATCAATAAAACATCCGAACAACTTCGTGGCTCCAAACGCAATAGCAAGTAGCGGCAGTGTGACAAGCGAATGTGTGTCTTATGCAGTTATAAAAGCATGCGAACAGTTACTAAGCCGCTTGAAACCAATCAGGGAGAGACTGACTACGCCTACTTGGGAAGAGGTGATCAAAGAAGCTTATAACAAAGGCATTAATTTGCAGACCAGTTATATGGCCTCTACTAATGATAATTTAAAAGGTATGAAATCCAATCAATCAATTTGTCACGGGAATTCCCCCACATGGATAGGCAGAGACAATGAAGTAGTAGTGGTAGGCAGTGGTACCTAATCTGTTGATTCGGGGTAGTACCACCACTTACAAGTATACAGACCGTGAAGTGATTTGGTCGCGTTTCGGGATCTGCTTGTAAGTTGCCAGTTACAACTAGGCCGGCATAATGAATGTGATTGCTACTCACAGTTATTGAATTGTCGTAGCAGTGACATCCATGCATGGACCACACTTCAGCTTAACATCAAGCAGAGTGCTGTCATATGTCAAGTCACAATAAAAAACGATTCTGCCACAACTTCCTCGCTTCCGTCACATGCACAATTCTTTTCATACTCTATGGTTATGGGCTCTAAGCAATTCAGCTTTCTTGAGGATGTCTCCTATTCATTTATTAATTAAGTCATCTTTAATTATTATAGTACCACTTACATTTAAGAATGTCAGGCAGACCAATAAAGTGCTTGTATCATAGAAACAGGACAACCAAGTCAATAAATATATCAAAGATACATTGGTACCGGCAAGTGGTTTTTGAACCCGTGCTCTCGGTTTGCCTAACCATTGCACTACCACTACACCACGGTCGCACTGTCACTAACCTTGCATCCCAATGTTTCATCTTTATGTACTCCAGCAGCTGGTTGTACCAAAAAAGTTTTAATTACGTTTACTATTACGAAATCGTAAATTGGGTTGTCTACCATTTATACCAGTAAATGTTTTTATCATTAGAAATAACAAAAGTATTACATAGAAACCCAAAATGAATGATGTCCATTAGTTCTGTCAAAATATCCGTTAAACGTAAACGTAAAATGTGAAGTTAAAGAGTGATGCAACCCATTTTTCTTTTTCTCTTTTACTTATACGATACTTTTTACAAATTCGTAAATGTTGGTACAACCGGCTGCTGGTCTTTAATTTGATAACAGCCTAGCTAAAGACTTGATAAAAAAACAGATATAGTTTTGAATCCTTTTCATTTATTTATTAGACCCTAAATTATTTTATTCTATTTGACAGAATACACCGTGTATGGCGTTAGCTTGGCTGAAGTGGAACTTGACATATTGACTGGTAACCATCAGATTTTGCGTGTTGATATTTTAGAAGACACCGGCCAGAGTATGAATCCAGACATTGATGTTGGACAGGTAAATACTAAGACATCAGAGTCAATGTGAAACAGAGCGAAATCACTTATTGAGAGCGGAAAGGAGACAAATATATGTTACTCTGCATTGACACTGAGTTTAGGGACCCGACCGCGCAACTTCAATGTAAATGACAATTAAATTCATTACCATATGTCGAAAACTGACGCGGACGCTGTTAGTGTTAAAACAACTTTTATTCATTTGGTCCCCGTGTGGAGTTGCTGATCTCCCATCGAGCGCGTCCCCTGGCATCAACAGAACGGCGCCAACCACTGCATCCGTTTTGACAAACTGACAAACCTCGCAAAAGAAATTCGACTGATACCCAGGATGGTACGCAAAGCTATTGAGATTAAAAAAACATCCTAATTTCAATTGAGAAGGTGGTTGGTGATTTTCTAACACCTGGGACCCCATAATACACAAACTCAAGTCTCAAGTCCAGCAAACTGCCAAACCAGACGACACCGTCAGTTATTTTTGCAAAAAATTTAATTAAGCCGGAAACAGTATAATCAAAACCAAAATAAACGCGATAGTAAGCCGCATAAAATTTGTTTAATTCAATAACCAATGTTCGCGCAAAATCGAAGAAAATACTATGGCTCTTTAATATTAATGGTTTAATTTTCAGATAGAAGGCGCTTTCGTGATGGGTTTGGGTCTATGGACATCAGAGCATTTGCAGTATGACACAGGTAGTGGTCGACTGTTGACTGACAGAACATGGACATATAAACCACCAGGCGCAAAAGACATACCAATAGATTTCAGAATCACATTCAAGAGGAACTCCTATAATGCAGCTGGGGTGTTGAGATCGAAAGGTAAAGTACTAAAGGTATTGGGCTTCTCCGCCAGACTGACTGCTGTGCTGTATGTATATAAAGGAATATTCCATTTGAAGATTAACTCGTGAATTTTAGCCCATAAGACATAGCTCGTAGGATTCTCAAGCTGAAGTGGCAATGGGCTGGCCACATCGCTCGAAAAACCGACAACCGATGGAGAAGAAAGGTTGTATACTTGTAATTGGTGGTACTACCCCGGATCGGCAGAGTGGGCACCACTGCCCCTACCACTCTTTACTAACTAGACCCAAAACAAATATCCACCTCTTTCTTTTTATAAACTAATATTTGTAATTTTAATAAATTAGATTAACCCTTTCAACACGACGCTCAACAACGCAGATTATACCCGCGTACGGCCGCTATTATCGCTGGCACGCGTATTGGCGTGCGCCGATCGTAGGTAAAGATTTTATTTACGCCATAGATGGTAAACATTTTGGTAAATTATATTTAAATAATTTTGGTTATAAATTTAAATTGTTTAATTTAATAATATTTATAATAATAATGTTTTAATTATGTGACCAAGCTATTCATGTCCGTTTGATAATAACTATTTGACCACGAAAATAGCAAAAACTTAAATTTATCTTTTCTTAATGCTTAGCGAGTCCTTTGATTTCAAACTGTAATGCCGCTAACTCGCCTAGCGAGTCCATTGTGAAATGTTTGCGGTACCCGAGGTAACTTCATGCAAATCGTAGTGGCATTGAACTTGATGTCGGTATGATGTAAGGCACTACCACAGGAATCCCCCAAAGTATATAATACCGTGACGGTATACTAATATACATTAAATTGCATAAATACAAAGTCATTATTATTCAATAATAACGACTTTGTATAAGATCCCTGGCAAAAAAATATATCATCTCCAAACAAATTCGGACATGTTATGATTTATCTGCCATTATATTTATCCATCAATAAATGCGACCGATATTTATGAGGAACATAAATATGTTTTATTTTAATTATATTATTTCATTATCATGTTCAGACAAAATGTTGTCAATTTCTAATTTACCTTTGCCGTATGTGGATAAAAAAGATCATATTTTTAAAAATCGTGATTTACAAAACGAAGGCTAGTATATTATTAAGAACATTGTATATAAGCTTGTATAGAAAGGACATTATCAACAAAACTTGTTTCGCGAAGATATCATCATTTTAGTTCGCACGCCAATTGGCGTGCGCCGTACGGTAAATAGGAAAAAATTTACGCCAATTGGCGTGCGCCGTACGGAAAGGGTTAAACATTGCAAATAAAAGCTATAAAACAAATATTTGCTCCGACCGGGAATCGAACCCGGGACTTTCTGCGTAACGGACTGGTGTACTAACCATTAACACCACATCTGTCAAAACCTGGCTTCGCCTGATGGTAACCAAGGGGAGGATTAAGACCGTTGACGGCTGAAAAATAACACTTTAATTTTAATTCAATTTGATTTGCCTTTAATTTTGAATTTAAATTATTTTTTTCATTTTATAGGTGTAAAAAAAATTGCAATTTTTGATTCAGTATGAAAAAACATTGTAAACTTTAAACTCGATTGCAACTCAAAAATTATGCACACACTCCAAACAATAATTGATAATTACATAGTTAAAATTAATATTACAAATCATTAACTACTAATTAAATATCTATTAATCTATTATTTAAACATATTAGGCATTATCAGCCGGTTGTACCAAAAAAGTTTCGAAAAAGTTAGTTTACTATTACGAAATCGTGAATTGGGTTGTTATTAATTTTATCAATATAAGTATCGAAACTACCATTTATATATGTTTTTTATTATTAGAAATTACAAAAGTAGTACATAGAAGCCCAATATGAATAATGTACTTTAGCTATGTATAAAATATCCGTTAAACGTAAATGTAAAATGTGAAGTAAAAGAGTGGTGCAACCCATTTTTCCTTTTACTTATACGATACTTTTTACAAATTCGTAAATTATAATTTTTGGTACAACCGGCTGTATATGTTTGAATAATAGATTTTAATAATTAATTTACATTTGACAGCGACCGGTGAGCCAGCTCTAGTAATGTCGGTGGTCGTCACGCATGCCTTACACGAAGCCATAGGGGAGGGTAGGAAGGAATTCGGTTACGAAGATAATGAGTGGATTAGTGTTGGTAAGATAACTTTTATTTAACTTTATACATTATAAAAACATAACTTTATATATAAAAAAAAACAAGTTTTTATTTACCACGCGTGCTTGTATCATAGACACAAGACGGCCAAAGTACATATATCAAAGATACATTGGTGCCAGCAAGTGGTTTTAAACTGGGTGCTCTTGGTACGCAAGACCGCTTATCAACTACTAGACCACATTCGCCTTAGATTAGATATACCTATATTAATAATAACTTACTTATACAGACCGTGAAGTGATTTGTTCGTGTTTCGGGATCAGCTCGTAAGTTGCCGGTTCCAACTAGGCCGGCATAGTGGATTTGATTGCAGTTATTGAATTGTAGCAGTAACATTCATTCATGGACCACACTCCAGCTTAACATCAAGCATGTATGCTATATATCATATGTCGAGTCACAATAAAAAAAAAATTATAACAAAATCATGTAAGAAGGTATTTAATACTCGACATCTGATTCCAACTTGTCTCATGGCAAACAAGGGAAGGTCCAAGAGTGACAACGACTGAGCGAATCGCCCCTGTTCACGGCAGCCTCACACGCTGTCACTATGCCGGCCACAGGTGCTTTTTCACGCAGGGCTTGAAGAATCAACGGTGATAGGATGGCGAGAACACGTAGGCAGGTAAATCATTACTCGACCTGCCTGACCCATCCTTTTTGTATTTTCAGAAAACCCGTATACAGTGGACAACATTATGCAAGCTCTCCAGACAAATATTGATAAGTTCAAATTAATATAAGTATGATGTTAAAGACCATGGTTTGATTGATTGATCGCCATAGGGTTGGTGCTTTCCGTGCACGGTTGATTCGAGAAAGAACATCTACAAGGTACCCGGGAGGAAGCCGAGGACTGACTTGCCTCATGGCAAAGAGGAGTCAATCGCCGTCACTATGCCGGCCAAAGTTAATTCTAATATTGGCTGACATTATATGGAAATCTCTTCACAATGTCATCTTGTTGCAACTTGGGGCGTTGCCACGTATTTATGGTATGGCACATAGAAAGGATGAGTAAAAGTATAAAATTTTATATATTTTATACAAAAATTTATAGATTGACGAAAGCAATTTATAAATCTGATGTGGATGAATGCGTTAAACAAGGCAGACCCAGGGTGTTTTACGATCAAATCGAAGACATCCTCAAGAAAGCTGGGTTGCCTAGTGCCCATAACCGTAGAGCTTGTATGAGAAGAATTGTGGATGTGAAGAAAGCGAAGGAGTTGTTTTAGGTTTTAGGATCGTGGCAAATGGCGCTCCATTGTCTCTGCCTATCCCAGTGGGAAAGAGGCGTGACAATTTGATTGATTGATTGATATAATTAATTGCATTTATGTTTTATATGAGTATATACAAATAAAACTATATTTAAAAAAAATACGTTTTATTATTCATTAAATTATTAGATACATTTAATATTAAATTAATCTATATTTAAGACCCGTCTTACTCTATGGTCTTACTTGTTAACTGTGGATTATGGTCAAATAAGAACGATATACGTCCCTCGTCGGCGATTGTTGAAATAATACGAGACGAAAAATGATTCCGATAACTGCAGACCGCACTGGTTTGGATGAATATGTATGGGTGGCCGCAGACTGCAGTGTCGCCTTGCACGGAATTAATCTCAAACATCATCATCAGCCAGAAAACGTCCACTGCTGAACATAAGCCTCTTCCTTAGAACGCCATTCAAACGACGAGATGCCAGTTGCATCCACCGGTTATTTGTGACTTTCACTATGTCGTCAGTCCACTCTGTGGGAGGCCTACCTACGCTGGGTCTTCCGGTTCGTGGTCTTCACCTCTTCTTTCTTACCCATCGGTTATCGGTTCTTCGAGCGATCTCAAACAGAAATCGCACCTTAATGATTGACGTCGCGCGATAATATTCGTTACAACGAATAAGTAATTTCGGTGGTTTTAGCCCAGTTTTTTATTATTTTGACAAACGCCGATGAGAGACGATATCTTTTCCATTTGTCCGACCTAACCCTGCTAAATGTTGGCTTTGTCACGTGTTTCATCATAAACATAATTTATTTAGTCCAATATTGGAACATTCGCCAACATTGGAGGGCCAATTACAGACCACAAAATAGATGGGCCAATTACAGACCACATAATAGATGGGCCAATTACAGAACCTATGACAGATGGACCTATGACAGATGGACCAATGACAGACCATATAACAGATGGGCCAATGACAGACCATATAATAGATGGGCACACACCGCCTAGATTGGCATAATCATGAGCCGGCCGCAACTACTTTTCTATTTATACGATTGTTGTAAACAGATTTTACTATCTAATTAACAATTAACGCATTGGCTAAACATACTTCTCGATTAGAGTCGGGTTAGATTCCTTATTTTTTTTTGTAACTCGAAATATGACAGCACTTCGCTTGATGTTAAGCTGGAGTTTGGTCCATGAATTGCTACTACAATTCAATAACTGTAAGTAGCAATCATATACACTATGCCGGCCTAGTTGATACCAGCAACTTACTGAGGTCCTTAAAGTGGCTGTATCATAGAAACTGGACGACCAAAGTACATATATCAAAGATACATTCGAATCTGCAAGTCCTTGGTCGCCTTAAATCTTAATTTTCACAGGGATAGGCAGTCCCTGGAGTGCATTTAATAAGATACTGCATTATTGGGTGGTTAAATTATTCGTCCATTCCTGGAGGCAGTAATGATTCATTGAATGCGGGATCCTGAAAGAAAGAAAACATACATACATAACTATAAACGATATATGACAGCACCTCTCCTGATGTTAAGCTGGATTGCGATCCATGAATGAAGAAGACTGCTACTACAGTTCATCATCATCAGATTTAAGGGGTGATTACCACTCTTAAAATTCTGCCGATCCGGGGTAGTACCACCACTTTTAAGTATACAAACCGTGAAGTGATTTAGTCACGTTTCGGGATCCGCTTGTTAGTTGCCGGTTCCAACTAGGCCAGCATAGTGGATGTGATTGCTACTCAGTTATTGAATCATAGTAACAGTTACATTCATTAATGGAGCACACTTCAGCTTAACATCAAGCGGGGTGGTGTCATATGTCAGGTCACAACGATAAAAAAAACATCAGTCAGAAGACGTCCGCTGAACATAGGCCTCCCCCTTAAAACACCATTCTGAACGAAAAGATGCCCGGTTACCCGTGACCTTCACTATGTCGTCAGTCCAGTGGGAGGCCTACCTACGCTGCGTCTTCCGGTTCGTAGTATCCATTCTAGGACCTTTCTTCCCCATCGGTTGTCGGTTCTTCGATCTATGGCTACAGTTATCAAGTAGCACTCACATGTACTATGCTGGCCTCGATGGACCGGCACGAAACGAAGATCTCGCAACGCGACTAAGTCACCTTACGTTCTGTATACTGGTCACCTCTGCTACCATTCTTAGACAATGCCTGGCGCAAATATCCATTTTCGAAGTGTGGTCCATGAATGAATGTCACTGCTACTACAATTTAATAACTGTGTGTAGCAATCACATCCACTATGCCGGCCTAGCTGGAACCGGCAACTTACAAGCTGATCCCGAAACGCGAACAAAACACTTTACGGTCTGTATACTTGTAAGTGGTGGTACTACCCCGGATCGGCTGACTGGGTACCACTGCCTACCACTCTTTGATAACCAGACCAGAAGTAAATAAATAAGTAATAAGTTTTTAATAACAAATATTCAATATAATTATTAAATATTACAAATAAAAGCTATGAAACAAATATTTGCTCCGACCGGGAATCGAACCCGGGACTTTACGCGCAACAAACCAATCGCTAAACCGTTCGTCCACACCTGTCGTCAAGAATCTCTTCTTTTATTAGCAAATATTTGTAATATTCTTTATTATTATTATGGCTCGACATATGACATCACCCTGATGTTAAGCTGGATTGCGGTTCATTAATAGATGCGACTGCTACTATAGTTAACCAAGTAGCAGACGCATTCATTAGATGCAAATCTGATTACTATATACTACTTTTGTTACTTGACTCGTCTTTGCCATGATGGTAGGGGAAAATCTACGAGTGCCAACCGACTTAGTTCACAGTCGCCTCAGTGCCCGCCAAAACAATTACCTTATTATCTTCTTCAATGGGTCCGATAAACTGCATAACATGCATAGGCAAGGCAGCCCTCTGTAGCTGAGTCAATGAGACTATCCGCGCTCTAACAGCTGTTGCCAAGGATGGGTTGTTCATGATGGCCGCAAATGGTGCCGCGGGCAACTTTAGCACAACGGACACTGACTCCGGCAAGACACGCTCGCAACACTTCACCCAACCTTCCCAGGCTACTTTGTTTAGCCACACCTTTGGAGAAAAAATAATAATATTATCGATCGATGTATAAAAATAGAAAGGAATAGTGAGATATTTTTACAATAAATAGTTTTGTGATAATTAACTTTATAATTATTATAATAACTCATTATAAAATTAATGACACATATAAATATGAAACTCTTTCTGTAAGATAACTCAAAACGCTCTCCATATCCGACGACCTACTCTCTTCAAATCCGACGACCTACCCCGATCAACGCTCTTCAAATCCGACGACCTACCCCAATCAACGCTCTTCAAATCCGACGACCTACCCCAATCAACGCTCTTCAAATCCGACGACCTACCCCGATCAACGCTCTTCAAATCCGACGACATACCCCAATCAACGCTCTTCAAATCCGACGACCTACCCCGATCAACGCTCTTCAAATGCGACGACCTACCCCAATCAACGCTCTTCAAATCCGACGATATACCCCAATCAACGCTCTTCAAATCCGACGACCTACCCCGATCAACGCTCTTCAAATGCGACGACCTACCCCAATCAACGCTCTTCAAATCCGACGACCTACCCCGATCAACGCTCTTCAAATCCGACGACCTACCCCAATCAACGCTCTTCAAATCCGACGACCTACCCCGATCAACGCTCTTCAAATCCGACGACATAGCCCAATCAACGCTCTTCATATCCGACGACCTACTCTCATCATATCCGACGATCTATCCTCTCCGTATCCGACGGCCTTACTTATAAATAATAATAAATCAACACCTACATCTTTATCAATCAACGTTTGTAATATATTAAGCACTAATCCGGAGAGTGTGGGATATATGGCTAAGGCTTGCAGCACACTGCGCATGAACAGCACGGGGATTGGGTCCTCGTCAACTAAGATTTGCAGAACACCAGCCACCACCTGCAAAGAAAACACGTCGTTATTATTACAATTTTCTTAGATTTCATAATTCTCATTAGAACTCATTAATCAAACATTGATTAATGAGTTAAACAAATTTTATGCGGCTTACTATCGCGTTCATTTTTGTTTTTGATTACACATTTTATTATTATCTCTACGTTTCGAGAGCTTCGCAGCCATCGTGGTCACGGAGAGGTAATTGTAACACAAAAATAAACGCGATAGTAAGCCGCATAAATTTTGTTTAATTCATTATGACAATTGCTTAATAATAGATATATAAATAATTAATATATCTATAATTAATAAATCTGTGTTGTAGAGCAGACAACACATAGACAGGTAATCGATTGCTGGGTTTCTTAAACATTGACAAACTGTACTTTGGTCGCCTTGTTTGCATGATACAAGCACTTTTGGTAGCTTAGTATAGAAATGTAAAAAACTACTCACATCTTGTGTATAAATATTCTTCTCAGCGAAGCACAACGCCGTGGCTTTTATAATATGTTTAAGCTCAGCTTTACTTGGGTCAATCAGATGTAGAGTCACTAATAACTCCGTTGGGGATACTGCAAGGTTTTTAATAGAAAATTATATATGATTTAATGTGAATGGATGCGTTGAACATCCTTATGAAAACCAATCAACGTTACAGTCAAATTAGCTTGGAGACGTTTTTGCATATGTAGTAGTGTGTGTAGTACATACGCCTAAGAGTGCGTTTCCATTATGTCGTGGCGGTAGATAAAGATGTTACGATTTCCTATCATTGTGTTTAGTGAATTAAACAAATTTTATGCGGCTTACTATCGCGTTTATTTTGGTTTTGATTTTACAATTTTTATTATTCCGACGTTTCGAGAGCTTTGCAGCCATCGTGGTCACGGAGAGGTGTTGGTCGTCCTATTGGTTGATGCTGTTATTGTTTCCAAAACTACCCCGTTTCATATTTTGTTTTTCTGTTCCCGGTTTATTTCAAATTTTTGCAAAAATAACTGACGGTGTCATCTGGTTTGGCAGTTTGCTGGACTTGGGACTTGAGTTTGTGAATTATGGGGTCCCAGGTGGGGTCAATGTTCGCGCAAAATCTAAGAAAATACTATTGTGTTTAGTTTTAGCTTGGAGACGTTTTTGCATTTGTAGTAGTGTACAGTCAGCAAATAAATAAATAACTTTTTTAAATAATTTTGCCCGATTGCCCTTCGATATATGTCGCTTTAAACCTGAAGTGCTTCCAACTGACCAAGATTTCGAGAGGGTATGTGACGTATGTATATATGTTTCGGCGATCAAAACAATCGGTCGGTTTTGTGCACGTTATTCTGCAATTTTTATCAAATAGTTAATTCGTATCGTAAGTATTGAATTTCGTGTTTTTCCATTAAAAGTTTTCGTCCGATTGCTTCCTATTAAAACCTAAGGACATGACGAGTTTTTGTAACTTGTGTTAATAATGGAATCGCACTACTACAAATGCAAAAACGTCTCCAAGTTAATTTGGCTGCACTATTTATTAGTCACCTACGAGAATGGCAAATATTAACGTTGATAAAACAGTGATAGTTCATGGACAAGTCATTTTGATGTTGAGTCGGGCCAGTTGAGTGTTATGAACACTTTTTTTTGTGACTCAACATATGACAGCACCCCTCTTGATGTTAAGCTGGAGTGTGGTCCATAAATAGATGTTACTGTTACTCCAATTTAACAACTGTAAATATCAATCACATACACTGTGCCGGCCTAGTTGGAACCGGCAACTTACAAGCTGATCCCGAAACGTGACCAAATCACTTCACGGTCTGTATACTTGATGTTATCCTTAATATTTAGTAGATTTAGATTTCAAACATCCATTAATCGGGGCAGACCCAGAAGGATCCCCAGAAAGCCGGGTTGCCTAGTGCCCATAACCGTACCGCCATAACCGAGCTTGTATGAAGAGAATTGTAGATGTGAGGGAAACGAGGGAGTTGTGTCAGGATTGTGGCAAGTGGCACTCCATTAGAAAAAGGCGTGAGTGAAGTATTGTGTATAGTTCGCGTCACGTAAGTTGGCAAGAGTCGTCAGATGCGCAGAAGTTGTTTTTTAGAAGTGTTTAGGAACGCGGGGCATGAGGTAACAAAGTTCCGTGCGCGCCGCAAGTCGACTGCCGCGTGGAATCCACGCTTCGTTCGCTCCCGCGTACACTTGCGGTGCACTGAAATCCCCCGCCGCGTCTGTCTGTTCGGGATAAACTCAAAAATCAATCAATTAAATTGTCCCGCCTTTTCCCCACAGGGATAGGCAGAGAAAATGGAGCGCCACCTGCCATGATCCTGACACAACTCCCTCGCTTCCTTTACATTCACAATACAAGCTCTATGGTTATGGGCACTAGGCAACCTAGCTTTCTTGAGGATGTCTCCGATTTGGTAGGAGAACACCCTCCTCGATTAACGCATCCATGCACATTAGATTTATAAATCTAATGTTTTTTTTTTCACACATTTTAATCAAGTTTCTAATAATGATGACTACGGATGACGACTCTCTTTTATTCAATTAACTCACTATTTTTTCAATAATCAAACAAAGAAAATATGTACACGTTTTCATCGATATTAAATGACATCGCCGAACTATGAGCGTCACTAAAAGCGGTCACTAAGATACGGGTGGTGGTCGTTTCACGCCCCACCGCACCTCAGCCCCCGAATTCGTTTAACTCGTTCCCCAACTATACATGCGCAAACGTTCCCCCACTACGTTAAAATCTTGCCAACTTACGTGACGCGGACTATATACGCTTCAATGCGATAATAATAAGTACAATACCTGGCAATAATTCGTTATTAATATTTTGCAGTCCCATTAATTTATTGAACACTTCCTTCACGACAGCAGGATTCAGTTTTATTAACTTTGGTAATGCGGCCAATATCTGTGAAACATTAACAACAATTATACATTTTAGAATTATACATATACTAGCTGTGCCCGCGGTCTCGCTCGCGTAAAATTAGGTCATAAAAAAGGAGGAGGTTCTCAATTCGACTGTATATACCATTTACTTATTTACAACTTGATAAGTCATATAAAAATGACAGACGGAAAAAATATAGAAAAAATCCAAACAGTTGAAAGTATAGTCAATTGGACACTATAGTAAAAATATATATTTTTTTGAAATAAAAGTATCCTAGGCTACTTCTAGTACCTCCAAAAATAAGTGTACAAAGTTTCATGATGATCGGTTAAGTAGTTGTTGCGAGAAAACGTAACAAACAAACTCACATTCACATTTATAATAATAGTAGGATGTATATAAATAAATGTAGTCTTTTGCTAAACAATAAAGGAATGTGATACCATTTTTTTATTTTATAAATTTTTAAGTAAAAAATAGGAGTAAAGGTGTAATGCCGCCGGCCACTGCAGACTGCACTTTTTTTATATTCTATACTAAGCTACTAAAGTGCTTGTATCATAGAAACAGGACAACCAGAGTACATATATCAAAGATACATTGGTACCGGTGGGTGGCCTCGAACTCGTGCTCTCGGTTTGTGTAACCATTGCACTGCCACTACACCATGGTCGCCTTTATATAAGTTGTTTGTATGAGATTGATTTTGTGCAAAGCTACACTAGTCTGCAGCGGCTGCATTAATATTGTTTCCAAACATCATATTTATAATCTATGACTTAGCAAATGCTGATTGTCGCAATAGTTTAGCCTTGCATGGAATCAATCTCATACAAACATGTAGTGCAGTCTGCAGTCAGCGGTCTACAGCCGCCGGTGGAATCACACCTTAAGGCATGAAATTAAACCATTGTAGCGCTTAAAAATAATGTACTGCATAGCATAAAAAATATACTGTACGTCATGAAAATGATTTACCAAACATATATTACTGTTTTAAAAATAGTATTTTCTTAGATTTTGCGCAAACATTGATTATTGAATTAAACAAATTTTATGCGGCTTACTATCGCGTTTATTTTGGTTTTGACCACGATGGCTGCAAAGCTCTCGAAACGTCGCAATAATAAAAAAATGTACAAACAAAACCAAAATAAACGCGATATTAAGCCGCATAAAATTTGTTTATTGTATTAAAATATTAGATATAAGATTGTATAAATGTCAATCAATCAATCAAATTGTCACGCGTTTTTCCCACAGGGATAGGCAGAGACAATGATGTTAGAATTTTATTGAAATGTGATAATGCTGAATTTGTTAATAAAGAAAGCTTAACTAAAATCGTTAATGGAAGGGAATTATCTGGAGGATGGTAGAGAGAGTTATGTTAAGATCTTGGAGCGTGGCGTTCCATTGTTTCTGCCTATCTTAGTGGGAATTGAAGCATGACGATTTGATTGAATAATAATGATTAATTATATCATAAGGTAAAGATTAAATAAACTTCATCCATAAACTATTGCCACGGAAGATACCTGAAAACACAAAAATTACATTAGATATTATTTTTGAAACCCCTACGTCTTTCCTAATTTTTAGTACATATTTACAATTATTAATTTAAATCAAGGATAGGTAGACTGGGCAAATGACCGCCAACTGTCTGCCTACTCACCACACAACACTCTTTCTTTGACAGCACCCTGCTTGATGTTAAACTCGAGTGTGGTCCATGAATGGATGTCACTGCCACTACAATTCAACAACTGTAAGTAGCAATTACGTTCACTATGCCGGCCTAGTTGGAACTGGCAACTTACAAGCTGATCCCGAAACGCGACCAAATCACTTCACTGTCTGTAAACTTGTAAGTGGTGGTACTACCCCGGATCGGCAGACTGGGTACTACGGCCTACCACTCTTAGATAACCAAATGACCTGAAATGGACTCGCAAACTCCGGTTCAAAACCACTTGCCAATACAAATGTATCTTTGATATATGTACTTTGGTCATGATGTGACTATGATACAGGCAGTTTTAGCTGAGCCGGGTGAAATAAAAAATCTACTTCGGCCGTAGAGCTTGTATGAAAAGAATTGTGAATGTGAGGGAAGCGAGGGAATTGTGTCAGGATCTTGGCAGGTGTTGCTTCATTGTCTCTGCCTATCCCTGTGGTAAAAAGGTGTGACAATTTGATTGATTAAATGCTCCGGCCGGGAATCGAACCAGACAGGTCAAGTTCTATACCATATACTAAAAATAAAATTATACTTACTTTTTAGAACAATTGACGTTATATAAGAGGTAAAGAAACTTTGAAGCATTTTGATCATGAATACGAAAGAAGTATGTAAACTATACCAACCTCTTTTTTGGTCAGTCCATTTAGTACTGGTATCAGAAACCTCACGTCTGATACTCTTGTCGCGTACAGGTCACGAACCTTGGACACCAACTCGATCGATGGTGGAGCTAAAATTAAATAAATTTTAAAAACTATATAGAAACATATATCATTATATCAGGCGACCGTGGTGTAGTGGTAAAGCAATGGTTACAACTTGAAAACCACTTGCCGGTACCAATGTATCTTTGATATATGTCAGCACTCCGCTTGATGTTAAGCTGGAGTGTGGTCCATGAATGACATCCATTTCAATAACTGCAATTCTATAACTGTAATACTACCCCGAAGCAAATATCCGCCTTTATTTTTTTTATTAACAAATATTTGCAATATTTTATATAAATATTGCAAATAAAAGCTATGAAACAACTATTTGCTCCGACCGGGAATCGAACCCGGGACTTTACGCGCAACAAACCAATCGATAACCGTTCGTCCACGCCTGCCGTCAAAATATGTACTTTGGTTGTCCTTCTATAATACAAACACTTAGTATTGGTAGCTTTGTATTGAAATGTAAAATTATAAAAACATATAGTCTTTACCCCCCCCCCCCAATCTTCTCTTGCTTGCCATCAGAGGGGTCGGCAGTGACAATAGATAAATAAATAAAATGACGACTGACTGCCTGCCTACCACTCTTAAATATATATATAATGAAATACTTACATTTTTCAGTCATAATATGTACTAAACGCGTGAGCAATGTTTCAGCACCTCTCGGACACTCATCAAGGAGTTTCAGGAATGTTGAATGTGATCCATCACCAGCTGACATCACCTACAAATCATATTATAATAACAATTAATCATCTTATCACTCCCGTGACATTGTGCTTTTAATAAACACCTGTACAACCTCAACATTTCGGATAACCCCCTTTGTAGATGCTGCCTGAATGAAGAAGAGATAGCTCTTGAGTTGCAGGAGTGTAGCTGAAGCAAGCCAGAAAAGTTCCTTGGCAACGCAAGGACGCTTCCGGAAGTCTACAGGAACGAGAAGGGTCTCCTGGCCTTCCTGGAGGAGATCGGGTGGCTCCACTGAAGGAGAACCCTTGAAGAACGACGTACAAAGAAACCGCAATGGAGAAACGGAAACGAGCCCTCGCATAACATCACTCCCGTGGCTAGAGAGCGGATCTATATAGTCGACAGTCAAACTAAACGAAAATTCTTTGTCGACTAATCGAGCCCTTGAGTAATAATATAAGGCGACCGTGGTGTAGTGGCAGTGCAATGGTTAACAAACCGAAAGCACGAGTTCAAAACCAAAACCGGTATCAATGTATTTTTGATATAATATGTGTACTTTGGTTGTTCTGTTTTCATGATTCAAGCACTTTAGTAGTTTAGTATAGAATTGTAAATATAAATCCGTTGGCCAGCGTTGGTAACTTTGATCTGATTCGATTTTTCAGTCAGGCAAATGGAGGTCAGATGTCGAGTTACATTAAATACTTATATATACAGTATGTGGGGGGATAATACGACAATAAATTAAAACCCGGATAGCTAATGATGTTCTCAAACCACATTAAAAAAATCATTCAAAAATATCCATTACTTTAGCCACAAGACATTATTTTTATTTTGCAATTTTTCTACACCTGTATTTGTTACTGACCCATATGATACAGGTGAATGACCCTGACTGCATCGCTATTTTAATTAAAACTACCTATGCAGTTTAAAATAATGAAAACTAAAGAAACTACTTTACACTTTACACATTGTTCATCATTATTGGCGGATGCCGCCAAAAGCCCCTGAGGAGTACGTTACGTAGGTACGATGACAAGTGCGCTGTTGCCGCTCTTATCACAGGTCAGTGATCTTAGGTACATTAATGGTGTTTTATTGTTTTTATATTTTCATGGTTTTAAGTTTGTTTGAAAAAAATATTTTTTAAATTTTGATGTTAGAATTTAATTTATATTTTTTAAAGTATCCTATGAAGTAATATTGACGCTGTTTTAATTTATTGTCGTAAAGTCCCCAACACATTGTATAAAAACTTTGGGCAGTAAAAAAGAAATAGTAACGGCGACTGAGACAACCGAACTCAGTCATTTTTTAGTCTTCAATACTCCCCGTACGACCCTTTGCTTAGCATCTGGCAAGGCCATTAGCCAAGCAAATTTTAAAGTAGTAATATCAAAACGTGTGACATGACAAACGTGGTGCCATCTGTCGGCAACTAACCGTTAACCGTTAAACGTGTCGTTTTACTAGCATGGAGGACGCAGAGCGCTGACGATTAAAAAAGCCGTTTCAGTTTACGGGTACCTCAGTCGCCGTCACAATAAACAAGAGACAAATTGAGATTACATCAAAAGTTAGATTTTGTATGATTATTTAAATTGTTAAAAATAAAAGCAAATAACTAGGCCGGCATAGTGGATGTGATTTATGGTTATTGAATTGTAGTAGCAGTGACATCCATTTATGAACCCTGATGAACTCCAGCTTAACATCAGGCAAGATGCTGTCATATGTCGAGTCACAATGAAAAAGAAGTGTTTTCCATGTATTTACCTGCCTAACGGGCATTTCAATGGCTCTCAGGACGCAACGTTTGGCATCTGCGTTCGCATTACCATACACACGAGCCACGTCGATTATTAAATCTGAAATAATTAATAACACCATAATACATTGAATTAAATTCGAGATAAAAAGGCACCGATTTAAAAAGGGCAGTTTCCCTAAAAGTCATCATTCATTTTGTATGGGGACTTGGGCTTAATTGTATTAACAGTTGCGTATACATTTTAAAATACTTTAATGTACGAAGATTACAATGTAATTGTAATATATCCTTTATTATACATAGTTTAGGTGTGCAAGATCATCAAACTATAATTATGACAGTTCAAAGCTATGGCGTGTCTCCGTGATTGACAGACGACACAAAATCCATATCTTATTTTCCAAATAACTCAATTGCACAGCAATTAAAAGCAAAATTGTTATTAGTTACAAGTATCGAAACTACCATTTATATATTTTTTCATCAACATTACAAAAGTAGAACATAGAAGCCCAAAATGAATGATGTCCTTTAAAATTATAAAATGTATGTTGAGCAGGTTTAGAAGTATTAACTGAGGAGTAAACTAAATAAAAAGATTGAAAGTAATAAATGTACATTTTCTGTACAAGTGTACAGACCGTGAAGTGACAGTCGAATTTTGGGATTAGCTTGAAAGTTAGGTTGGCCTTCAGATTACGACCCTAGCACAGCATCTCTCATTCACATCCATAATGATCTGGAGCCCCTGCAACTACGCAGAGACATGGCGGCTCTGTGCGTCCTCCATCGCCAATACCAAAGAAAATGTTACGAGGAACTCTTCAACCTTGCTCCTACCTCGTCTTTTCACACCGGTAATACCCGCACAGGTCGGGGAAAGCATCCGCATTCTATCGACCGAATCGGCAGTCGAACTAAAAAGTTCGGTGCGTCTTTTCTTTGTAGATCAATCGACAAGTAGAATGCTTTGCGCAGGCCATGTATTCTCTCCATCCTTGGATTCTTCAAGCGATGCGTGAAGAAGCACCTTTGGCCGGCATAGTGACGGCGAATAAGGCAGTCGTGAACAAATTTGGTTTTCTCTGTCGTCGTCACTCTTGGACCTCCTCTTGCTTATCATCAGGTGGGACGAGGTCAGATGTCGTGTCAAAAGAAAAAAAATACGGAAAAAAATAAACGACATACCTTCTTTAAACGGGAACAAGGCCATGATTAAATTAAGACATAGTTTATAGAGATCATCCGTCCATACTGAATTACCCATACTGTGATAGTCACTCAGCAACTCGGATGGCGGCGACCTCAGCGCTATGAAACCCAGGTATACAGTGGCATATTTTTCCACCACCTTCATGACAGACTCGTTATTTTTATTATAAAGTTTCAGTATTGATTTTATTGCAGTATCACGTACTTCTGTTGTTGGACTTACTGTGAATAAAATATTAATTCGAATAGTAGAGTTGACTTAAGAGTGGTAGGCAGATAATTGGTAGACATAAAGTAAAAAAATATATAATGATTTTATGTGTTAGTTAAAATTTAAGGCGACCGTGGTATAGTGGTAGTGCACGGGTTCCTGTTTCCATACGTTTCCATTTAAGCACTCTTAGTAGCCCATAAAAAGGATAGATTGACGAAAGAAATTTATGAATTTAATGTGCTATGAAAATTTTTTTTGCTCCGACCGGGAATTGAACCTGTGACTTTACACGTCAAACGAACTGGTGTGCTTTCCCAATCCTGTCGCCTGTCAAAAAAAAGTAATAAATAATGAATTAAACAAATTTTATGCGGCTTACTATCGCGTTTATTTTGGTTTTGATTTTACAATTTTATTTTATTTTATTATTCCAACGTTTCGAGAGCTTCGCAGCCATCGTGGTCACGGAGAGACATTTTTATGCGATAGTAAGCCGCATAAAATTTGTTCGCGCAAAATCTAAGAAAATATTAAGTAATAAATACTTACATGAAGCAGACAATAGCGGCGTAATATATTTATGTGCATGCGGCGTACGCATCAAACACAAATCTTCCAAAATCTCCAAACTGATCAGAGAGAGTTTCTCATCAGAAATCAACATTTTGATATAATCCGTAGCTTCCTCCGTGATAAGAGGAGCTTCCAAATAGATCCTCCTAAGCAACAAATCCTTGCTATTCTCTAAAACAGGATCCCCACGTTCATTTATCTGAGTCAATAATGCACACAGTAAATTATTGTAACTCGTACAAGATTTATCTGGCATTTTTGGTTGTAATGTAACTGGTTGATTATGATACCCTTGGAAGTAAGAGAACTCTTCATAAAGCCACGCTAAAGCTAAATTCAAACGGCTCGACGGGTCCTCCAAAATGTAATTTAACACAATTTCACGAATCTCTTGCGTGTAGCTCGAAGCGAATGTTGTTATGAGCTTCATACGCATCTGTGCTGCACCCCCGATCAGACTCTGTTCTTCAGCCGTTAATATCCTATTGATCGCTTGTAAAATTAACCGTTCTTTAACTTCTTTCGGTATAGGCATAGTAATCTCTTGCAGTTTTAATAATTTAACCCGTTGTTTAATTTTAGGCGCAGGAGGTTCTACTTCTTTTATCCGCTCCTTGATTTGTTCTAAGCGAGTTTCTTCCATTAATTTGGAGACGCGTGCTTCCTCCATTAATTTAGAGACGCGTGTTTCTTCCATTAGTTTAGACACAGCTGTTTCTATCTTATTAGTGTCTGCTTTTGTTGTCTCCTGTAGTTTTGACAATGCATTTTTAAGAGTCACTTTTTCATCATCGTCTTTCAATAATGGGATTTTAGTAGGTTTCTCTGATATTATAGTAGGTACATATGCTGGGGTCTCCTCTACAATATTTTGTATCAAATTCACTAACAATTTAGCTAAAGTACGTTTCTGCATTGCACTTCCAGCATTTGAAATTGGGTTATATTTAGTTTTGAAAGCCGCTGGCATTGACTCAGGTAATTTTTTTAATAAAGTTTCAGAAACTAGTGTTGAAACTTTATTTATATTATTTAGCCCTTCCAAGATTGAATCTTCAGTAACGTCTTTCACATCAACCTGTTCTTCAGGATCTGATGGAGACTCAATCCTCATTTTTTTAGCTGGCAACTCTTTTATATCTCTATCTCCTAACCTCTTATATCTTCTTTCCCGGGGCAATATTTTCATTATCTCTTGGTTAGTCATACCCATGTCCAATAACAACTGAGTTATTTGTCCAAAATAATCATTTGAAGATGGATGTTTCAATAGACTTATCAATATCAATCTCAGTTGTTTTTTGACTGATAAAACTTGTGATTGTGACAATGTAGGCGGCAGAGCTGAGAGTAGGTCTATGAAACTTTTCATGATTAATGGCATGAATTTGGGCCGAATCTTGCTTATATTGGACAATGACGTCATGCATGCTAGCAGGTTAACACTGGATATATGTTGAGAGTTGTGGAATTTCATTAGGAGATCTAATATGTGGCTGAAATAAAAAAATATATATTAAAATTAAATAAATAAATAAAAAAAAGCTGGAACATTGAAATGCCTCAAAGTGTGGGATCCTTTAATACTCTTCTTTTTTTAAATTGTGACTCAACATTTGACAGCTTGATGTTAAGCTGGAGTGCGGTCAATGAACGGATGTCACTGCTACTACAATTCAATAACTGTAAGTAGTAGCCAAATCCACTATGCCAGCCTAGTTGGAACGCGCAACTTACAAGCTGATCCCCAAACGCGACTAAATCACGTCACGGTCTGTATACTTGTAAATGGTGGTAATACTCCAGATAGGCAGGCTAAGCACCACTGCCTACCACTCTTTAAAAATAAAGACACACCACCAAGAATCGAAACCGGGATCATGAGTAGCGCACTGAGCCACGCGTGTCGCCCTACCCTTGCATTAAAATATATTTAGTGACATGGTGACTCTGTGCGTGATATCGACTATATCACGGAGAATGTTCCGAGGAGCTCTTTAACCTTGTTCCTACCTCGTCTTTTCACACCCGTAATATCCACACTGGTCAAGGAAAACATCCACATTTTGTCGACCGAATCGGCATTTAGACTAAAAAATTCAGTGCGTCTTTTCTTTGTAGAACAATCGACAAGTGAAATGCTTTGCCTACCTATGTGTTATCTCCATCCTATAACTTTGGATCCTTCGAGCGATGCGTGAAGAAGCACCTTTGGCCGGCATAATGACGGCGGCTAAGGTAGTCGTGAATTAACTCATGTTACAGTCGTCGTCACTCGAGAGGATCTCCTATTGCTCATCATCAGATGGGTTGAGGTAAAATGTAGTGTCACAATAAAAAAATAAAAAAAACTTACGCAGACTCCTCTTCAAGTGAGCTCCTTTTTAATATGGGTGAATTGAGAGGCACTTTCTCCAATGAAAAGCCCTCACTGTCAATTGATTCACTGTATGATTGTAATAGTACTATTTCCTCTAAAAACTTCACAGTCTGTGTCCGGAGGCCCTCGTTCTCACTGTCTATCATATTTGCTATTTGTAACTGAAATAATTAATTTAATTTTCAATGAAATAAACAAAATTTATGCGGCTTACTATCACATTTATTTTGGTTTTGATTTTACAATTTTTTTTATGCCGGCATAGTGGATAACTACTCACAGTTATTGAATTGTAGTAGCAGTGGCATCCATTCATGGACCACACTCCAGCTTAACATCAACAAGGTACTGTCATATGTCGAGTCACAATAAAAAAATATTAATTTACACATAAATTATTAATGTCATCTATTTAAAAGGGTCGGTCAAAGGGCCATGGGGCGTAGTATTCCAAACCACTAACCAGACCAATGTATCCTTGATATATTATGTACTATGGTTATCCAGTTTCCATAATAAGGTGACTGTGGTGTAGTGGCAGTGCAATGGTTACACAAACCGAGAGCACGAGTTCGAGACCACCCACCCGTACCAATATATCTTTGATATATGTACTTTGGTTGTCCTGTTTCTATGATACAAGCACTTTAGTAGCTTAGTATAGAAATGTAAATAATAATTATAATACAAACACATTTAAAAGAATAGTATATATAAAAAAATACCTTTAACTTAGTAATCATCTCCCACACAGATTTCTTGTCTGCCAAATTAGCATTACTCTGGCATATCCATATAAAAGAGTTGCTGTAAACAATACTTCCAGCTTGGAGCACCCTCTTCTGGACAGCAACCACACTATCACTTAACATCAGAAGGAGTGCAGAAACTAATTTTGGTAAGAAATCAGGTTGAATTTTGCTGCAAATAAAAATATCACTAACTTATTCCATTTTTTTTAAATTTGCCATCTTTTTTTTATTGTGACTCAACATATGACAGCACCCCGCTTGATGTTAAGCTGGAGTGTGGTCCATGAATGGACGCCACTGTTACTACAATTAAAAAAATGGAAGTAGCAATCACATCCACTATGTCGGCCTAGTTGGAACTGGCAACTTACAAGCTGATCCCGAAATGCAACCAAATCACTTCACAGTCTGTATACTTGAAAGTGGTGGTACTACCTCGGATCGGTACCACTGCCTACCACTCTTTACCACCATCTGACCTCTAACCGCCTGACGGTAAGCAAGAGGAGGTCCAAGAATGCGACTGTAACAACCGAGTCACCATAATTGCCACAGTTGCTGTCACTATGCCGGCCAAATATGCATCTTCATGAAGAATCCAAGTTATAGGATGAAGAACTTGAAGAATCCAAAGTTATAGGATTGGGAGAACACATGGGCTGATAAAGCATTCCACTTGTTGATTGTTGTGCAAAGACTTTAACTCCTATTTTGTGTTTTCTTTCAAGGCAGGGGGTGAAAATGCCTTCCGGCATAATATTGACACTATATCATTATCACAACCGATGGGGAAAAAAGGTTCTAGACCACGAACCAAAAGACGCAGCATAGAAGGCTTCACTAGGTGGACTGACAACATAGTGAAAGTCACAAATAAATGGTGGATGCAACTGGCATCTTGTCGTCCAAAATGGTGTTCTAAGGGGGAGGCCTATCATCAGCAGTGGATGCCTTCTGGCTGATGATGATAATAATCATTATTAGACAGGTGAGCAGTTGATAGACAACTGATAATGACCTGTATCTGGTTTTAATTAAATACTTTATCAATTTGTTTTGTTGGTATTGTCCAAAAACTTGTCAAGTCTATACTTAAATTAAAATATTTAATTTACTAGTCATGTCTCAGCTGACATGACTAGTTCTGGTAGATTATTCCACCCATCTACCATTCTGTTACTAAGAAAGTTCTTGTGATGGTTGTTGTCTATAAATTGTGGCCATAATAGAAATTTATCTGGGTATCAAAATGTTAAGCCTAAAACTATATTTCTCATTAGATAAGATAAAGCACAAAAATATGTATGACCAACCTTAGTTCCTCAATTAGGAATACTATTTGTTTTTTGACTTCAGTTGATTTATCATTTATCCAGCTCAGAATATTATCCAAATACAGTGGTACAGATTCCGGCGTTTGATGTATCAAAATTTCTATTATTTTTCTTAATAGGTCTGCTTTGCGAGGTCCCGCGGCCATTCCAGCATCGTTGATCCATGTTACCAACTAATAACAGTGCAAAGGAAATGATAAATTATGTTTTAAAAATCACAAGTTTGATTTAAATACAATTTTGAAATCCCATGTAAAATTGGCGGGCAATTACAATCATAACCTACCTGGTTTTGCGCGTTTTGATTTGCAGACATTTTATTTTTTTATTATGAGTAGTTCCTAAATTAGATGCTTTAATTCATTCTAAAAATACTTTCGATTGCACTTTTTCAGAAATTCAGTAATATTTATCAAGCCACGGATCACGCTTCTGCTCATATGCGATAAAATACAAAATATCTTAATGATAATCGTTCCCTTGCAAAGATAATATTATTTACTGTACGCAGAAAAGAGAGAAACGATACTAATAATGACATTATAATTTTATAGGATAATACCTCAAATACAATATGTCAAAAATATTTTTTAAATGTGCTAGGCTACGTTTTAGTGGCTTGGATTTAATTTTTCAACCACTTGTTAATTTATTTTTTATTGTTTATAAAGTCAATTAAAAAACTATTTGCGGTACCAATGTATCTTTAATACTTCGGTCATCCTGTTAAGTTGCTTATTACAGAAATGTAAAAAGTCATAAAAAGCGGTCTTTTAATTAAATTATATATTTTTTAAGTTATTATAGATTTTCATTTACATCTTTTGTTCTTCACATCGCTCGAAGAACCGACAACTAAAGGGGAAGTTAGGTTCTTCAGTGGAGACCACAAAGAGGAAGACGCAGCGTAGGTAGGCCTCTCACTAGATTGTCTGACGACATAGTGAAAGACACAAATAACCGATGAGTTCAATTGGCATCTTGTCGATTGGAATTGCGTGCTAAGGAAGGGGGAGGCCTATGTTCACCAGTGGAAGTCATCTGGTTAATGATGATGATGACTTACATCAGATGCGGTTTAAATACTTTGATGAGAGATTACATACGGAGTACATACAAACAATACCTAATAGCACTCTTTCAGAAAATAAGTTATGTCTGGGGCTCTGGGATCTTGGACTACTCTATTAGTCTAAGTGGTTACTTAATAATAATATTCATGATGTCTTCAGTGGATTAGTGATGAAGATAAAACACGCTAGGCATTCTGATGAAATAATGATTTTAGTTAAGCGACGAATAACTCTATTAACTTTAAAGTACCGCCGTGCTATTTTAGTAACATAAGTAGATAAGTACCAATGTGATGTCTGCTAGACCACTATTGCTTAAGTGACGAAAACTTCTGTGTTTCTTCATTAGTATCCTAGCAAATTGTTCTTTGGGATTGTTAATATATCTGTTATTGTGTAAATAAAACAACATATAAAGGTTTTTATATTTATTACTAATTATAAACATTTTTATCGCAATCATCTAACTTAGGTATATTTTAATATTCAACATCTATTAACAGTGGTATTTTTTCTCAACGACAAATTATTCTTAGGCATAAGTAGTTATTTAAAAAAAAATTATATACTTATAAATATATAATCAACAGTCTTCTCAAAAATTGTAAACTTCAAAATAAGAGCTTGTATGAAGAGAATTGTGAATGTGAAGGAAGCGAGGGAGTTATGTCAGGATCGTGGCAAGTGGCGCTTCATTGTCTCTGCCTTTCCCTGAGGGAAAAAGGAGTGACATTTTTTTAAAATAACAAATTAAAATAGGCTATCTTTAATAACTATCGATATTTGATAAACGAAGTAAAGAGTTTTTATCAAATTATAAGATAATACTTGCATTATTTATTATGCATATTTAAAATAATTAATTATTTAAAAATGAAGTCATCATCCTAATGAATAAACAATTAATACAATTGGTAATGTTGTTTGCAGTCAATCGATACTGCTATCGACGACATAGTGACGTGATACAAAATAACTTTTCCTATTAAAAAATTGTCACGCCATTTTTCCACAGGAATAGGCAAAGACAATGAAGCGCCACTTGCCACGATCCTGACACAACTCTCTCTTTTCGAACATTCAAAATTCTCGAAAAAAGGCGTGACAATTTTATTGATTGATTGATTGATTTTCTATTACCTATAAAAAGTACATACGTTACGTTTATTATAATTATTTATTTATAACTTAGAAGAAGTTTAATGTAATATACCTTCCCGATATGCTATGCAAGCTCCATATCCAGCACCAATATAATAAGTCAAGGGGTGCCGAATTAGTCAAGGATTTTGACGACAGGCGTTGGCACAGCAGTTCATTACGGGTTCGATTCCCGATCGAAGCAAATATTTGTGTCATTGCTTTTATTTGTAATATTTATTAAAGGACAGTTTTAAATGCATAATAATTTGCTAAAGCTGATGAAATTTACAAGTACTCCAACATTTAGTTGCAGCTGAAATAATAAAGCATAAAAGGCAACACAGTAAAAGACTGTCCATACTCCCAAATCCACTAGCAGTTGATCTATATAAAAAAATAAATGCAATATATAGACTCAAACGAGGATAGGTTCTGTAGCTGGAAGGATGGCGCAATGACCTATCCCCTAGAAAACTTAACAACCGCACACACAAAAAAAAATGAGTAGATACGTCACCTACACGAGTTTTAGTATTTGCTAATGGCACGGGTTTGATAGATCCACCACGACTAGGTATACATACAAGATGAAGACGGAATGATAGTTATTGACAACGAAAAAGAGACCAATATATGTTGCTCTGCATCGCGACACTGAGTTCAGATTTGCTTATCGTCATCGTTTTAACGTGCCTAGTTCAGAACGCATATAACATATCTACGTCTATTTTTAAAATATCATTAACCGCACAACTCATATCTTCATAGGCAGGGCCGTCTTAAGCATATTCAGCGCCGGGGTGTGAAAGTCAAAGCTCCGCTCGCATGGTCTCAGTGTGGTAGGTAGCTATCCAAGTTTATCGCGGTCGGCATGCGCCCCCTAGGACTTTGCGCCCGGGTGCACCGCACCCCTTGAACCCCCGGGTAAAGACGGCCCTGTTCATAGGTAGCCGCCTGATCGCAATGACAAAAAAACATTACACACAGCCCCCGCCTTTGTTCTAGTTATGGATTACTGGACATACCGGTATAGTGAAGTGCCAGATTACAAAATTGTACTTGTATTATCATTAAACGAAATTGTTGCGTAGGTATAATAAAAGGGAATTGCAACATGTTATATACCAGTAATCTGAGATTTAAAAACGTCAATGACATGATTCTGTATTTATCGACAACCAATATTTTTCAATGCCACTTTTGTACAACACTAGTTGGCCCTGAGTTAATACTGTGTCACCATTTACTCTTACTGCATCTGTAATTGCTTTATTTTCTCAACTGTCCCATTTAATAGTCCCACACCATGGAAATATTTCAATTTAGAAACGTGAATATGTTGAATTAATAAATTAAACAAATTTTATGCGGCTTACTATCGCGTTTATTTTGGTTTGCAGCCATCGTGGTCACGGAGACCATTAGTCATTGTTGTATCGCAATAGTAAGCATAAAATTTGTTTAATTCATTAATCAATGTACGCGCAAAATCTAAGAAATATTGTGATTAATGTTCCTGTGGTACGTCATATGACAGCACCTCTCCGCCGGATAATAAGCTGGAGTGAATGAAAGCGACTGCTACTGTAGTTAGAAAACTGCAAGTAGCAATCGCTTCAACTATATCAGTCTAGTTAAAACCGGCAACCTCAAGGTTGATCATAAAACGCGACAAAATCATTTTACGATTGAAAGTACTACCCCGGGGCGGCACACTGGGCAAATGGCTATAGTTCCACAGTGGGACAAATGTAATAAATAAATAAAACTAAACGGTATAACTCTCTTATTAAACACGATAAAAACTTAAGATTTAAAGCCTTGCGATAGTGCATTCTCATTAGTTCACTTAGAACAATCGGTGAACACTCTTCGTGTAGTGTCAACTCTAAAAATGGATAACGAAATTAAGTCATCAGCCTTAGAACTAATAGGAAACACTCCAATCGTTGCTCTTGACAGATTGTACCCTGGACCTGGTCGGATACTTGCAAAATGTGAATTCATGAATCCTGGAGCATCCGTCAAAGACAGATCCTCTTTACACATGATAATGGAAGCTAGAGAAGCTGGTCTTTTGAAACCAAACGCTCCAGTCTTAGAAGTCACTTCCGGAAACCAGGGTTGTGGTTTAGCAGTGGTGTGTGCTGTTCTAGGACATCCTTTAACTCTCACGATGTCTAAAGGCAATAGTGTTCAGCGGGCTATTCACATGGAAGCTTTGGGCGCAAAATGTATCAGCGTACCTCAAGTGGAAGGAACGTATGGTAAAGTAACACTAGCTGATGTGAAAGAAGCAGAGGCAGAGGCATTAAGAATTGAAGAAGAAACCGAAGCATACTTCGTAAAACAATTCACAAATGAATCTAACTCCATGGCACATTATGAGACAACTGGTCCTGAGATCTGGAGGCAGACTGGTGGACGTGTCGATGCTTTTATAGCAACAGTCGGTACTGCTGGAACTTTTACAGGAACTTCAAAATATTTGAAAGAAAAAAATCCTGATGTTAAAACGTTTGTTGTGGAGCCTGCAGGTTCGCAACCTATAAAAGGACTACCCATATTAGATCCTGTACATACCTTGCAGGGTTCTGGGTACGGTTGCGTACCCCAATTGTTTTCATATGACCTCATGGATGAGACTATTAGTATTACGGATGAAGAAGCAGCGAAGTACAAAGATTTGATTGGTGTGAAAGAAGGTCTTTATGTTGGTTATACAAGTGGTGCTAACGTTGCTGCTGCGGTTAAGATATTAGAGTCAGGTCGCCTAACAGAAGACGCTTGGGTTGTTACTGTACTTAATGATACAGGCTTAAAATATACCTCTTTGAAGGATTAGAAACATATAAGTAGTTAAGTTATGAAAGGAATAGTTTATTTTTCTAAAACTACTTAATTTTTCAATATAATTATTAAATATGTGCCATAACAAATATATATTGTAATTAATTCATTTTATTTAAATTTTAAAAAATGATGGCCGTTTTGATGTTTAGACCCGCTCATGAAGTTTTGTAAAAATTAATATTTACGTTTGAAGGAACAATTGTTGTTCTTTATAGTGATAATAAAGAACAGCAATTTGTTCCTTCAAACGTAAATATTAATTTATACAAAACTTCATGAAAGGGTCGAACGTCGATATAGTTCCTGAAATTATTTTATGATGATGATATGTTTTTTATTTTATTTTATTATGACTCGACATATGACAGCACCCCGCTTGATGTTAAGCCGAAGTGTAGTCCAAGAATGAATGTCACTGCTACTACAATTCAACAACTGAGTAGCAATCACATCCACTATGCCGGCCTAGATGGAACCGGCAACTTACAAGCTGATCCTGAAACGTGACCCAATCACTTCACGTTCTGTATATTTGTAAGTGGTGGTACTACCCCGGATCGGCAGACTGGGTACTCTGATCGGGTACTCTTTGATAACCAGACCCGAAGCAAATAAGAACTATCTAGAACCTATCTACCTCTTTTTTTATTAACAAATATATGCAATATTTAATTATGCAATATCGAAAATTTGTTGTTGTTACTACAGTTGATTTAAAACAGTCACACACACACACATACACACACACACACACACACACACACATACAAACACATACATTGATTGACACACAACTTACTGTTATTTATAAAATTTGTAAAATTTAACTGTTAAATTCTGTAATTGGCTATATCCTTGGTTCATAAAATTGTTGTATAAAATTGTTAAAAGCTGTAGAATTTACAAATAAATAAATAAATAAATAAATTACAAATAAAAGCTATGAAACAAATATTTGCTCCGACCGGGAATCGAATCCGGGACTTTA
Source organism: Tinea trinotella (assembly GCA_905220615.1). NCBI lineage: Eukaryota > Metazoa > Arthropoda > Insecta > Lepidoptera > Tineidae > Tinea > Tinea trinotella. Next base: position 1,798,350 of record HG992319.1, on the reverse strand, counting down.
CGCGCAACAAACCAATCGCTAAACCGTTCGTCTACGCCTGTCGTCATTATGGCATACACCCTGTATAAAATCGATTAAAAATAATATCGTAGACAGAGTTTTTTTTATTGTGACACGACATTTGACTTCTACCCGCCTGATGATAAGCAAAAGGAGGTCCAAGAGGGACGACGACTGAAAAAAGCGAGTTAGTTCTCAATAGTTTTCAAGAGTTGCCCTTCTATCGTTCATTTTTCTGTGAAAATAAATAAAACCCAGCTGTAATAAGATAATTATTATGATTTATTTATTTATTTTAGTTACAAGTTGTTATTAATAATTTTTTACACAGGCTTTGGTATCTTTGAAAGTGGTATAACTACCGGCACAAAAAAGAGCGCTGTCTTTTGTACTGTGACATCTAAGGGTAGGCAGATAAGTAGACCACACCCAACAGCGGTAGGAGCAAATCCGCGCATCGTTGACAGTCGCGCACAAAATTATTAATATTTTCAAAGGACATCATTCATTTTGTATGGGGACTTGGCCTTAATTGTATTAACAGTTGCATTTACATTTTAAAATAGTTTAATGTACGAAGATTATAATGTAATTGGAATATATCCTTTATTTTGCATAGTTTAGGTGTGCTAAATGATAAAACTATAATTATGACAGTTCAAAGCTATGGCGTGTCTCCGTGATTGACAGACGACACAAAATACATATCTTATTTTCCAAATAACTCAATTGCGCAGCAATTAAAAGCGAAACTGTTATTAGTTTTGTCAATAAAAGTATCGAAACTACCTTTTATATATTTTTGCATCATTGGTCATTACAAAAGTAGTACAAAGAAGCCCAAAATGAATGATGTCCTTTATAGTCATTTGAAAAACGAAAAATAAGTTAACAGAACAAGTTACTGCGCATTTTGAATGTAATCGCTCTTTATTTGCCGGCATTTCTAGCAATTGTTTATTAAAGGTGCCTAAAAAAAGATAAGGGAGACTTGGACTTCTTTTCTTCTTTTAATGTTGATTCAACGTCGTCAACAAGTCATTAATGGTTGTTGTTGACGTTGATAATGTCTTACGGCATCAATGTCAAACACTTTTGGTTGGTTAGGCCTCTGATTCTCTTCCATTTCAAGATATGCACTCCTTACAACCAATAATATGTAGAAGAGTAGAGCTGCAAAATAAAAAAATGTAAAGATCTAATTCATTACTTAAAGGTAGTATAAATCAATATATTAATCAAACTCTACAAGGATAGGCAGAGACAATGGAGCGCCTCTTGCCACGATCCTGACACAACTCCCTTGCTTCCCTCACATCCACAATTGTCATAATTAATTACGTTTGAACATCAACATCTCGGGTGACAAGAGGGCTGGGCAATATTTGGGTCAAAGGGTCAGCATCGCCATTCAGCGCAGCAATGCTACCAGTATCTTTGGCACTTTGCCCATTGGTATGTGGGGAAAAAGGCGTGACAATTTGATTGATTGATTGAAACTTCATGAACTGTGCAAACGTCAAAACGGCTATCATAGCCTGCCGCTGGTATAGGTACTTTGATCTACTAGCTAGGTAATGCATTTCTCTTCGAATGGTAGGCCAACAACATCTCGGTTGTCGTTTGCCCATTCTGCCATCCACCACTATCAGGAGTACCCGAGTCCAAACAATTGACAACCTAATGAATTTGAATTCAGAACACGTGACCTGATCGAAAATTCGTAAGAAGGAGGGACAGCGCGGCGTAGGAGAGGAAGTATCCCCCTCTCTTTCTCCCGCGCAGCAAAAATGTATGTCTGCGCTTGCTGTTTCTGAATAGTTCTGAAGTGTTAAATTTTTAATGTTATATAAATTGTCATGTTTGTGTACGATAGCGCAATGAATGAATATTGTATTACCACAAAATGATAGTACTTTTATACTGTTAAAAAAAGCAATTCGTGCAAAATTATTCCCTAACCATCCCAAAATATCCATCAAAAATGCACAACGTTAATATTCAAGGTTTTACTTCTGCCGGCACTTCCGGAGTGCAACCCGTATTTTTAATAATAAGGCACTTACCACAAACTACTAATTGTATTGTTGTTGTAATAAAATCGGTAAATATGAAATTGACAATAATTAACATTAAACTTAATAATAAATTGACCATTCCAGCTACAAAGTAATATTTCATCAATATTGGTCTGTTCTGAAATAAATGAAAATTAAATTAGGCTATTTAATTAAATTAAAATATTCCATTGCAGCGCACGTAGTAAATTATTTACGGGACAATCAAAATATGGCATAGTGACTGAGCTGTAAACAAAGTCGGTTTTCTAAGTCGTCGTCACTCTTGGACCTCCTTTTGCTTATCATCAGGCGGGTGTTTTGTCGAGGTCAGATGTCATGTCACAATAAAAAAAAATTTAAAAAGGCGGTTGTCATAGTTGGCATTTTTAAATAAAAAATGTTTTATTCTTTGTCACTCCAATGACAGTACCTTCGATGACCAACGCCACCCCAGCCGGTGAAATTTTAGGTTCTCTACAAATATCTATAACCGATCAAGAGGTAAAATTGACCACTTTAGGTATTAAAAATAGAAAAATTTGCCACTCTTTTAAGTTTTGAGTTGTTAAACAAAATATATTTTTAGGTTATGTTATATTTCGTGAAGCCCATACTAATAAAATATACAATGTTTTTACATTACTTCTTACGAATAATTTAACACTTACGGCCGCTAAAAAAACACTATGATTAAATTTTAGTTTCTAAGTAATTAACATTGTTTAATTTGTTATTAATAGTTTAATAGCATAACGCCTGAAATTAAGCTGGAGTGTGTGCCAGCCTAATTGAAACTTGCAACTTTCAAGCTGATCCTCAAATGCAACCAAGTTACATCACGTACAAGTTTCAATTATGTACATTGCAAAATTGCGTGACATTTTCTACTTGCGTAGGTGGAATAATTTTAATAATACGCATAGGCGAAATTCCAGCTATCCGATGCTTCTACACCAGCATAATAATACCTATATTATTTTAATAAAAATTTAAATGTTATTTTATTTCGATGTTTTAATATTCCATCATTTTCTACATAACTTTCTCTAAGTTATGTCTTGTATATTATGTAATGTACTAAGCTCTTAAAAACTAAAGAGCTTATCTCATCGAGATCTTCTTTTATTTTATTTTCATTGTGACTCGACATCTGAAATTGAGTAGCCTGATAATAAGCAAGGGGAAATTCCAGAGCGCCGTCGACTGAAAATCGGTTCGTCTTACTGTAGGCTCAGTCGCCGTCACTGTACTATCTTTTTTTTCCTTTTGAAGTGAAAACTTCTTTAGTGGCGTTGTGCACTTTTTGCGATGGGTAAAAAAAGTTAAAAAATTGACACATAACCTGATCGAAAATTCGTAAGACCGCGCGCAGACGCGGCGTAGGAGAGTATTCTCCTCTCTTTCTACCGCGCGGCGAAAATGTATGCCTGCGCCTGCTGTTTCGTTTAAGCGGCGCAGGGCGTTTGCGCGAATGTGCGTGTAAATTATAATAGTGCAGCTGTTAAGATTTTATTATATAAATACCTTATGAACTCCAACAACTAACATGATACTGATAACTAAATAAAATAGTACGAGCAATAACTTCAAAGCGTACAGCACATAAAGTATTATTGCTGAGTCTCTTATGTCGTCAGTGGTATGCCCTGGTGGTGGATTCTTCATATTGTTTTGCACAAAGATAGATACAATTACTATTAAGCCTGTCCATGCTAAAATGCTAAGTACTGAGACAACCTGAAAGAGACAAATATCAATTAAAGTCAGTCTCGAACTTGAATAGAGTCTTGCACGGGTCGATTCCCAATCGGAGCAATTTTTTTTTATTGTGACTCGACATATGACAGCACCCCGCTTGATGTTAAGCCGAAGTGTGGTCCATGAATGGATGTCACTGCTACCAATTCAATAACTGTGAGTATAAGTCGCATCCACTATGCCGACAACTTACAAGCTGATCCCGAAACGCGACCAAATTATTTCACGGTCTGTATACTTGTAAGTGGTCGAACTACCCCGTATCGGCAGACTGGGTACCACTGCCTACCACTCTTTGATAATCAGACCCGATAACTGAATAACTGAATTGTAGTAGCAGTGACATCTATTCATGGACCACACTCTAGCTTAACATCAAGCAGGGTGCTGTCATATGTCGAGTCACAATAATATACCTAAGTAATGATTCTACTTATTACTTCTTCTTCTTTTAATTAATAGGTCACGTATTAACAATACAAACAGCCGGTTGTACCAAAATATAATTTACGAATTTGTAAAAAGTATCGTATAAGTAAAAGAAAAAAAGAAAAATGGGTTGCACTACTCTTTAACTTTACATTTTACATTTACGTTTAACGGATATTTAATACAGAGCTAAAGGACATCATTCATTTTGGGTTTCTATGTACTACTTTTGTTATTTATAATGATAAAAACATAAATGATAAATGATAGTTTCGATATAAAATTATTAACAAGCCAATTCACGACTTCGTAATAGAATAAGTATAAAGTAAAACTAAATTCATAAATGAAAACTTTTTGGTACAACCGGCTATAAGTGTTCCGCCAATGTCAAGTATAGGTCAAATAGAATAATATGACTCTTTCGTGTTAGCAAAATCATATGGACTTTCACCCGAGGGTAGGGTGACGATGACGGTCGTCAGACAAAACCATTGCTCCCCATACCTCAGGCGAAAGAAAGCGAGAAAAATATCAATCAGATAGACTAAAAGACAGTCGAAAAACAAGAAACAAAAAGACAAAGGGAAAAAAACAATCAGACATACTAGAAGACAGTCGAGAAACAAGAAACAAAATGACAAAGAGAAAAATATCAATCAGTCTCGCTAAGTGTTTCCCAACCTTTTTTAGGCCATGCCCCACCTTAACATTTCTAAAATTTTTATGCCCCTGCTAACGTTAAAAATTATGTTAGGGGGGGCATTAAAAATTGTTTTGTTCCCTTAAGAAATATAAAATGATTACAGCATTTTTTTAAGAATTTGCTTCTTTCGGTCAACATGTCACCGATATCTAGCATTGCATTTATAAGCCAAAGCAAAAGGGTTAAAGTAGTGTCGAGTCCATTTTTAAATTGCCCCCCTTTACTATCAAATTTGGGAAACACTGGTCAGCTAGAAGATAAACAAAGAAAGACTAATATGCTAACTTTACTTACTATAGACAAATATCCAATAATTAAAGCACCGGTCCTCAAACTTGCACAAAAACAACACTCCGTAACTCTAGGTAGTCTTAACCCCATTTTTTTAAATCACAAAATTGGTATATTTGGTAAAAACGTCGATTGTCACAAATTAATGTTATAGAATGCGAGTATTGTTATCTATTGGACGAAAAGTTATCGGAAATTGATAAGGACTGTATATTTGTTTATTCTTTATAAGGTTTGGTAGATAAATAGATTATTATAATAAAAATAAAAACCAGGAAAAAATGTTTATTCAGTTAAACAAATTTTATGCGGCTTACTATCGCGTTTATTTTGGTTTTGATTTTACAATTTTTTATTATTCCGACGTTTCGAGAGCTTTGCAGCCATCGTGGACACGGAGAGACTGCAAAGCTCTCGAAACAACGGAATAATAAAAAAATGTAAAATCAAAACCAAAATAAACGCGATAGTAAGCAGCATAAAATTTGTTTAATTCAATAATCAATGTTCGCACAAAATTTAAGAAAATACTATGTTTATTCAGCACAATGACCGGTGTACAAAGACACGGTCACTCGCAAAAGGAGATTGAGCTCAACCAATCAATCAAATTGTCACGCCCTTTTCCCACAGGGATAGGCAGAAAAATAGAGCGCCACTTGGATGTGATTGCTACTCACAGTTATTGAATTGTAGTAGCAGTGACATTCATTCATGGACCACACTTTGGCTTAACATCAAGCGAGGTGCTGTCATATGTCGAGTCACAATAAAAAATAAAAAAACTTACCACGATCATTACACAACTCCCTTGCTTTCTTCAAATCCACAATTAATTCTCTTCATACAGGCTCTGTGGTTATGGGCACTAGGCAACCCAGCTTTCTTGAGGATGTCTCCGATTTGGTCGGAAAACACCTTCCTAAATATTGAGCTATTAGGAAATATTAATTCTGATTCTTACAAAATTATTCAAGCATACAATTAGATAAACCTTTTTATTAGAAGGTAATCATACTCATACATACAGTACGTGCATGAAAAAATGGATGGATAAGCTTGATACAGCTCACAGAAGAGCATGGTACTAAAAAAATACAATAAAAATGTATCTCAAGTAGCACGAAAGATATGTTATTTTAAAAAATGAGTACATTAATTGAACATAATAAAATTATTTTAATGAGAAGTATTCAATTGTTTCCTATGTTTTGACATTACAGTTATGATATTATATCAATTTTAAATTATTGACGACAGGCGTGGACGAACGGTTTAGCGATTGGTTTGTTGCGCGTAAAGTCCCGGGTTCGATCCCCGGTCGGAGCAAATATTTGTTTCATAGCTTTTATTTGTTAATAAAAAAAAGAGATGAATATTTGCTTCGGGTCTGGTTATCAAAGAGTGGTAGGCAGTGGTACTCAGTCTGCCGATCCGGGGTAGTACCACCACTTACAAGTATACAGACCGTGAAGTGATTTGGTCACGTTTCGGGATCAGCTTGTAAGTTGCCGGTTTCATCTAGGCCTGGATGTGATTGCTACTCACAGTTATTGAAATGTAGTAGCAGTGACATTCATTCATGGACCACACTTCGGCTTAACATCAAGCGGGGTGCTGTCACAATAAAAAAAGTTACTTTTAATCGCAGTGAGTTTGGTAAGTCTAATTTATTGTGTCGGTTGGAATGGCGTTCTAAAGGCAGGGTTTGGTTGCGACACATAGTTTGTGAAACTCTGCTCTATACAATTATATATGATATATTCCTATCAAATCATCCAGGCGACCTAGTTAAGAGCGAGTAGTGCGGCCATTTGTTGCACGGTTTTAGGCGCTCAAGCACCCGGTCGGACCCGGTCAAAACGATCCGTCGGTTCGAACGAGACTTGCAAGCACAATTCCAAGCTTCTTGGGATCAACGAACAACAACAAAGTAGATTTTTTTTTTCAAGACTCGAGATCTCACCTTGACATTTGACGCAATGTAAGCAATAGTATGTTCAAGAGTGCCGACAACTGAAAAACGAATTCCACTTACGATCGCCTTAATTTTTATCACTATAACCGAGAACTTAAAAACTATGCATACGACATTTTTTAGGCGTTAACGCCCGGATTCACAAACGCTGCGCCTGATAAAAACGTGGTGTGTTTAAAACATGTTAGTTGTCTTTTCTTTTGTTTTTAATTGTGGCTTGACATTGACAGCACCCCGCCTGATGTAAAGCGGTGACTGCTATGCCGCCCTAGTTGGAACCGGAAACTTATAAACTTAAACCGAAACGAGACTAAGTCACTGCACGGTCGGCACCTCGGATCGGCAGTTTGGGAACCAGAATTGTATTAAGTTTGGGTGTGTTATGATTTAAACAAAGTGGTTAAATCATTCAGCAATACATTAGTCCCATCTCTCATCTAGGTAACCTCGGGGAATATGCGGCGAATTCTGCTGACCCGGGACTTACCGTAGCAAACTGGTTAACCCAAGGGTAGGCAGTTTTTTATTGTGACCCGACATAGACCTCAACTCGCCGGATGGTAAGCAAGAGGAGGTCCAAGAGTGTCACGAATGAAAAAAAAAACGTGTCAGTTCACGGCTGCCTCAGTCGCTGTCGCTATGCCGGCCAAAAGTCGGCAGGCAATTGCTTATCATCAAGCGGGGTGTTGTCATATGTCAAGTCATAATAAAAAAAGCTAAGTATGAAGCATAACTTTGCTCCAGCCTGCTATGTTCATTGTTACCCATTATTGTTTTTATTTGGGGTTGAAATATTTTTAAAACTATAAAAGAGGTTAAATAAAACCATTTCCTTATAATTTTATTATTTATGTAAAAAAAAAATTCAAAATAATAAGTAAAAATGATGAGCTAAAAATGATGCCTAATAAATTTAGGCACAAATTAAAAACAATATTTAAATATTATTTTATACATATTTATTGATTTCAGGCCATTAATTCATTCATGCTTCGCGGTCCAGACCTGGACCGCACTAGATGTAGCCGACCATAGTGTTTGCCATTTCATTTTTATTAAAACCCTCGACATATGACAGCATCCCGCCTGATGTTAAGCTGGAGTGCGGTCCATTAATAGGAGTGACTGCTACTACAGTTACATAACTGTAGCGTACACTATTCGGGCCTAGTTAAAAACGGCAACTTAAAAGCTGATTCCAAAACGCGACAAAGTCACTTGACGGTAGTGATACCATACTTGTAAGTAGTGGTATCACTCTGGATCTGCAGACTAAGCACCACTCCCTACTACTCTTTGACAAGTAGACCTGGAGATATTTCTGTTGTTTTAACAAATATTTGCAATATTTAATCTAGGTCAGTGTTTACAAACCTTTTTTAGGCCATGACCCACCTTAACATTTCTAAATTTTTTATTCCCCCCATACATAATTTGTCACCTAAATCTAGGATTGCATTGAAATAACCCAAAGCGAAAGGGTAAAAGTGTAGGAATTGGATAGGTGTAAGCGGGGATTTATTATTAAATATATGAAGAAATATTAAAAGCTTTTTACGAATAGTTATGTCAGCGTAACAGACATACAAACTATAAATTATAATTGTCGCTAGAAATAGAATGTAAACTATGCCCTCAGTCTCCGGACCCTTTTGGAAATAATAAATTATGTTTATCACTAAAAAATATCAATTTCAGAATAATCTATTAACGCTAGAATCGTGGGATGGAATCTTCCATGTTTTTTTTGTAACTGTTCGACACCAATATATAAACCATTGTGAATAAGAATTAAATCAGTATCGTCTTTATCTTCGTGTTGTTATTATTTAACTAAAGTCCTTCGTCAAGCTACGCACGACCCCGCATATTTAACTCGATGTAAAAGTATTTTTTCATAACAGTGACAGAGAATCAGAATAACATTTTATATTTATATAAAAAGTAATAGATTAAACTTTTGCCAGTATCTAGTAAATAAATAAAAAAACATAAAATACAACATAAAGTCGTGTCGTCCATTTTTAAATTGCCCCTCTTAACTATCAAATTGCCCCCGTGTGGGGCGTGAGTCCCACGTTGGGAAACACTGATCTAGGTTATTCATAAATACAAGTATTACAAATAAAAGCTTATAAACAGATCATTGCTGTAACCGGGAATCGCACCCGGGACTGTACGTTTAACGAACTAGTGTTTTAATCAATGCGCTGTCTATTTTATTATCCGTTTTCTTATTTAACTATTAGAAATTGGTGCGGCATGCTATTAAAGACATGAAGAAGAGAAGATTTGAAGATTTCTTTTCTTCTCTTCAAGCCATTAATGATTGTTGGCGTTGACGATGTCTTACTGCATCATCATCAAACGTTTTTGGTTCATCAGACTTTTGATTCTCTTCCATTTCAAGATACGCACTCCTTATAACCAATAATAAGTAGTAAGTTAGACCTGAAAAATAAATAAATGATTAAGATAAAATTTATTAATGAATTTAAAAAAAATATATGCTGCTTACTATCGCGTTTATTTTTGTTATTTTACATTTTTTATTATTATTACAACGTTTCGAGAGCTTTGCAGCTATCGTGATCACGGAGAGACTGAGGTGTTGGTTTTCCTATTGGTTGATGCTGTTATTGTCTCCAAAACTACCCCGTTTGATGTTTTGATGTTGTTTTTCTGTTCCTGGTTTATTTCAAATTTTTGCAAAAATACCTGACGGTGTCATTTGGTTTGGCAGTGTAATTCATTAATCAATGTTCGCGCAAAATCTAAGAAAATACTAAAATTATTTGTTTTTTTTCTATTGTGACTCGTCATCTGACCTCGACACACCTGATGATAAGTAAGAGGAGATTCAAGAGTGACGACGACTAAAAAACGAGTCAGTTCACAGCTGCCTTAGTAGCCGTCAACTATTACCTATTTCTAAGCAACTAAAAGTGCTTGTATAATAGAAACAGAACAACCAAAGTACGTATATCAAAGATATATTGGTAACGGCAAGTGGTTTTGAATCCGTGCACTCGGTTTGCGTAACCATTCCACTGCCACTACACCACGGTGCGGTTGTACTATATCGGCCAAAAGGTGTTTCTTCACGTAACGCCTGAAGGTGATAGAATGGAGAGAGCACAAGGGCTGATAAAGCTTTTCATTTGTCGATTGTTCTACGAAGAAAAATGCATTAAACCTTCTAATAAGAAATGGATAGAAAATTTGTCTATTGTTCTACAGAGAAACGACGCACTGAACATTTTAGTTCGACTGCTGATTCCGTCGACAAAACGCGAAAATGCTTCTGCCGATCTGTGAAGTCTCGTATAAACTCTCATGCAGTTTCATATAAATTATGTAGTTAACTAAAACACTTATATAGTTAAGAAAGAAACAAAGACAATAACAAAAAAAACCAAGCCCCAACATACATAAACCTATACACACATAAACAAACCAACACCTTATTAAAAGTTATAACATTTAAAAAAGTAAAAATAAAAGTAAAAAACAGAAACAATTGACCCATCTGCCACATAAATACTTATTAAGTTATTATGGTAGGTTCAACACTGCGGTACTCCTGGTTCTGTGGTTGTTGGTTTGCAGTCCAATTCTACCCAGGAGCTCCGGAGTGTCGACGCCACCATTTAATATCCTAAGTAGAAATGAGACATCTGCAATATCCCTACGGACTGCTAATGGCAAAATATGTTGTTATAGACCTATTTATAAATTAATATGAAATATGATGATGGAGTGCTCTAAGAGCAAGAAGGGGAGGGAAGCGCTGGTGAAGGAATTTAAACTGAATGTAGTTAATGTTGGTTTAGCGCAGAGTATTTTATCTGAACCAGCATCAGAGATATGTTATAAATTTTGCAATATTATTCTTCCCTTCAGCGGCGACTTCCTCCCAAATAGACTTAAGATGAATTTGATGTTATGTTTTAGGCTCTATGGAGTTGACATGTCTTAATAGACAACAGCTCCTAATAAATATAGATAAATAATAATAATAATAAAAATATAAAACTTTATGAACGGTCAAACGTCAAAACGTGTCATCAAAACGTGTAGCTGGTACAAGTAGAAGGTTAAAGAGTTATTATTTGAATCATGCACTTACCACAAAAGAATAATTCCATTATTGTTGTAAAAATAGGGGTATGTATTAGTTTATATATTATAAGCAATAAGGTACATAACAAATAAACCATTCCAGCTATGAAGGAATATCTCATTAATTTAGGTTTGTTCTGAAACAAAATATATCATTAAGAATTAACTAACAATACTTTTCAACGCTTGATTTTAGCGTATTTTTTTCATAAAGTTGTGCGTAATGACGAACTTGCACTGATATTTGACATTTTCGTAACCAATCAGCGAATAACAAATCAATAGGTAAACTAAGTACATTGAATGGTCCTTGCGACCGCGACGCAGTTTCACTGATTTCGCCGCTTGATCGTCGCCATAATGTAATAAGAGAATCGAGGCGGTTTTTAACAAATAGATTGTCAAAAGGCGTCTATTAACATCTCTATACTATTAGCAGATCATTTAAAAAAATGACATGATCTAGGGCTAGTATTAATATTTTATTTTTATAGTGACTCTACATATAACAGCACCCCGCTTGATGGTAAGCTGGAGTGTGGTCCATGAATTCAAAAACTGTAAGTAGCAGTCACATCCATAGTGGAACCGGTCTAGTTGGAACCGGCTACTTATAAGCTGATCCCGAAACGTGAACAAATCACTTCACGGTCTGTATACTTGTAAGTGGTGGTACTACCCCGGATCGGCAGACTGGGTACCACTGCCTACCACATACTTACTTTATGAACTCCAACAACTAACACGATATTTATAACTATATCAAATAGTAGATGCCAAAATCTGACAAAATTCTGCTTATAAAAATTCTTAGCTAACTGTTTTGTGTCGTCATTCGCATCTCCTGATGATTTCTGCTGCTCATGCAATAAGAATGATGTACATATCAACGCCAAAATACCTAGCACTGAGGTAACCTGCAAGAGAAATTTATCAATCATTCAAATTGTAACGCATTTTTCACACAGAAATAGGCAGAGACAATGCAGCACCACTTGCCACGATCCTGACACAACTCCCTCGCTTCCCTCACATCCACAATTCTCTTAATACAAGCTTTACGGTTACTGCAACCCAGCTTTCTTAAAAAGACATCATTCATTTTGAATGCGGACTTGGGCTTAATTGTATTAACAGTTGCATATACATTATATTAAAATACTTTAATGTACGAAGATTACAATGTAATTGGAATATATCCTTTATTTTGAATAGTGCATGCATGGTGTGCAAAATGATCAAACTCTAAATATGACAGTTGAAAGCAGAATTTTTAATACATATAACGCGTCTTCGTGATTTAAAGACGATACAAAATCCGTATTCTATTTTCTAAATAACTCAATTGCACAGCGATTAATAGCAAAATTGTTCAATACAAGTTTCGAAACTGCCATTTATGTAATTTTTCATCATTGGGCATTACAAAAGTAGTACAATAATACCCCAAAATAAATAATGTCTTTTATCAATGAATCTAAAAAAAATTACTTTTTATTACCACAAGGATAAGCAATGACAAATGAGACCCACTTTCTAAGATCCTGACATCGCTGAATAAAGTTAGTATCAAGCAAATTACAAAATAAAATAAATATTTTTATCCCAAAAAAACTATGAACATTTTTTTTGTTCCTTTTTTAAATTTCAAATCGGAGACATCCTCAAGAGCAAAAAGTGTATGACTGGAAAATAATGCGCAATTTCGCGACGAAGAAGTCAAGTTGTGCCAAAATCGGTCCAGCTGTTTTCTCGCAAATCGCAACGATATTGGCCATCTTTACCATTTTTTACGGCCTACGCTGACATTTCTAGAGGTTCTATAAAATATAATAATCTATATAAACCTAGCGTAATATTATGTATTTCTATCAGAATATGTATTTCTATAGAGCTATTTATTTCTATAGAGCTATGTATTTCTATCAGACTATCTGTTTTTTTTACATTGAGACTCGACATTTGACCTCGATTCGCTAAATAGTAAGCCAGATGAAGACCAAGACGGTTGAAAAAGCTGATTTAGTTTATGGCTGCCTTATTCGCCGTCACTATGTCCGTCTAAGGTTCTATTTCACTCTTCGCATGAAGGATCTATGGGGAGACCGTAATCGTCAATTTTTCGATTGTTCTAGGTAAAACCCGCGTCATTGGCCAATGCGCTGGGACTTTGACAAAGTAGGTCGAAATGACGTTTGGAGAAGTAAGACCAGAAAAGAAAAAAGAACGGATATAATAAAAATCGTTATTATAATATTTCGACTCCACTCATATTTTCGATGTCTTCACTTGAATTATATTCAGAGGCTGAACTGAAACTTGTTATTTGTATTATAGTTTTAAAAACAACAGAACCACAATACAAATAATTTTAATAACTAATAATAATATAACAAACACTTAACAATAACGAAAATTCAACAAAAATATACAATAATGACAGGGCGAGAAAAAAACAAAATAACGTGTTTACCTAAGAATACGGAGAAGCGGAGAAGTCTCTTAAGTCCAAATTCTTTGGTGTATACTCGAAAGCGTTGCTAATAGTACAATTTGACAGTTTATTCTCAAGGTCAAGCGTGTTAGCATTTGACGGGGGTTATATTAGACTTATTGATACTGGATAAAGTTATTGATACGTGTCCCAATAACTTTATTTTACTTACTATAGACACATATCCAAAAATTAAAGCACCGGTCCTCAATGTTGCACAAAAACAGCACTCCGTAACTCTAGGCATATGAAATCCCATTTTAGAAAAAGAAAAAACTCGGACTACAGAAAAAAACGTTGATTTTCTTAATTAAAAAGTTACAGAATACTTTTGAGTCTTATCTGTTGAACCAGTTATCAGTAAACGAAGTTAAGAAAACATTTTTTTATTATGATACTGTACTAGCATTTTGTACCCGCTGCTTTGTATGCGAAACAAAACAAAATAAATAAAACAATAATTATTAAAAACAGCTTATGACAATGTGAACTAAAAAGAACTAAAATCAATTCACGATCGAAAAATAAGGGTCAGTTCACGGTTGCCTCAGAAGTTGCCTCACTATGCCGACCAAAAAAATTATTAAAGAAACCAGCCAACCTTTATGTTCTAAAATAGAATAGAAAAATAAAATAGAAGCAAGTCCAAAATGTGAGCAAAAGGAAGAAGGTCATTTAGAGAAAAGAGACAAATAAATAAACACATACATTATACACATACAAGTATACGACTAAGTCGCTTCACGGTGACTTAGTCGCGTTTCGGGATTAACTTGTAAGTCGCTGGTTTCAACTAGGCCGGCATAGTTGTTGTTATTTGTCTTAATCATAGAAACATTTGGAAACAATAAATTACGCCCAATGATATTTTGAGAAGAAAAGACGTAATAGATATGTCTGTTTTATGCTAATTAGTAAACCTGAACTTAGCGTCGCGATGCAGAGAGCAACATATATTTGTCTCTTCTTCGCTCTCAATAACTATCATTTCGTGCTATTTCCACTTTTGTGCATGCCTAATCGTGGTTGATCGTTCCAACTTGTGCCATTTACGAACACTAAAACTCGTGTAGGTGACGTAACCACTCATTTAACTTAATATCATTGCTTACATCAAAGTACAATGACGCCACCATGGACTTTCCCCGTAGTACTGATGAGATGTCAACAGCTGATGATTCGACAAGCCAAACTCTTCATTTATTTCCTGGAGATATAGAAGATTGTAGGTTTATTGCAAGCATAAATATATCTGCTATATCACACATCTTTCTAATTTCATATAGAAAGATGTTTTTACATTTTTACAGTTACTCGTATAGCTTATCAATTAATCAAATTGTCATGCCTTTTTTCCACAGGGATAGGCAGAGACAATAGAATGCCCTTGGCACGATCCTGATACAACTCCCTCGCTTCCTTCACATTCACAATTCTCTTCATACAAGCTCTTTGGTTATGGGCACTAGGCAACCTAGCTTTCTTGAGGATAGGACCATATAGCTTGCAATTTTTATTATTCATTATTATAAATGCTTCGAGTGGATCAATTACATAAACATTGTTATAGAATTATAGATAAGCGTTTAAAAAAGAGATAAAAAAGCTTTCAAATTGGACGATAAAGCTTCTTCTCCACGCCAGAGCATTCGCCCATAATATAAATTGTTTAGATTGTGATAAAATAATATATATTTTTTGGATTGTGACTCGACATCTTACCTCTACTTGCCTGATGGTATACAAGCTAAGGTTCATGACTGTTAAAACAATCTCGATTTACGGCTGTCTCACTCGCCATTACTATGTCGGCCTAAATTGATTAGATTGAATACTATGTATAGTTAGGGAACGAGTTAAATGGATTCGGGGGCTGAGGTGCGGTGGGGCGTAAAACAACTCCCATCCGTATTTTAGCGGCCGCTATTAGTGACGCTCATAGCTCGGCGATGTCATTTAATATCCATAAAAACGTGTCCATATTTTCTTTGTTTGGTTATGTTAAAATTAGTGAGTTATTTGAATAAAAGAGAGTCGTCATCCATAGTCAGGCCAGAATCATTATTAGAAACGTGAATAAAATGTGTAAAAAAGAAAAAACATGCAGTCACTATATTCAAAATTAAATTAATATATAATTCATTAAACATTGTTGCTGTCTAATGTTTATACTTCAATTTACACATTTATAATTTTTAATAACTAAATCTATTTGCGTTTTAAGGAAAGTGTGTGTTTCTTGTTATCGACATTTTGCATTTTGCTTTACTATTCATAATAGACACGTGACCATGACGTCACAACTGCATTCCTTGCGCGTTTATTTAGCTCGTTCCCTTACTATACAAATATTTGTCATTGCATAAAAAAGTGGCGGATATTTGCTCTGTGTTTGGTTGTCTAAGAATCCTACTATTATTATAAATGTTAATCTGAGTTTGTTTGTTACATTTTCACGCAACAACTACTTAACCGATCATCGTGAAACTTTGTATACATATTTTTGGAGGTACTAAAAGTAACATAACTTTAATTAATACTTTTAATTAAAGAAATATATATATTTTTTACTATAGTTTCAACTGTTTCAACGTCTACATTCATTATTATTTCAATCTGTCATTTTTAAATGAGTTATCGAGTTATAAATACAATACAAGGGATCTACAAGGGAAATAAATAAATAAATACAGTCGAATTGAGAACCTCCTCCTTTTTTATGACTGTGTTATAAACTTAATTTTACGCGGGTGAAACCGCGGGCACAGCTAGTGGTAATATAATGTTTCATTACGCGTCAATTTACCGTGTGTGCGTAAATATGCGTGCTTGCCAATGGAACTGTAGCCTAATTGTATTATTAGTTTTGTCTATAAAGCGTAAAGTGGATGCAAAATTGCTTTGATTTTAATTTTATTCGTTTGAGTGGCATTGGAATCGAAGTCATTACAGACTGTTGTAATTATAATGGGAATAAAGTTACCAATTTTAAAAAAGTTTTGCTGTTGTATACCATTGAGATATGGTGCTTTTATAATTGAATATTGGTTCATGGTACATTTTTTCTGACGTCATATATGACCCCGACTTTCCTAATGATAGAGTAACGACTTTGTGCGTCCTCTAGGCTCTATCGCCTATACCACAGAGAATGTTCCGAGGAGCACTTTAACCTTGTTTCTACCTCGTCTTTTCACACCCGTAATACCCGCACAGCTCGGGAAAAGCATCCGCATTTTGTTGAATTCTGTCGAATTTGGCTGTTCATTATACTATGGATATAATGAATATTCTTTCAATATTATTCACTTCCTATCCCTTGTAAACATACTTCCCAAGTAAACTAATTGTTTGACTTGTTTCACTTTCTTTCCGTCTATCATAATCTTACATTCACCCTTTATCTCCAAGATTATTACTTAATTTTTACTTACATTCACTTTCATACCTAAATTTTAACTTATATTTTTTTCAGCTTTCGCACGTATTTTCAGGCTTTACATAATGTATATTATAATAACTAAGCAATACAAAAAAGATATAACAATGGCGAGAATTTATATGTTTCACACATTACAAATAATATGTTCACTAGTGTATTTGATACTAAGCATCATGCTTATTATTGGAGTTAGAAAGGTAATGAGTATATTTTATACTAAGTATCATTCTTATTATTGGAGTTAGAAAGGTAATGAGTGTATTTTATACTAAGTATCATGCTTATTATTGGAGTTAGAAAGGTAATGAGTATATTTTATATTAAGTATCATGCTTATTATTGGAGTTAGAAAGGTAATACTAAGCATCATGCTTATTATTGGAGTTAGAAAGGTAATGAGTATATTTTATACTAAGCATCATGCTTATTATTGGAGTTAGAAAGGTAATGAGTATTTTTTATTGTGATACTTGATTCAGTGGCGTACCGATCAGATTCGTAGCTTATGGCAAGCATCGAGGTAACCTTTGTAACTTACTTAAATGTGAAATTAACATATACGAGTACACTTAAGAAAACGGTCACAAATGGATAAAACCAAGAAAAAACTCTGAATTTCCCTTGGTTTATATTTAATTGTAAGTGTTTGTACAGTCCAGTTAGATTCTGCACTTGTATGTTAAGGTTAACTTGATGGAGATACGTGGTGGACAAGAAACACTCGCGAAGTTGATTTATAGTTATGTTTTTGTCAACTAAAAAGTTATCGGCAGCCGAACTAAATAAAGTTCGGTGCGTCTTTTCTTTGTAGGACAATTGACAAGTGGAAGGCTTTGCCAGCCCATGTGTTCTCTCTATCCTATAACTTTGGATCCTTCAAGCGATGCGTGAAGAAGCACCTTAGGCCGGCATAGTGACGGCGACTAATTTGTTTGTTTCAGTCGTCGTCACTCTTGGACCTCCTCTTGCTTATCATCAAGCGGGTCGGGTTAATCGTTCAAACTCGTGCCATTTGCGAACTCTAAAACTGGTGTATATAACGTATCTACCTCATTTTATTAAATATCATTGATAGCAGCAAAGAAAACTCATGTGCGCCGATCAACCCAGGTCATATAGGTAAAACATATATTGGATTTTTTACCATGTTTTCTAGAACAAACCGAAATATCTTCGTCATTTCTTTTTGGCCGGCATAGTGATGCTGACAATATACATTGTGTGGATCATAATAGGAATACTATTCTTTCGCATTTGGATTTTGACGCTTAGTTTTCTCTTTTGTGGTAAGTTGATAATTATATTTACTATCGTGACTCGACATATGACAGCACCCCGCCTTATGTTAGGCGGTCCGTGAATGAAGGTGAGTGCTACTACAGTATAATAACTGTAAGTAGCAGTCACATCCACTATGCCAGCCTAGTTGGAACCGGCGACTTACAAGCTGATCCCGAACTAAGTCGCTTTACTGTCTGTATACTTGTAAGTGGTGGTACTACTACTCTTAATTTGCCGGGTTTACACTGCCTCAATAATTAAAGAAAAAATTGCAGTTTTGCGGAAAACTGTACATGACAGATCGTTCCTTTATGGGAAAGCCATGTTCATCGAGGTCAAACTATATAGATAATATTCCTACTTTAAATTCTACTTACGGCATAGAGTGGTAGGCAGTGGTACCCGGTCTGCCGCGAAGTGATTTGGGATCAGCTTGTAAGTTGCCAGTTCCAACTAGGCCGGCATGGTGGATGTGACTGCTAATCACAATTATTAAATTGTAGTAGCAGTGACATTCATTCATGGACCACACTCCAGCTTAACATCAAGCGGGGTTTTGTTATATGTCGAGTCACAATAAAAAAAATAGAATTATTATTTTCAGGTATAGATTTTTATATGTTAATGGTGGTCAGGAGTGCTTATGTGGAAATGGAGGAAAAAGATGTACCAAGACTTTTGTACCAAAGATAAACATGAATAATTTAATAATATAAAAAAACTTATTCCAGGGGCTGAGAATAATGTTAGCTAGCAAACATACGAATGAAAAAATAAAACATGTTTTTTGCCATAAAATTGTGATATTATTGTCTGTCCTCGACTTGCCCGTCCCCCGACTTGCCTCAGTCACCGTTTCGTGATTTATTCAATGAGCACCTTCGTTTATTCGGAGCACAATATTTTTACTGAGCGACCAAACACAATATTCTTTTAAGAGAACCAATAAGCTTAGCGCTCTAGAACTGCACTTTGTCTACCACAAGGCAAGGCGAAGTCAGATCGACTATGTTTTATAAACACAATGTATTATATCTGCTGAGATCCTCAAGATGCGCAAATACGCCAACCTCGGTACATGCTACGAGTTTGCGCCGGTTGGAGTCGAAACTAGGGGCCCTTGGGGACCTTCTGCCAAGCGGCTGATGGAGAATTCTAGAGGCAGGAAGGCTGGCAATTATTTCTGCCAACATATTAGCCTCGCTATTCAAAGAGGAAATGTTGCCAGTCTTCTTGGAAGTATCTCTGATGGGTCTCTAGGGGATATTATTTATAGTTCATTACCAGTTGCAATGGGGGTTGTGGATGACTCTACCCTACCCCGACAGACTGGACACCACTGCTAGGAACCACTGCATGGAATCTGCTTCTAGCAGGCTAATGTAGTGGGCCTACGTCCAGCAGTAGACTAATGGCTAAGTATCTCTCAGCCATTAGTCTACTTTATTATAGCCATACTTAAAACTTGCAAAGTATGAACTTGTTATCGAATACGTTCGGAGACCACTAGGTTATAAAGATGGATAAAATAACACTATCTTTTATCTAAAAATCAACTAACTAAAATAAGCATTCATATACAGGATGTTGATGAAAAGTCTTACTTGACCAATTACCAATATAAATAAATAAGGTACTTTTAAGTTAAAAGGAGCTACCATATAGATATAACCAGGTTACTCTACAATCGCTGAGCAACGACACGGCGAATGAGGTGGTTAGGAGGGGATCATCAACTGGACCGGGACCTAGAACAAGTAACCTGCATGAAAGTGCATGGTCGCAGACAACAGACAGTCCCGGGAAGTTCTTTTTCATATAGATAGACGCTTGACTACTGACGACTGCTAAATTTTAGCAGACCTAAGCCCCGCATAATAGTATCATGGTATCCGCATCCGCGCCGTGCTCTAACGGGACATTGTGATTTTAACAAACACCTTTAGCTATAGCTCCCTTTGTAGAGGCTGCCTGAATGAGTTGCATGTGCTCTGCAAAAGTTGCAGTAGCGTAGCCGGAGCGAGCGCGAAGTTTCTTGGCAATGACGACGAATGGCGAGGACGCTTCTAGAGGCTTGCAGGAACGTGAAGGGTCTCTTGGACTTCCTGGAGAAGAGCCTTCCGGGTGGCTCCACTGAGCGCAAACCGTTGAAGAACGCACAGAGGACTCAAGTGCGGAAAGAGCCCGTACAAAACAGCTACCATAATACGAGTATCAATTTCAATGTCAGTCCTAATATTGGGAAACAAAAATACAGAGTTATTTAATTTTAACTCGTTTTTTATCAGCTTTCTTTTGACCGAATCGTCAGCCGAATTTATCGTTAGTATTTTTCGTTTCGATAAATCATATCCATCAATTATGCGAGGAATGCTTTATTCGCCCATGCTTTAAGTGATTTCTATAATTTCAAGTCCAACCTGTTTTTATGGACACTCTGTATTTATAAATATACTAAGATAAGATACATTTTACACCATGTTATATATTTTGTTATGCTATCAGTGAATACCGACATTCGAATAAAACTTTTATTTTATTTATTATTTAATAATTCTAATTTAAAGTGATATTTCTTTTATGGCAAATTTATAATAATTGTAAGTATGGAATAGAAAATATTTTTATATTAATAACCGTCAACGTCAGCCGTCGTGAGGCAATCGTGATTTGATTTGGTTTTTACAGTCGTTGACTTGTATCTCCCCTTGCCCACATGGTAAATGTTTACCATATCACGAATATATTTCCGAGATAACTTTACGAACGACGAACGAGCAAAGTAATAAACATTTTAAGGTTGTCATCATCTATACTAAAGAACAGACTGACC
The DNA here is from genome assembly GCA_905220615.1 of Tinea trinotella. Classification (NCBI taxonomy): domain Eukaryota; kingdom Metazoa; phylum Arthropoda; class Insecta; order Lepidoptera; family Tineidae; genus Tinea; species Tinea trinotella. Next base: position 1,776,956 of record HG992319.1, on the reverse strand, counting down.
TACAAAATAAATGAATATGTTATACCACGGTCTAAGGCCCCCCATGTTATGCCTCCCATACGTTTTAACCTTTAAAAATTCCCTTCAAAAATGTAAATGATTACAGCAACTTCTTTAAGAATTTGCCTTTTATGTTAAATTTGTCACCGATATTAGCATTGCATTTAAATATGCCAAAGCGAAAGGGTTAAAGTCGTGTTGAGCCACATGTTAGGCAACAGCTGTCTAAGGGTATACATAACTACTAAATATCTCTAATAGTTGACAATATACATGCGCAAAACGCTTCCATCAAATGATACGGAGTGATATGTATATTTTTTCCATCGGAACTAGTTCACTCATCTAGTTCACTAGTTCATTTAGTTCAAGGAAGCGCATTCGGTTAGTTCATTCGGTAAAGAAAAGCTCCAGTTGTTCTGAGAAATCAAGATATCCTTTCTATAAAATTATTTTAGATCATACACTTTACAAATGTACACAGAAACTATAATAAACAATAATTATAATCACAATTATCAATTCGCATAATTTAAAACTGCAAATATTCGTTATAAAAAGACGACGAGTTGCTGCTCTCTTCAACATACTTTCCTACCATTACTCGTAATGCACTAATACTTTCACGGTATTACGCGAAAATACTAGGTACGAGTAACGAACGAGGTACGATTCCGTACGAACATACGATGTGTTTATATCTCGTTCCATCATAGGAGTGGTGAGTGAGTGGATATGCGATGCATGACTCGGAACTAAAGGAACTAGAGACACATTTGAATTTGCAGTGAACGAGTGAGTGGTGTAGTACCAGGATCGGAAGTATATCATTTTAGTGACTCGTTCCGGAACTACCCAAGTCTAGTTGACAAGCTGAACTATTGAAGATCACACAAAGAGCTAAAACTAAAGTGAGATACACAGGTATGTCTGAGCGACGGAGTTCAGAAGTAGACAGCGCGAAACAGGAACAAATGGTCGGCATAGTGGTGGCGACAGTTTTTTCATTCGACAACGCTCTTGGTGTTGCTTACCACCAAGCAAGTGCAGAACCGGCCTAATAGATGATATCAAAGTCACTGCTGCCCCCCTAGCACGGCAATCCAAGAAGCATGATAAAGAACTGCAAGGAATATTATTGTAACTAATTTTTAATAACGTATTAGGCCTGCACATCAAAAAGTTTAAAAAAAAAATGAAAGTTTTCAACGTTGTTTTGTGTAAAGTTTTACAAAACGTTTAAATATTTTTTTATACACTGTTCTGGTAAAATATTTAAAATGAGTTGGAATGATATTCTTCGCAAGTCTTTATCTTGCTTCTTGGATTGCTGTGCTAGGGGGGCTGGACCATTTTGGAGCAGACTAACTACGAGTTAGTCTGAACTGAACTGAGAGAAAATTGGAGCTAGATTAGGAAAACATCAATTTATAATATTCATTACAATTTACAAAGCTAGGTTACCTACTGCCTATAACCATAGAGCTTGTATGAAGAGAATCGTGAATGTGAAAGAAGCGAGGGAGTTGTGTCAGGATCATGGCAAGTGGCGCTCCATTGTCTCTGCCTATCCCTGTGGGAAAAAGGCGTGACAATTTGATTGATTGATTGAATTTACAAAGACGAATAAAATTACTTTTCAGCTTTAAAAATGGTTTCATGAAAAAACTATTTTGAAATTTAAAAATGGGTGTTAATTGGCCTGAATTTCGTTCATGTTTTGGATTGTGTTCATTGAAAACTGGTGTTTACGTCGTCGCTTCAGTTGGAACGGTAAATTTTAATTCTCTATTCAAACTTACTATTGAAATTTCACTGGATTCTCAGTTTATTCTAGTACAGTCCGCGAGGCCCAAGATGAGCTTTGAGGTTTGTGGGAGTGTAATAAATACAACGGGAAGCAAGGTTCTAGAGTGAACACAAACGATCCGCCAGACGCAGCGTAGGTAGGCCTCCCACTAGGTGGACTGACGACATAGTGAAGGTCACGAATCACGAACCAGTGGATGCAACTGGCTTCTTGTCGTTTGAAATGGCGTTCCAAGTAGGAGGCCTATGTTCACCAGGCTCTTGGAGGCTTTTGACGACAGGCGTGGCCGAAGGGTTACGGATTGGTTTGTTGCGCGTTCGATTTCCGTTCGGAGCAATTTTTAGTTTCATAGCTTTTGTTTGTAATATTTAATAATTATAATAAATATTGCAAATATTTGTTAATAAAAAAAGAGGTTGCTTGGGGTTGGTTATCAAATAGTGGTATGCAGTGGTACCCAGTCTGCCGATCCGAGGTAGTACCATCACTTACAAGTATACAGACCGTAAAGTTATTTGGTCGCGTTTCGGGATCTGCTTGTAAGTTACCGGTTCCAACTAGACGGGCATAGTGGATGTGATTGCTTACAGTTATTAAATTGTAGTAGCAGTGACATCCATTCATGAACCACACTCCAGCTTAACATCAAGCGTATATCATATGTCGAGTCACAAATAAAAAATAAAAATTGTTTGTAAGTTTGTGGTTTTGTTAAATGGACTAAATATACTTTTTTTTATATTTTCAGTTCTTTAACTTATTAAGTGTTGTAAGTAACGTTATCGTATTTTACGATTTAGTATTGAAACGCAAGGAAATCTTTACGAAGGACCGTGGTATTGATGAATGGAATTTGCCGGACGCAAGACAAACACTCTTTTATTGGTTAAGGATACTGCAAGGATATCTAATTGCATGGATACTTTTTAAATGCATTATTTTGTTAACGAATCTGTTACTGTTTTATGGTATTAAAAAGGTAAAAAGTTAATTTATTTATTGACCACTTTTTCGGCTCTACATATTAAACAAAACCTCAGCCTACTGGTAGTATCTTATCTTAAATCGGAATTGTATCTGAAATTTTAAGAATTCAATGTAATCAATCAAAATATTTCATCTGTTTAACAACTTACTACTGTTATACTATATTAGTATTATATTAGTATATTAGTATATTATACAACTATAGTTAAAATTTTAAACAAATCCACTATTTATGTATTTGTAAACGTTAAATTATTTCTAGATGCTCTATAAGATCCTGTTATAAACCCTAATAAATGACGACGACCTCAATCACAATCGGCCTCCGCGTTTAACAGTGTTCGACTCTCTCTCCTACTTGAGTGAGCGATGCGTACTATTAATATTATTATTAATATTACTAATAATAATACTATTAATATATTTATAAAAAATAAATTGACATAATTGTATTTATGCGTACAAATAAATATAACTTGATCAATTCAATTGTGATTTCCATTTACCTCCTCTATATTTATACATTTTTTTTTATTTTTTTTATTGTGACACGACATCTGATCTCGTCCCGCCTGATGATAAGCAAGAGGAGGTCCAAGAGTGACGACGACTGAAAAAACCGGGTTTGTTCACGGCTGCCCCAGTCGCCGTCACTATGCCGGCCAAAGATATCTATCAATCAAATAAAATAAAAAAAATGTTTTGAAAAATGCAACCATTCCATCAGTATTTTCTTATGACGTTGTCACGTTCAACTATCGTCAGTAAACCGACTTTACAGACAACCGATTTTTTCGATCTTATGGTAATATTATTAACTAAATATAATAGAAAACTAAAACACGAAAAAGGGATAAAATATTTTAATAAATAAAAAAAATATATCTTTCCTAGCGAGATTAAATTCTAAAGATAAATTTATTACCGAATAGAAAGATTTTTTATTTATTTTATCAATTTCAGAGTAACAAGAAAATAATAAATTTATATTTGTATATAAATTTTCAAGGATGGATATTAACTGTTATTAATGCTGCAATAATTGCTGTTTTCTTTAATGTGTTTTTCAAATTCTTTGTTGTTCTTTATGTGTGTAAGTATATTTATTAACTTGAACATTTATTTATGCAAAGACCTTTTCGAACTTCTGTCTTGGAAGACTCCTTCAATCTTCTCGATTGCTTGGATTTATTGCAGCGCCAAACTAGAATCCTTGCAAATTTGCAAAGACTGCAAGGGCCGTCTTATTGCCTACATCACAGGGAATGTTTTAAGATGTTCTTTAAGCGCGTTTTTTTACTACCATGATACCTGTGCATCCACAATCTATCGACCGAATCGAGAGTAAAACTAAACGGTTCAGCTCATCATTTTTTTGTCAAACAATCAACAATTCTTTGTCAAAGATCTAGCATAGTGATGGTGACTGATGCAGCCGTAAACTGAGACGGTTTTTTCAGTCTTCGGCACTCTTGGAGCTCCCTTTCCTTACCACCTAGGGACTGAGTTCGAGTCATAATAGAAATAGTTTGCAATAGGTTACGTTGCACATCAAGTACGAAAGAAAAGATTTTCTTTTTGTACCTACACTGTTCACAATTAAATAAATTGTGGAAGTGGAGTAAGCGAAAGAGTTGTAATATTATAAAAAATAATATTAATAAATATAAGTAAGCTTCCGTTGTATGAAGTGTCAATAACTATTTTTATTATTAATTTAATTTCAGTATTAGATGGGTACAAATTGCTAGTAGTTAGAAGCGCGTATCGACAAATAACAGGAAAACAAAGATTTTTGGACAGTGACGTAATTGAGACAAACATACCGCGAAGCTTTGAAGATCCACCCCAGTACACTTGCCCTTCTATAACTACACCTCACTGCACTAGCTGCACTTGTGTACTCACCGAGGAGACGGTACAAGAAAATGTACCTGAGGAATTACCACAAAAAGAAATTAATGTTTTAACTCCAACACCGAATGTTATTGACTCTGAAAGGCCTCCTGAAGTAATTGGCAATTTAAAGGATAGTCCTGTAATATTTGATCACAATCAACTTTTAAGAGGTAAAGATGAAGTAGTACAAACTGAAAATGTTATTGAATCTCCTGAATCAGTTAAAAAAGTAGTTAAGGACAATATTGCTATAATATTTGATGAAAATCAATTAAATTTGGGACCTAGTCCTATTTATGAAGAAATACCATTTACAATCCAAAGTTTAGTTAAAGAAGACATTGCTATACCAAGTACTTCTAATAAAGATGCTATTGACTCTAAAATAGAATGTAATACAAAAGCAGTTGTAGAGAATAATGCTTCGAAACAAAAGAAAGCAACAAGACCAACTACTTTAAATATACAAGTGTCTAAATTATAATAGATAGATAGTCAATTAACATAAATATAAAGAAGAATATATGAAACTTATTGATCTTAATTAAATTATTATTAGTTACTGTGAAAATTTGATTTGAATAATGAATAATTAGTACATAGAATCACGCTAAGAAATAAATGGAAGATTTCACCGAGCATGTCTGTAAAATAGACAATTTTATATAAAAATAACTTTTTGGATTACTCGATTAATGTAAAAGAATTATAGTATGGAAGGAAGAATTGGGAATTGTTAGCTTTATAATATTTTTTTGTCTAATTAGTTGCAACGCAAAAGGGCACCTTTGGTAATAAAGCAGCCAGCGTAATAAAGAGATAACGATTAGATAACATTTGACGTTTTATATCGTTATGATGAATTTAATGTAATAAATAGAGAAAAATAATCAAGTAAAGACGTATTAATCTTTATTTACTACTTTATTGGTGTATTTTGAACATTCAATGTAAATGAAAGATGAAAAGGTTATGGAAAGAGTGTTATTTTGATCTAGAAGTTTGGATTTAAATACGAAAAGGTTAGTTGTTTTTGCTATTAAAAATCCACTTTACTGAAGTTTTGATACTAATCTCAGTTGACATTTTTTCAAATATTTTTATGGTAAAGAATTATGAGATTATTTCCACTTCAGTATCTGTTTGTATTCAGTATCTGTTTTGGCCAGTATTGAGATGTTAGTATGGTTAAGTTGTGAATTAGGTATTTATCATATATTCTATGTCAATACACGCAAAATATATATCACTAACAATTATTCTACTTAAAAAATTAATTCTTTTCATTTTAATTAATGGACAGTATTACCCGAAAGAAACACCGCTGCTCCAAGTAACTATGGAATTCGCACTAGAATGACGTAGGCAATTGTAGATATTAAATTAATCCTATATTATTTTTTATTTTTAGTCTGTAGAATGTATAGTAAATTTAAGATAGTGTAATTTTAGTAGTTTCTAGAGCAAAAATCCTTTTGAATTTCACCAAATTATGTCCGTATAAATTATCCAAAGATAATTTTAATTTAATAAGATAAGATCGACTTCCTAATTAATATCAACATAAACAACTATGTTTTTAATTGTGTCGCGACATGTGACCTCGACTTTGATGGTAAGCAAGAGGAATTTCAAGAGCGCAGATGACTTTAAATCCGAAGTCATTTACGGTTGTCACAGTCGCCGTCACTAGGTCGATCAGAGGAGTTTATCAAGCTTCTAAAAATATCCAAGGTTATATAGGCTGGGGTATAACACGACATTAATCCAATATTTTTACCTGTAATCTATGTATTTACATTTATTTTATCTTACTGAATGAATTCTAGCAGGATGACTGAGACGAATATTCGAATACGAGAAAAGTGCGCGACCGCGGTATTTGAAATTGTGCAAAACTACGAAAAAATTCAATTCCAAAACAAAGCCTATTTTTAGTATTTCTCACCCCGTTGTGAAAATTGATTAGTTATATGAAATAAAGAAATATAAGTACATAGTTAGGTATTAGAATGCCTAGTGCCCATAGCCCTAGAGCTTGTATGAAGAGAATTATGGATGTAAAGAAAGCGAGGGAGTTGTGTCAGGATCGTGGCAAGTGGCGCTCCATTGTCTCTGCCTATCCCTTTGGGAAAAAGGCGTGACAATTTGATTGATTGATTAAGTTACTATTAAATTTTTACTCGTGATCCCAAAAGTAACACTCTAATATCTGAACATAATTTTTCAGAGAATCATCATCAAAATGGGTGTGAATTTACCAGAATTCAAATCATGTTTTGGATTGTTTTCATTAAAAACTGGTGTCTATATTATTGCAGTTTCTGGAATGGTAAGATAAGAGTGCGATGAGTTTTATAATAGTTTTAAAATAGGATTCCTAACTAAATAATGCATAATACAAATAATATTAGGAGACATGCTCAAGAAAGCTGGATTGCCTATTGATGGAAACAAGAGAGTTGTGTCAGGATCGTGGCAAGTGGCGCTCCATTGTTTCTGCCCATAGCCCGGTGAACGGCTATCCATGAAGAGATGCAAGAAGAAGTTACATCTGTTTGTTATGTTGCATGTGTGCATAGGTCCGTTACACGTAAAATCCCAGGTTCGATTCCCGGTCAGAGCAAAGAGTTGTTTCATAGCCTTTATTTGTATTAATGACTCAATAGATTAAATCATTGTTAATAAAATGTCCGAGTCTGATTATCAAAGAGTGATAGGCAGTGGTGCAGAGTCTGCTGATTTGGGGTAGTACCACAACTTACGTGGTACAGACCGTAAAGACTTAGTCGCGTTTCGGGACCAGCTTGAAGTTACAAGTTCCATCTAGGTCGGCTACTATGCCATTACTTGTACTTATTATGCCTAGTGCCTATAACCACAGAGCCTGCCTGTATGAAGAGAATTGTGGATGTGAAGCAATGAAGGGAGATGTGTAAGGATCGTGGTAAGTGGCGCTCCATTGTCTGTGCCTATCCCTGTGGGGAAAAGGCGTGACAGTTTGATTGTTTGATTTAAGTAAGTATTATATTAGGTAGCAGTGGCATAACTAGAAAATTCACGAATAAGTTTGTTATAAATATATATTTTTTTATAACTATATTTTTTTTTATTCACATTACTATACTAAGCTACTAAAGTGCTTGTATCATAGTAATAGGATAACTAAAGTACATATATAAAAGATACATTAGTACCGGTGAGTTGTTTTGAACCCGTGCTCTCCGTTTGCGTAACCATTGCACTGCCACTACACAACGTTCGCCTTAATTTGTAATAGAGACGTTCAGGATCATCCCGATAATTAATTATTGTGGTAACAGTGGTAAATAATTATTTAATTAATTGATTGCTTTTCAGATAATAACAGGAGCAAGTATAATAGGGAACTGTTTGATATTTTTTGAGTTTCTCGAAAAGCGTCGCATGATCTTCGCTCCGGAATCAAATTTCTTCCGAAACAATAGTGATATCACGGACGAGAGGATTCGTGAGTTAATGAACTGGACCAATGTGGGTTTCGGTTATTTTGCAATATGGATTGTCATCAAATTTATTATATTTTGTACTGCGGTACTGCTGTTTTATGGTGTATGGAAGGTAAGAAATAATTAATTAGTATGCGGCTTACTATCGCGTTTATTTTGGTTTTGATTTTACAATTTTACGATAGTAAGCCGCATATTTTTTTTTAAAATTCATTAATCTAAGAAAAGATTAGAGATAATAAAAATTAATAAAAATTATGCTTGTATGAAGAGATGGATGTGAGGGAAGCGAGGGAGTTGTGTCAGGATCGTTCCTTTGTCTCTGCCTATCCCTATGAAAAAAGGCGTGACAATTTAATTGATTTGATTTGATAGTAATAACCACCTAGATTTCTGTTAAAATATTTTTTTGTTGTTTACTATGACTTTTTTATTCATTTTCTGATATATATTGTGAATGTGAAGGAAGCGAGGAAGTTGTGTCAGGATCGTGCAAGTGGCGCTTTATTGTCTCTGCCTATCCCTGTGGGAAAAGGCGTGACAATTGTATTGATTGATTGATTGAAATAATAATTCAGAATAACATAAAATAGAAAGGCGTGGCGTATTGGTTCTTAACCTAATTCTTCACTTAGAGAAAGAGAAACAATGCATGCAAGCTTAATATCAGAGACATTTGATATAATAGTCATATATATTATGTCGCCTGACCGTGGTACAGTGGTAATGCATTAGTCACGCAAGCTGAAACCCTCGGTTTAAAACCACTTCCGGTTACCAACTTATTTCTGATATATGTACTTTGGTCATTCTCTTATAACTTCGTCGTCACTCTTGGACCTCCTCTTGCTTATCATCAGGCGCGTCGAGGTCAGATGTCGTGTCACAATAAAAATATAAAAAAAAACTTAGTACAGTAGTTTTTATATAATAAAAAAAATCTATTAAAATTTTTTATTATACCGAATTCCAGAATGCAGTGAAGATGTTTAAAATATATCTCTACATCAATGTACCATACTGGGTTGTCAATTGCATCATAGCACTGCTTGCCACATACTTCTTCAGTGCTATTTACAATATTTTCGCTGTTGGTAGTTTATGTAAGTATCCTTAAGTCTACTTTCACTTCTTTCCACTTTCTCATTGAAGTAGAAAGAAGTATTCAGGGAAATTTTTGCAGATACGATTCACGACAAGGCAATTTTCAATATATATTTGCAATTGAATGGTACAGTCAGCATCAGATATATCTGAGCACGCAAAGTAATCAAAAGTATCTATACATTCAGACTGATCATAAATATCTACACACATTAGTTGTCATAATAATGTGAGCATTCAATGCGTCAAAAATATCTACACACGCAAATAGTCAAAAATATCTACACACTCACTTGTCAAAAATATGTCAACAGACAATTCAGTAAATTTGTTTTAAAATATTACATATTATATGAGTGTGTAGATATTTTTGACGCATTGAATGCTCACATCATTATGACAACTAATGGTGTGTAGATATTTATGATCACTCTGAATGTATAGATACTTTTGATCACTTTGCGTGCTCAGATATATCTGATGATGACTGTACCTTATTAATAAAGCAGTTATTAGCTATTAGTAGATATAGTTTAAATTTAACAAAACTGTTCATGTTAATACAAATAGTAGTTAATGCAAAGAATTGCATCAAAACTAAAAAAGTAATTCTAAATTAAATTAGTAATAAAGAGAAAAATAGTATTAAGCTGGCTATGTGATCTTTAGATTATAAAGTCATGAATGCTGACTATATTATCATTGAATCTAATTTTGTGACCTATCGTTTACCTATCCAAAGATTTATTTCTGAGGTTGACTTAAGTATAACTATTTAATTTAGGTAAAAATAATTTAAATATATCTGTTCCAGTAATTGACTGTTGCCGTCTTCTAATAATTAGAAGTGCATACAGAGAAATGACGGGTAAAAGAAGATTTTTAGAAACTCCTGAACCCGTCAACTTTCAACGGTTTGACAACCCACCATCTTACACACCATCTACCAACCCCAACCAACCACATTGCAATACTTGTAGTTGTGGGGTAAGGGATGTCGTAAACGAACCCGTGGATACACCTCAGTCACCAATTTCTGATGACAGACAATTAGTTCCTGTGCCTGAGGTTACAGTACAAAAAGAATTGAACTTTAAAGAGAGACCTTGCATATATGATGAGAGACAGTTAGCTAGTTGTTCCAGTCCAATAGTGGAAGATGCAAGAGTTATAAAAGATCGAGATGAAGTTCCTAAGAAGAATTTTGATGAAAGACCCATTATATTTGATCAATCGCAGTTATCTGTTGGGTCAAGTCCTATATTAGAAGATCCTCCTTCATTTATTGAAAGACAAATGGATCATTCGAGATTAGAAGTTAACCAAGGTTTAGATGCGCCAGCTTATCCTAAAAGAAAGAAGTTAAAAAAACGTGCACCTAATCCTCAAATTGTGGGTCATAAACCTGAAAGACCAAAAACGTTAGATTTAAATAGCGCTAAGGAAAAAAAATACGAAGCTCCTGTAATTTACGATGATAGACAATTGAATTTAGGCTCTTGTGCTGTTACTGAAAAATCAATATGAAATTCATGACATGATGGAACTGTGATATTTGAAACAAAATAGGGTTCATTAGATACTTTATTAATTATCCATGTATTTAACAATGGGTACTTTTAACAACAAGCAACTTTTAACTTGATTCCGAAACGTGACTGAGTCACGGTGTTTGCTTGAAAGTAATGGTTGTACCCCGAATCGAAAGACCACTAACAGTCTATCTTCTACTACTCTTAAAGTCAATTAAACCAGTTAATAATACTGATGTATTACGATATCTTGCCTTTTATTTTAATTTATATTTAAAAAAAACTATAATAGTTTTTAGAATCATATTGAATTGAAGACGGAGCGAGCTGCAGTTCTGCATTTTTTTGTTTCGCGAGGAAATACCTCTGATGGATATCCGCAGCCCATAGAGGAGGGCGACGACGGGTAGTGTAGAGGTTGCACCAGCTAAAAACCCTTACAGCGATCGTCCAGTCGTAATAGTTGACGGAGCTCTGGTATTTTCCAAGACTTCTTGACTCCGCCGTCTTTGGCCCATTCTTTTCAAGAGCGTGCCTCTCCGATAGTGGAGAGTAAAAAGAGGATAAAGAACCACTCTTCTAAGCACTTATTTCTCAATTGTGGTGAGGTATAGGCGCTGCCTTTCGTCCCGCCTCTGGAATTTAAATTGCGACAGTCCCCTCCAAGATTACCGACACCCGGGACAGGACTAGAGTGCTTTTAGTAAGCAAAGCCTACTGCCACGGACAGAAATCGATCGAGGTGTACGTACGGGTTCGAACCCACTTGCCGGTACCAATGTATCTTTGATACATGTACTTTGGACGTCCTATTTCTATGGCACAAGGACTTTAGTAGCTTAATAAAGAAAAATATATTTTTTTTATAATGAATTACGAGCTGGACCCTATATTGATTTGAGTTTTAAATAAAACGAAACTATGTTTTTGTAATTAGTGTTTTATTTAATAATGTCATTATGAAAATCGTTGAATACCACCGCTGGATGCAATTCATTAACCGAAACTTCCTCATTTATAAATAATTCATCTTCTTTTTTGGGTAAATTTTTATTTTTGGGTAATTTTTTATCGTTGGTTAAATCTAATTCCATTTCAACATCTTTTTCCACATCTTCTTTACTTTGATATTTTTTCATAAAAGATCTTACAGCCAATATGTGGTAGGTTTTCATTGCTGAAAAATATAAAGATGGGTTTAATTTAATGCAAAAGGAAACAGAAGCCTGTGTTTTATAACTAGAGTGCTGCTACTACAGTTAATTATCTGCAAGTAGTAGTTGCATTCACTATGCCGGTCTAGTTGGAAGTGGCAACTTTGAAGTTGATCCCGCAACGCGACTAAGTTATTTCACGGTCTGTACAAATGTTATATGTAAAAGTGGTGGTACAATCCCAGACCCGCAGTATTGGCAAATGACCACTAGCTGTCTGCCCACCACTTTTAAACAATCAGACCCTAATACATTACTATACATATTTTAAATTTTTATATTATATTTACTATTAATTTTCCTTACTCACCAAGGTATAAAGTAACTATAAGCAATTCATATTCCCAACCATATCCAACATCAAACATCCTAAAGAATGTCATGAAAAATGTCATGCATACTGAAAAGTTCAGATACATCTCCACTAATTTGATTTTGTACTGAAAATAAAATCAAAATTAAAATTTTAAAGGAACCCCCGAAACGCCTGGAACCACTTTGGTCATATCATCAGCTTTATAGTAATAAACAACATTAGTCATGGCTCAATAGTTATATCCCTTTAATATCCCTTGGATCCTAATGGTGCATCATCAGATAACTACTTCAGGTCTTCAATATAATAATGGCCCAGCTAATGGCTCATAGAGAGTAACAATTTTAGTTAAAGCACTATGATATTATCTGTTATTGATTTGCTGATCTGAGAGGATTCATAATCAGATACTCCCGATCTTCAATTTGATAACGGCCCAGCTAAAGGCCTAGTTAAAGCACTACAGCTTTTTTTGCTGATCAATTGATATCAATTTGCTGATCTGAGAGGATTCATAATGGTGCATCATCAGATTGCCCGGTCTTCAATTTGATGACGGTCCAGCTAAATGCTCTTAGTGAGTAACAAATTTAGTGAAAGCACTATAGTTCTATCTCTTGTTGATTTGCTGATCTGAGAGAATTCATGATGGTGCCTCATCAGATACTCTCGGTCTTTAATTTGATAACGGTCCAGCTAATGGCTCATAGTGAGTAACAATTTTAGTTAAAGCACTACAGGTCCATTTCTTGTTGATTTGCTGATCTGAGAGGATCCATGATCAGTTTTTTTAGATCCGGAATGTTTTATTTTATCGCACTAACTTTTCTACACTTAGTTTCCTACCTTCAAGACAAATCTAATAAGTCCAAACTTAGTATACCAAAAAAAAGTTTGAACACATCCAGGATTTCGTCTCCTACCTTCGAGTTCCATCATCAGAGTAACTCAGTGGTACCAGTTAAAACACACATGTATTTGTATACGTTTTTATTTCAAATGTTAAGTCACAGATATGTTTAAAAGTAAATACCTATAAGGCTGGGAATACAAGTCCGATTTTCCTCTGCGATAGTCCGATCCGATTGTCTGATCAGACAATCGGAAGGCACTCGTGCCATACATTTGTTTGAATACTTAATACACGTCAGATCCGATAGTCGGATCGGATGTCAGAATCGGAAACAACGCCAAGGCGCTTACGATTTTATGGCCGGTCCGATTGTCTGAAGGTGCAGTTTTCATACAAAATACAGAAACAAAATAGACGTCCGATTCCTACTTCCGATTTGTAAATAATTTGCTCAGCAATATCGGACGTGTATTCCCAGCCTTATGCGTGTTTAGAACGGGCAACCCTTGTACGTCAAATAAATATGCCATTGTTAAAACACGTAAAAAATGTTATAATTTTTCCCCTAAAATATTCAATCAAGGTAATCTGCAAAATCTAAACTGCAAACCAACCTCGCCATATGAATATTTTAAGGGAAAAATAATAACATTTTTTACGTGTATTTACATTGGCATATTTATTTGACATAAAATAACAATCTTCGTCGCATAGCGACGTACAAGGGTTGCCCGTCCTAAACAGCGCGTCTAAGATCGCTACCGCAGCTAACAAATCGAGCTGATGACCTTGAAACCCCTGATCAGATCTTCATCAATTGTAGCTAAGAACCATCTCGATCACGTCAGCTTTCAAATGAAACAAACCGCATCGTAATCGGTCCATTCGTTTAGGAGCTACGATGCCACAGACAGACACACAGATACACAGATACACAGACAAGTCAAACTTATAACACCCCTCATTTTGGGTCGGGGGTTAATAAAAAGAACAATATGTTTAATTATTAATATAAAATAAAATAAAAGTGAGAAAAATACATATTATTGCGGTCACGACTGAGGTGATGCGACGCGATCCTGGCAACGCGGAATTAATATTTATCTTAATAAGTTTGTAATAATACATAATTATTTAATTCCCGGTCGGACCAAAGGATGACGACAGGCGTGGCGCATTGGTTAGCATACAAGTTCGTAACGCGTTAAGTCCCGGGTTCAATTCCTGGTTGGAGCAAGTATTTGTTTTTAACCCCCGACCAAAAAAGAGGGGTGTTATAAGTTTGACTTGTCTGTGTATCTGTGTATCTGTGTATCTGTGTATCTGTGGCTCTGTGTATCTGTGTATCTGTGTATCTGTGTATCTGTGTATCTGTGTATCTGTGTATCTGTGTGTCTGTCTGTGGCATCGTAGCTCCTAAACGAATGGACCGATTACGATGCGGTTTGTTTCATTTGAAAGCTGACGTGATCGAGATGGTTCTTAGCTACAATTGATGAAGATCTGATCAGGGGTTTCAAGGTCATCAGCTCGATTTGTTAGCTGCGGTAGCGATCTTAGACGCGCTGTTTAGAACGACAACCCTTGTACGTCGCTATGCGACGAAGATTGTTATTTTATGTCAAATAAATATGCCATTGTTAAAACACGTAAAAAATGTTATAATTTTTCCCTTAAAATATTCAAATGGCGAGGTTGGTTTGCAGTTTAGATCGATTACCTTGATTGAATATTTTAGGGGAAAAATTATAACATTTTTTACGTGTTTTAACAATGGCAAATTTATTTGACATAAAATAACAATCTTCGTCGCATAGCGACGTACAAGGGTTGTCGTTCTAAACACGCATAAGGCTGGGAATACACGTCCGATATTGCTGAGCAAATTATTTACAAATCGGAAGTAGGAATCGGACGTCTATTTTGTTTCTGTATTCTGTATGAAAACTGCACCTTTAGACAATCGGATCGGCCATAAAATCGTAAGCGCCTTGGCGTTGTTTCCGATTCTGACATCCGATCCGACTATCGGATCTGACGTGTATTAAGTATTCAAACAAATGTATGGTACGAGTGCTTTTCGATTGTCTGATCAGACAATCGGATCGGACTATCGGAGAGGAAAATCGGACTTGAATTCCCAGCCTTATAGGTATTTACTTTACTTTTAAACAAATCTGTGACTTAACATTTGAAATAAAAACATATACAAATACATGTGTGTTTTATCTGGTACCACTGAGCTACTCTGATGATGGAACTCGAAGGTAGGAGACGAAATCCTGGATGTGTTCAAACTTTTTTTTGGTATACTAAGTTTGGACTTATTAGATTTGTCTTGAAGGTAGGAAACTAAGTGTAGAAAAGTTAGTGCGATAAAATAAAACATTCCGGATCTAAAAAATCTGATCATGGATCCTCTCAGATCAGCAAATCAACAAGAAATGGACCTATAGTGCTTTAACTAAAATTGTTACTCACTATGAGCCATTAGCTGGACCGTTATCAAATTAAAGACCGAGAGTATCTGATGATGCACCATTATGAATCCTCTCAGATCAGCAAATCAACAAGAGATAGAACTATAGTGCTTTAACTAAAATTGTTACTCACTAAGAGCATTTAGCTGGACCGTCATCAAATTGAAGACCGGGCAATCTGATGATGCACCATTATGAATCCTCTCAGATCAGCAAATTGATATCAATTGATCAGCAAAAAAAGAGATAGAACTGTAGTGCTTTAACTAAGCCTTTAGCTGGGCCGTTATCAAATTGAAGATCGGGAGTATCTGATCATGAATCCTCTCGGATCAGCAAATCAATAACAGATAATATCATAGTGCTTGAACTAAAATTGTTACTCTCTATGAGCCATTAGCTGGGCCATTATTAAATTGAAGACCTGGAGTAGTTATCTGATGATGCACCATAAGAATCCAAGGGATATTAAAGGGATATAACTATTGAGCCATGACTAATGTTGTTTATTACTATAAAGCTGATGATATGACCAAAGTGGTTCCAGGCGTTTCGGGGGTTCCTTTAAAATTTTAATTTTGATTTTATTATATATATTTTATCTGTATTAGATAATAATTAGATTAAAGACAACAAATATTAAGGATAAGTGTAAGGATCGTGATAGGTGGCGCTCCAATTTGATTGATTGATTGATTAAATATTTATTAATAGAAAAGAGGCAGATATTGCTGAGTCCGGGGTAGAACCACCACTTACAAGACCGTGAAGTGACTTTCGAAGTCGCGTTTCGGAATCAGCTTGTAAGTTGCCGGTTCCTAGTTAGAATCGGCAACTTACTTAGACATGGTGAAATAGGCCCTTAAATTAATAATTAAACATAATATTTATATTCAATGAGAAAATATGTTATGGATGATACTTGAACAATGGTCTATTAAAAAAATTTATACCAATATCAAATAACTTCATTACATATATTTGCAGTTCTTTTTTCGAAAACGCAAAAAAACGTTTATAAAGCCGGTTTTCAGACGCCGCATCCGTGCCGAAACTTGGTAATTACTTTTTTATTATTTCACATGATAAAATTAAACGTATTAAATATAATTAATTAATTAAACTATAAATACAAAATATCATCCAATGACGTCGCATCAGAGATAGTCCCAAGGAGACTGGCAACATTTCCCCTTTGTATAGCAAGGCTAATACGTTGGCAGAAATAATTGCCAGCCTTCCTGTCTCCAGACTTCTCCGTCAGCCGCCTGGACAACTCCTTGGCCAGGCGCTTAGCTGAAGGTCCCCAAGGGCCCATCGTCTCGACCCCAAACGGCGCAAATTCGTAACCAGTACCGAGGTTAGCGTATTTGCGCAGTTTGAGGTTCTCAGCAGAAATCGCCGCACTTCCCGCGCTTAACGAGGTCGCTTGGATGTGGGAGGGTGCCAATATGTCTACACAAGTCGCATCCCACACCAAGGACCTTCCAAGTTTCCACGGTCCAACAGTCATGCCGTCAGGTCTCTTGCCATCACTTGGTAATGCTATTTGTGAAATAAATTATAATAACGGATAATACTATACCTAATTTTGAATATGCTAATTCTACCGGACTAATATGGCCAGAAGAAGAAATGAGAAGAAAATACTCAAGTACTCATTTGTTTAAAGAAAATATGATAGTGTTTAATTCAAAAACATTCTTACCTTATGTAATCCAATTAACACGACAATGGTCATGCATATTTCTGCAAGGGTACCTAATACAAGTACTGGGAACGTGAAATATGGGTTGGAAGCCATTTTGGTAACCCTCAACTTTGATAATAATTGACTATCGTTAGCAAATTCATTAGTGTCAAACATCCTATTCAACATTTGTATTAAGTCATAAATTCCAAATGCAAAATATGTTGTAATAGTTAAAATCTGAAATCATAATATATTATACAATAAAAAAACAAGCATTGTGAGAATGACAAATAAACATTACAAAAGGCCAACAGACTTCATAAACATCTTAAAAGCGAAAAATAACAAAATCTGGGGGCACGGCCGTTCCCCCACCAAGTCGAGCAAAGCGTCACGGCCGTACCATCC
Organism: Tinea trinotella; assembly: GCA_905220615.1. Taxonomy (NCBI): domain Eukaryota; kingdom Metazoa; phylum Arthropoda; class Insecta; order Lepidoptera; family Tineidae; genus Tinea; species Tinea trinotella. The sequence continues at coordinate 1,759,172 of HG992319.1, read as the reverse complement.
TTTTCTCGAAGCAATTCAGACCATTTTCGACCCCCTGTAACTTCGTTGTGGATAAAACTAGAAGACTGAAATTTTCAGTAACCACATGCAGGCATTGTAAAGACACGTATATTTCAAATTTCATTCAATTTGAACCAGTATTTTAAGAATTATAACGGGTCAAATTTCTTAAATTTTGTCACTCACTGACTCACCGATCATCAAAATTCTAAGGCACTTCTAGCAGACCTAGAAGCTTCAAATTTGGAATATAAGTAGTGTTTGGTGTTTGAATCAAGGAAAAACTAAAAAATCTAGAAAAGACCGCAAAGAAAATTAAGCCCATACAGCCAAGTCTTCAGTTAAATTTTTCAAAATTGGCTTTATTCGTAACGATGTTTTAAGATTTTATTTATTTTACGGCAATTATTATTAATGCTAGCGCGAGGGCGCGGGGCGGGGACAGTGGCGGGGCGCGCGGAAAGGTGAATGTCTCCGAGCGAGCAGCAGTCGCGCTCATACGCGCGAGCGACCCAATGCTGTTCGGATGTGCCCAGAATTCTTACCTATAAGATTGCGATTTTCATTGATAATTTCGATTGCTATATTAGTTTGACGACTAAAGGCTACTCTCATTGGTTTACTGATATTATTTGCTTACAATTTGGACGTTGTTCGGATAAATAATTTAAATTAAATATTGATACTTTAAGTACCTAAGTATTTATAAATTTCTTATTACCTAATCGTATTTCTGCATAAAAATAACTTTGCAATCTAACTTGTAGGTAGTCGCAATGGATTCAGTAATACTGTATGTGAATGATCAGCTTTGTCAACACTGGGTTATTCCTATACCTGGTGATGGTTCGTGTTTATTTCATTCTTTGTCATTCTCTATGTATGGGAATATTGAGTCGTCGTATGATATTAGACTTGGTATAATCGAGTATGTGGTAGCGCATTACAAAATAACCGTCTACAAAATACAAAAAGAAATGAGATCCCATCAAAAACAATACTTGTCAAAAAAACCAAGTCTCGCAACTCAGTTGTTCTGCGGTAAAAAGTTGTGAGATCCATGTAATACCAAGTCGGTTATTAATTTATTCAGTCTCTACTTAAGCGACTTTCTGTCTTAATACGTCCAGTCTCTAAGACCACGATCGTGGTCTATAACAATTGAAAATCAATTGTGTCTGGAATCTCCGTACTCGAAGCATTAAGTTGTTACGTAATAATTAACAGCATCTTATAGTGACGCATATCAATATTAAAATTCTTTAATGTTTTATATAAATATATTGAGACTTGGCCATCGCCTGAAAACACGTGTAAATTCAATCGCCTGAAAACACATGTAAATTCAATTATTTAGTGCGATGGCCAAGTCTCAATATATTTATATTTTTTTTTTATTGTGACTCGACATATGACAGCACCCCGCTTGATGTCAAGCCAAAGCGTGGTCCATGAATGAATGTCACTGCTACTACAATTCAATAACTGTGAGTAGCAATCACATCCACTATGCCGGCCTAGATGGAAAACTAGAACCACATACTAGACCACATACTAGAATATAAAACATTAAAGAATTTTAATATTGATATGCGTCACTATAAGATGTTGTTAATTATTACGTAACAACTTAATGCTTCGAGTACGGAGATTCCAGACACAATTGATTTTCAATTGTTATGGACCACGATCGTGGTCTTAGAGACTGGACGTATTAAGACAGAAAGTCGCTTAAGTAGAGACTGAATAAATTAATAACCGACTTGGTATTACATGGATCTCACAACTTTTTACCGCAGAACAACTGAGTTGCGAGACTTGGTTTTTTTGACAAGTATTGTTTTTGATGGGATAAAGATTTAATTTAAAAGACTGCACTTATTATGTACTTTCTATTCATTTTGTCTTTTTTGTTTAGTACACAGTATTTTAAATAAAAAATAATCAATCTGTCTATATTTTTATCAAAGAATTTGGACTTAAGACACAGAAGGAGCCCTAAAATAGCGACAAAATTTTATACACAACCGTTTATACTATGTTCACTTATGGCATTAAAAAGAAGTCAGAAGAAATGCTGCCTACACATGTGTTTGCAGCAAACACCAAGCACAACAAAGTGCCAAACATTGACCACAATCGCTCAACACAAGCATCTACAAGCTTGGCGAACGTGTTAATGTATTTTGGATAAGCAAACACGGCGGATGATCAAAAAATCACAGAAATCGTACAAATATCCAAAATAAACTAGCACGTTTGCCAAACTTGTAGATGCTTGTGTTGAGCGATTGTGGTCAATGTTTGGGACTTTGTTGTGCTTGGTGTTTGCTGCGAACACATGTGTAGGCAGCATGTGGAGGCAGCTTTACCAAATGGTGTAACAGACGCCAACAGACTATTCCTACTAAAATTATTTTGTTTCTCTACCAATCTCTACCAATTCTATTATAACATTCTGAAATATTTTAACGTTGATAGATGCTCATTTATAATAATAAAGTTATATATTTCAAATTGTCAATACAGACCGTGAAGTGACTCAGTTACGTTTCAGTATTAGATTGAAAATTGCCGGTTCCAATTAGGCCGGCATAGTGGATGCAACCACTACTTAGTTAAATGACTGTGTAAGCAGTTGCCTTAATTTATGAACCACGCTCCAGCTTTAAATAAAGTGATTGGTATGAATAATCATACAATAAATAATTATTTCTAATAAAAATATCAGAAAGTTCCTAAAAACTATCCATGCCTCGAGAAATCAGAACGATTGGCAACCCTACATTAGACGGTGAGCTGTCAACTGTCAAGATGATTACGAATTTATACATTCTATTTTTATAAGTTGACCTTCTATATAAACTAATCTAATTATTCATATTAATCTATTTTTATAAATCGCCTCAATCGCGGGCACTATGCCGGTCAAAAGAATACAGTCATACAAAGATCCACAATGTAAAAAAGAAAAAAATTATTAGATAAGTAAAAAACTTACCAAATTGACATAAACAAGAAATATAACACCACCTCTTAATGGCATACAACACAATATTTTTTCAAATCGAGGCAACTTTCTGTTAAATAAACTCTTCATTTTTATGCAGTTCGCCTCACTGGCGACTTATCAGACGTGATACCACTGAATAAATAAATGTATTCATTAATTCTATTGTGGTGATACTAACAAAAAAATAAACACTATGAGCAAAATTACGCATCAATTAAACCCCGCGTACACAGGGCCATTTATAAAATATACATTTTCCTTATGATCGCGTTGAGAAGCAACGAAAAAGATCTTCCGACGCTTTTATATTGAGTACGGTGTCCGCTACCGGATAACATTGTATTATATAGACTGTATATTTTTGTTTGTACATCTTTGAAACAAATATTTGTTTCATAGCTTTTATTTGTAATCAATAATTATATTAAGTATTGCAAATATTTGTAAATAAAAAAGAGGTGGATATTTGCTTTGGTTCTGGTTATCAAAGAGTGGTAGGCAGTGGTACCCAGTCTGCCGATCCGGGGCAGTACCACCACTTACAAGTATACAGACCGTGAAGTGATTTGGTCGCGTTTCAGGCTTAGCTTGTAAGTTGCCGGTTCCATCTAGGCCGGCATAGTGAATCAGATTGCTACTTGAAGTGGCAGTCGCCTATATTTATAAACCGCAGTTTAACATCAGGCGGGGTGATGTTATATGGCAAGCCTCAATATAAAAAATTGACTGCCAAGTTTACTTATGACGCCTTGTGGACGATCGCCTTTTTATATCATTTAAAAAATATATATTTACCATTGTTAAAATGAACCGTATGTAATAAACATACAGTTTAGTTTGCAATAACAAATAGAACATTGCACGTAATAATATTATTAGTATCAAACATAAACTAAAATTGCACAAAGAGTTGTTATGCTAATATAAATTCTGTGCCATACACCTAAAGTTGTTTTAAAAAACCAATATTAGAATTAATACTACGCAATATATATGTGCCATCCTTTACTAAGAAAATGAGATGAAACATAGCATAACGAGTTTTAAAATACATGCATAGTGCCTATAGGCTATAGACGCAAACGCGCGCTTAAATTGTTTGACATTTATATTTTAAAAATATGATGTAACTTTGGTTTCCTTTTACAGCCAAAATTTTTAAAACAATAAAATATAACTGTGTTTAAAACCAAAATATAATTACTTTAACCTAAATTTAAGCTGTAAAATATCGTCAGTTTAAACAATTGAGGTTAAAAAAAATTGTTGTTGTTTAAAAATAAATAGCGATTTTTAACTGTAAATTTTTCTCTGTATTTTTAGGTACTACAAATTTTTATTAGTTATAATACTTACACACTAGCCTGATCATTGTTTTTAATAGCTGGAGTGCGATCCATGAATAGAGGTGGCTGCAACTACAGCCTTATTAACTGCAAGTAGCAGTCGCAACCGCTATGCCGGCTTGGATGGAACCAGAAACATTTTAAGCTACCTAATGTGGGCAGACTGAGCAAATAACAACTGTCTGTCTACCCACTCTTAATATGTAATGCAACCTTGAATGAAAAATTCCTTTTTATGATTAATTATCCATTTAACAAGGGGTACTTTTAACAACAAGCAACTTTTAACTTGATTCCGAAACGTGACTGAGTCACGGTGTTTGCTTGAAAGTGTGGTTGTACCCCGAATCGAAAGACCACTAACAGTCTATCTTCTACCACTCTTAAAGTCAATTAAACCAGTTAATAATACTGATGTATTACGATATCTTGCCTTTTATTTTGATTTATATTTAAAAAAAACTATAATAGTTTTTAGAATCATATTGAATTGAAGACGGAGCGAGCTTCAGTTCTGCATTTTTTTTTGTTTCGCGAGGAAATACCTCTGACGGATATCCGCAGCCCATAGAGGAGGGCGACGACGGGTAGTGTAGAGGTTGCACCAGCTAAAAACCTTTGCAGCGATCGTCCAGTCGTAATAGTTGACGGAGCTCTGGTATTTTCCAAGACTTCTTAACTCCGCCGTCTCTGGCCCATTCTCTTAACGAGCGTGCCTCTCCGATAGTTGGAGAGTAAAAAGAGGATAAAGAACCACTCTTCTGCGCACTTATTTCTCAATTGTGGTGAGGTATCGGAGCTGCCTTTCGTCCCGCCTCTGGAATTCAAATTGCGACAGTCCCCTCCAAGATTGCCGACACCCGGGACAGGACTAGAGTGCCGTAAGCAAAGCCTACTGCCACGGACAGAAATCGATCGAGGTGTACGTACGGGTTCGAACCCACTTGCCGGTACCAATGTATCTTTGATACATGTACTTTGGACGTCCTATTTCTATGGCACAAGGACTTTAGTAGCTTAATATAGAAAAATATATTTTTTTTATAATGAATTACGAGCTGTACCCTATATTGATTTGAGTTTTAAATAAAACAAAACTATGTTTTTTGTAATTAGTGTTTTATTTAATAATGTCATTATGAAAATCGTTGAAAACAACCGCTGGATGCAATTCATTAACCGAAACTTCCTCATTTTGTATTATAAATAATTCATCTTCTTTTTTGGGTAAATTTTTATCTTTGGTTAAATCTAATTCAATTTCAACATCTTTTTCTACATCTTCTTTAGTTTGATACTTTTTCATAAAAGATCTTACAGCCAATATGTGGTAGGTTTTCATTGCTAAAAAATATAAAGATGGGTTTAATTTAATGCAAAAGGAAACAGAAGCCTGTGTTTTATAACTAGAGTGTTGTCTCTGAATAAAGGCGCCTGCTACTACAGTACTACAGTGCTACAGTGCTACTACCTGCAAGTAGTAGTTGCAATCACTATGCCGGTCTAGTTAGAAGTGGCAACTTTAAAGTTGTACTCGCAACGCAACTAAGTTATTTCACGGTCTGTACAAATGTTTTATGTCAAAGTGGTGGTACTATCCCAGACCCGCAGACTTAGCAAATGACCACTAGCTATCTGCCCACCACTTTCGAACAATCAAACAAATATAATATAATATAATTTATATAATATTATATACATTATATTATATTTACTATTAATTTTCCTTACTCACCAAGGTATAAAGTAACTATAAACAATTCATATTCCCAACCATATCCAACATCAAACATCCTGAAGAATGTCATGAAAAATGTCATGCATACTGAAAAGTTTAGATATATCTCCACTAATTTGATTTTGTACTGAAAATAAATAGAACAACAATGTTAGAACAATATGTTTAATTAATAATATAAAATAAAATAAAAGTGAGAAAAATACATATTATTGCGGTCACGACTGAGGTGATGCGACGCGATCCTGGCAACGCGGAATTAATATTTATCTTAATAAGTTTGTAATAATACATAATTATTTAATTCCCGGTCGGACCAAAGGATGACGACAGGCGTGGCGCATTGGTTAGCATACAAGTTTGTAACGCGTTAAGTCCCGGGTTCAATTCCTGGTTGGAGCAAGTATTTGTTTTATATATTTTATCTGTATTAGATAATAATTAGATTAAAGACAACAAATATTAAGGATAAGGATAAGTGTAAGGATCGTGGTAAGTGGCGCTCCAATTTGATTGATTGATTGATTAAATATTTATTAATAGAAAAGAGGCAGATATTGCTGAGTCCGGGGTAGAACCACCACTTACAAGACCGTGAAGTGACTTTCGAAGTCGCGTTTCGGAATCAGCTTGTTAGTTGCCGGTTCCTAGTTAGAATCGGCAACTTACTTAGACATGGTGAAATAGGAAATTAATAATTAAACATAATATTTATATTCAATGAGGAAATATGTTATGGATGATACTTGAACAATGGTCTATTAAAAAAATATATACCAATATCAAATAACTTCATTACATAATTTTGTTTAAAAATGTGTCCAATGATTCATTGTCTATAAAGTTAATCAAAACCAAAATAAACGCGATAGTAAGTCTCATAAAATTTGTTTAATTCATTAATCAATGTTGTTAAAATTGTTAAGTCTTTTACCTGCACTCCGCCTGATGTTAAGTTGGCGTGCTTAACATCAGTTCATGAATGAAATCGACTGCTAAATAACAGCTAGTAGCAGTCGTATAGACTATGCCATCTAAAGGCACAAAATTAGGTATTTTACAATTTACTCAAAAATTATTTAAACGACAGGGCCCAAAGCTGACAAAGCCCACCCAACTCGTCTTTTTACTCTGCATTTTTTGTTATAACTTTTTCCGTCGGATGCAGTTCTTTTTTCGAAAACGCAAAAAAACGCTTATAAAGCCGGTTTTCAGACGCCGCATCCATGCCGAAACTTGGTAATGCTATTTGTGAAATAAATTAAACTGGTTAATAACTATACCTAATTTTTTTTTAATCAATTTTATTAGGGGAGTTACGCACATAAAATGGCGATGCCATTCCCATTATAAACTAAACCTAGACTATTTACAAATACCTATCACCTAATTTACCTACAAATACCTAATTTTGAATATGCTAATTCTACCGGACTAATATGGCCAGAAGAAGAAATGAAAAGAAACTACGCAGTACTCATTTGTTCAAATAAAATATGATAGTGTTTAATTCAAAAACTTTCTTACCTTATGTAATCCAATTAACATGACAATGGTCATGCATATTTCTGCAAGGGTACCTAATACAAGTACTGTGAATGTAAAATAGGGGTTGGCAGCCATTTTGGTAACCCTCAACTTTGATAATAATTGACTATCGTTAGCAAATTCATTAGTGCCAAATATCCTATACAACATTTGTATTAAGTCTAAAATTCCAAATGCAAAATATGTTGTAATTGTTAAAATCTGAAATTGAAATATATTTCATTACCAAAACAAGCATTGTAAGGATAACAAATAAACTTTAAAAAGGCCAACTGACTTCAAAATCCTCTAAAAAGCGAAAAATAACAAAATAGACTGCACTTAATACTTTCTAATTTTTTTTGGCAATTTTTGTGTTTTTAAATCACATATTAATCAATCTACCTATATTTATTATTTAATTTTACAATTACAGTATAATAATTTCTGTCCAAACCTATAATTAATTTTAATGAAATACCATTATTGACCTCGACCCGCCTGATGATAAGCAAGAGGAGATCCAAGAGTGACAACGACTGAAACAACCGTGATTCAGGTCGCTGCGAAGGGACATCCCTAAGATATCCAGTCTGTCCGAAGTACCGAGAAGATGTTACAAAGAGAAGGAAGCGGTATAAACGGGGATTTTTTCGTCGAGAACACACACACCTAAGCCTTGTCTGCGTTGAACTGAGCCAGATTCTCGTCGCCCCAACAGACTCTACAACAGACTCGCGGGCAGTGTAGCATTCATGCACTGTGGATCCAAGGTCCAGCATGTCATTGATATGCAGAAGGAACAATTTAATTAAGTGCCAAGCTAAATAGGTAATAAGCAAATAGAATAGACTAAATAAGCTCAGTGGTTTTTAAAGTTAGTTGTCCTTTTTTTTGAATGTTCAATATTTTTTCCATTTCAGTGTAAATATTGTGTAGTTTTAAGTAAAGTACCTATACTAGTTCATTTGTCAATATGACAAAAAGAGATAGATAAAATTTCGAGAACCTCCTCCTTTTTTGAACTTAGTTAAAAATAAATGAAAATTATTTTATTGTAGTTTACATCCCGCCTAATTTTGAAGAGGGGTCCAGTTAATATTGGAGTGCGACATTCCTAAACATAACTAAAAAAATAAAACACCATTGTTACGTTCTCGACCCAACTCACACGCATCTATCACATTATAAAACCATCAATACCTAGTTTATTTTAACTGACAATAACAACTAATACATTATCTAATGAATGTATCCTGTGAACATTTCTTATCAGTTCCTGTTATCCTGTTGTACGGAGATGTTGTGCCGCACATCATATCTAGGGTTACCATGTCTAATATTAACCTTTTACTATCTCCCTACAACTTGTGCCTAACTAAGTATAAATATGGAGGGACTTTATAGGTTATAGAGCAGATTTTTATTTATTTTAGTTCGGCACATGACAGCACACCGTCTGATGTTAAGCTACGAGTATAATGAAGTCCATGAAATAGCAGTGACAACTTTCATGATGTCTTTGCTGCAACCGTCAACTTTCAATCTGATTCCGACTAAATAGCTATAAAGCTTATGGGAATACTCTCGTATTTTAAATTTAAAACTGCTAATTTTCCACTGCGCACGTAAGTTTTGCCTAAAATAAAGATTGTTTTTGTAGTAGTAAGGACAGCAATTGTCAACATCGTTAGGCTGGCAACATTTCACGCGGCAACATTTCGTATTCTCCTCTACCTCAGTCTATCCTAAGTTCTTTTCCAGCGTCCACATGCTTGGCGAACAGCAAACACAAAACAACAAACCCGAACATGTGGTTGGGTGTATGTTTTTATTGAATTAATATTACTAGCGTTACTTACGCTATATCAATATTACTGATTTAATGATATGTTTGCCTGTTTGTGTTTGTGGTCGCCGTCGGTGGTGGTGTCGGTTTTTCTTCAACAATCAAAGAATGATGGGCAAATAGTTTGCGATGTCTCCAAATGCTTGGAAGTATACTATAAAATTTGCTAAAGCTGCCTCCACATGTGTTCGCAGCAAACACCAAGCACAACAAAGTGCCAAACATTGACCACAACTCTCCACAGGCGACGTGTTAACGTATTTTGGATAAGCAGATGATCAAAAATCACAGAAATCGTACAAATATCCAATATATACTAGAACGTTCGCCTAGCTTGTAGATGCTTGTGTTGAGCGATTGTGGTCAATGTTAGGGACTTTGTTGTGCTTGGTGTTTGCTGCGAACACATGTGGAGGCAGCATGTGGAGGCAGCTTTACCAAATGGTGTAACAGACGCCAACAGACTATTCCTACTAAAATTATTTTGTTTCTCTACCAATCCCTACCAATTCTATTATAACATCCTGAAATATTTTAACGTTGATAGATGCTCATTTATAATAATAAAGTTATATATTTCAAATTGTCAATACAGACCGTGAAGTGACTCAGTTACGTTTCAGTACTAAATTGAAAATTGCCGTTTCGAATAAGGCCGGCATAGTGGATGCAACCACTACTTACAGTTAAATGACTGTGTAAGCAGTTGCCTTAATTTAATAACCACGCTCCAGCTTTAAATAAAGTGATTGGTATGAATAATCATACAATAAATAATTATTTCTAATAAAAAACTCAGAAAGTTCCTAAAAACAATCCAGGACACCTAAAACAGGCCATGCCCTGAGAAATCAGAACGATTGGCAACCCTACATTGGACGGTGAGCTGTCAACTGTCAAGATGATTACGAATTTATACATTCTATTTTTATAAGTTGACCTTCTATATAAACTAATCTAATTATTCATATTAATCTATTTTTATAAATTGCCTCAATCGCGGGCACTATGCCGGTCAAAAGAATACAGTCATACAAAGATCCACAATGTAAAAAAGAAAAAAAAACTATTAGATAAGTAAAAAAACTTACCAAATTGACATAAACAAGAAATATAACACCACCTCTTAATGGCATACAACACAATATTTTTTCAAATCGAGGCAATTTTCTGTTAAATAAACTCTTCATTTTTATGCAGTTCGCCTCACTGGCGACTTATCAGACGTGATACCACTGAATAAATAAATGTATTCATTAATTCTATTGTGGTGATACTAACAAAAAAATAAACACTTATGAGCAAAATTACGCATCAATTAAACCCCGCGTACACAGGGCTATTTATAAAATATACATTTTCCTGATGATCGTGTCTCCATCCTATGACCTTGGATCCTTCAAGCGATGCGTGAAGAAGCACATTTGGCAGGCATAGTGACGGCGACTGAGGCAACCGTGAACAAACTCGGTTTTCTCAGTCATCGTTACTCTTGGACCTTCTCTTGCTTATCATCAGGCGGGACGAAGTCAAAAGTCGTGTCACAATAAAAAAAGAAGCAACAAAAAAAACAGCCGCCATTGCGTTTAATTTTTAAAAGAAACTGAAAGTTCTCTGTAATTTGGAGAAAATATTTTCTTGAGTATTCATAATAAATATTCGCTGAATTCCAAGGTCATCGTACTCCATATTCGCCGCAGTATTATGACAAACTCGTATCATTTTTTTTATTATTAAGACGCAACATTTGTTACCAAGTGTATGTTTAAGAGCGCCGACGACTCAAAAGCGATGCATCTTTCGACCAAAAAAAAATCATTTGGGTACCAAATTGAATTAAGCGTGACGACAGGCGTCGACGAATGGTTGCTTGTTGCGCGCAAAGTCCCGGGTTCGATTCCCGGTTGAAACAAATATTTGTTTCATAGCTTTTATTTGTAATCAATAATTATATTAAGTATTGCAAATATTTGTAAATAAAAAAGAGGTGGATATTTGCTTTGGTTCTGGTTATCAAAGAGTGGTAGGCAGTGGTACCCAGTCTGCCGATCCGGGGCAGTACCACCACTTACAAGTATACAGATCGTGAAGTGATTTGGTCGCGTTTCAGGCTCAGCTTGTAAGTTGCCGGTTCCATCTAGGCCGGCATAGTGGATCAGATTGCTACTTGAAGTGGCAGTCGCCTATATTTATAAACCGCAGTTTAACATCAGGCGGGGTGATGTTATATGGCAAGCCTCAATATAAAAAATTGACTGCCAAGTTTACTTATGACGCCTTGTGGACGATCGCCTTTTTATATCATTTAAAAAATATATATTTACCATTGTTAAAATGAACCGTATGTAATAAACATACAGTTTAGTTTGCAATAACAAATAGAACATTCCACGTAATAATATTATTAGTATCAAACATAAACTAAAATTGCACAAAGAGTTGTTATGCTAATATAAATTCTGTGCCATACACCTAAAGTTGTTTTAAAAAACCAATGTTAGAATTAATACTACGCAATATATATGTGCCATCTTTTACTAAGAAAATGAGATGAAACATAGCATAACGAGTTTTAAAATACATGCATAGATATATATACTTAAATAGTGCCTATAGGCTATAGACGCAAACGCGCGCTTTTCTTTCTTTCTTCTTGTTTATGGCTTTAGTATTTAACTTGCCAGTGTCAAAGTAAAAATATATGGTTCAATGTTAAAACATTGTCAAGTAAAGATGAAGATGAACCACGCGAGTGATTCATCAAATGATGATGATAAGAATGAGGTTGATGATGATCGTTTTAGTAAAGCGGCAGAAAGCCTTTACTAAAACTTCAGAAGCAGTCTTGGAGGGAACATGAAGAAACACGTTTCACAACTTTAAATTACTTGTTTATACTTGATCAACCTAAAAACTATTACTGGATAACAATTCCACCATTATTACACATTAATATTTATGAAAAACACAAGCTTTTCAAATAATTCAAAATTGCGCGTCCTGTCAGTTGCAGTTGCCCGCCAAAACTCCAAAACGCGCGCTTAAATTGTTTGACATTTATATTTTAAAAATATGATGTAACTTTGGTTTCCTTTTACAGCCAAAATTTTTAAAACAATAAAATATAACTGTGTTTAAAACCAAAATATAATTACTTTAACCTAAATTTAAGCTGTAAAATATCGTCAGTTTAAACAATTGAGGTTAAAAAAAAATTGTTGTTGTTTAAAAATAAATAGCGATTTTTAACTGTAAATTTTTCTCTGTATTTTTAGGTACTACAAATTTTTATTAGTTATAATACTTACACACTAGCCTGATCATTGTTTTTAATAGCTGGAGTGCGATCCATGAATAGAGGTGGCTGCAACTACAGCCTTATTAACTGCAAGTAGCAGTCGCAACCGCTATGCCGGCTTGGATGGAACCAGAAACATTTTAAGCTACCTAATGTGGGCAGACTGAGCAAATAACAACTGTCTGTCTACCCACTCTTAATATGTAATGCAACCTTGAATGAAAAAATCCTTTTTATGATTAATTATCCATTTAACAAGGGGTACTTTTAACAACAAGCAACTTTTAACTTGATTCCGAAACGTGACTGAGTCACGGTGTTTGCTTGAAAGTGTGGTTGTACCCCGAATCGAAAGACCACTAACAGTCTATCTTCTACCACTCTTAAAGTCAATTAAACCAGTTAATAATACTGATGTATTACGATATCTTGCCTTTTATTTTGATTTATATTTAAAAAAAACTATAATAGTTTTTAGAATCATATTGAATTGAAGACGGAGCGAGCTTCAGTTCTGCATTTTTTTTTGTTTCGCGAGGAAATACCTCTGACGGATATCCGCAGCCCATAGAGGAGGGCGACGACGGGTAGTGTAGAGGTTGCACCAGCTAAAAACCTTTGCAGCGATCGTCCAGTCGTAATAGTTGACGGAGCTCTGGTATTTTCCAAGACTTCTTAACTCCGCCGTCTCTGGCCCATTCTCTTAACGAGCGTGCCTCTCCGATAGTTGGAGAGTAAAAAGAGGATAAAGAACCACTCTTCTGCGCACTTATTTCTCAATTGTGGTGAGGTATCGGAGCTGCCTTTCGTCCCGCCTCTGGAATTCAAATTGCGACAGTCCCCTCCAAGATTGCCGACACCCGGGACAGGACTAGAGTGCCGTAAGCAAAGCCTACTGCCACGGACAGAAATCGATCGAGGTGTACGTACGGGTTCGAACCCACTTGCCGGTACCAATGTATCTTTGATACATGTACTTTGGACGTCCTATTTCTATGGCACAAGGACTTTAGTAGCTTAATATAGAAAAATATATTTTTTTTATAATGAATTACGAGCTGTACCCTATATTGATTTGAGTTTTAAATAAAACAAAACTATGTTTTTTGTAATTAGTGTTTTATTTAATAATGTCATTATGAAAATCGTTGAAAACAACCGCTGGATGCAATTCATTAACCGAAACTTCCTCATTTTGTATTATAAATAATTCATCTTCTTTTTTGGGTAAATTTTTATCTTTGGTTAAATCTAATTCAATTTCAACATCTTTTTCTACATCTTCTTTAGTTTGATACTTTTTCATAAAAGATCTTACAGCCAATATGTGGTAGGTTTTCATTGCTGAAAAATATAAAGATGGGTTTAATTTAATGCAAAAGGAAACAGAAGCCTGTGTTTTATAACTAGAGTGTTGTCTCTGAATGAAGGCGCCTGCTACTACAGTACTACAGTGCTACAGTGCTACTACCTGCAAGTAGTAGTTGCAATCACTATGCCGGTCTAGTTAGAAGTGGCAACTTTAAAGTTGTACCCGCAACGCAACTAAGTTATTTCACGGTCTGTACAAATGTTTTATGTCAAAGTGGTGGTACTATCCCAGACCCGCAGACTTAGCAAATGACCACTAGCTGTCTGCCCACCACTTTCAAACAATCAAACAAATATAATATAATATAATTTATATAATATTATATACATATACATTATATTATATTTACTATTAATTTTCCTTACTCACCAAGGTATAAAGTAACTATAAGCAATTCATATTCCCAACCATATCCAACATCAAACATCCTGAAGAATGTCATGAAAAATGTCATGCATACTGAAAAGTTTAGATATATCTCCACTAATTTGATTTTGTACTGAAAATAAAAAGAACAACAATGTTAGAACAATATGTTTAATTATTAATATAAAATAAAATAAAAGTGAGAAAAATACATATTATTGCGGTCACTTTGGCCGGCATAGTGCCGGCGACTGAGGTGATGCGACGCGATCCTGGCAACGCGGAATTAATATCTTTCTTAATAAGTTTGTAATAATATATAATTATTTAATTCCCGGTCGGACCAAAGGATGACGACAGGCGTGGCGCATTGGTTAGCATAGAAGTTTGTAACGCGTTAAGTCCCGGGTTCAATTCCTGGTTAGAGCAAGCATTTGTTTTATATATTTTATCTGTATTAGATAATAATTAGATTAAAAACAACAAATATTAAGGATAAGTGTAAGGATCGTGATAGGTGGCGCTCCAATTTGATTGATTGATTGATTAAATATTTATTAATAGAAAAGAGGCAGATATTGCTGAGTCCGGGGTAGAACCACCACTTACAAGACCGTGAAGTGACTTTCGAAGTCGCGTTTCGGAATCAGCTTGTAAGTTGCCGGTTCCTAGTTAGAATCGGCAACTTACTTAGACATGGTGAAATAGGCCCTTAAATTAATAATTAAACATAATATTTATATTCAATGAGAAAATATGTTATGGATGATACTTGAACAATGGTCTATTAAAAAAAATATATACCAATATCAAATAACTTCATTACATAATTTTGTTTAAAAATGTGTCCAATGATTCATTGTCTATAAAGTTAATCAAAACCAAAATAAACGCGATAGTAAGTCGCATAAAATTTGTTTAATTCATTAATCAATGTTGTTAAAATTGTTAAGTCTTTTACCTGCACTCCGCCTGATGTTAAGTTGGCGTGCTTAACATCAGTTCATGAATGAAATCGACTGCTAAATAACAGCTAGTAGCAGTCGTATAGACTATGCCATCTAAAGGCACAAAATTAGGTATTTTACAATTTACTCAAAAATTATTTAAACGAGAGGGCCCAAAGCTGACAAAGCCCACCCAACTCGTCTTTTTACTCTGCATTTTTTGTTATTACTTTTTCCATCAGATGCAGTTCTTTTTTCGAAAACGCAAAAAAAACGTTTATAAAGCCGGTTTTCAGACGCCGCATCCATGCCGAAACTTGGTAATGCTATTTGTGAAATAAATTAAACTGGTTAATAACTATACCTAATTTTTTTTTAATCAATTTTATTAGGGGAATTACGCACATAAAATGGCGATGCCATTCCCATTATAAACTAAACCTAGACTATTTACAAATACCTATCACCTAATTTACCTACAAATACCTAATTTTGAATATGCTAATTCTACCGGACTAATATGGCCAGAAGAAGAAATGAAAAGAAACTACGCAGTACTCATTTGTTCAAATAAAATATGATAGTGTTTAATTCAAAAACTTTCTTACCTTATGTAATCCAATTAACATGACAATGGTCATGCATATTTCTGCAAGGGTACCTAATACAAGTACTGTGAATGTAAAATAGGGGTTGGCAGCCATTTTGGTAACCCTCAACTTTGATAATAATTGACTATCGTTAGCAAATTCATTAGTGCCAAATATCCTATACAACATTTGTATTAAGTCTAAAATTCCAAATGCAAAATATGTTGTAATTGTTAAAATCTGAAATTGAAATATATTTCATTACCAAAACAAGCATTGTAAGGATAACAAATAAACTTTAAAAAGGCCAACTGACTTCAAAATCCTCTAAAAAGCGAAAAATAACAAAATAGACTGCACTTAATACTTTCTAATTTTTTTTGGCAATTTTTGTGTTTTTAAATCACATATTAATCAATCTACCTATATTTATTATTTAATTTTACAATTACAGTATAATAATTTCTGTCCAAACCTATAATTAATTTTAATGAAATACCATTATTGACCTCGACCCGCCTGATGATAAGCAAGAGGAGATCCAAGAGTGACAACGACTGAAACAACCGTGATTCAGGTCGCTGCGAAGGGACATCCCTAAGATATCCAGTCTGTCCGAAGTACCGAGAAGATGTTACAAAGAGAAGGAAGCGGTATAAACGGGGATTTTTTCGTCGAGAACACACACACCTAAGCCTTGTCTGCGTTGAACTGAGCCAGATTCTCGTCGCCCCAACAGACTCTACAACAGACTCGCGGGCAGTGTAGCATACATGCACTGTGGATCCAAGGTCCAGCATGTCATTGATATGCAGAAGGAACAATTTAATTAAGTGCCAAGCTAAATAGGTAATAAGCAAATAGAATAGACTAAATAAGCTCAGTGGTTTTTAAAGTTAGTTGTCCTTTTTTTTGAATGTTCAATATTTTTTCCATTTCAGTGTAAATATTGTGTAGTTCTAAGTAAAGTACCTATACTAGTTCATTTGTCAATATGACAAAAAGAGATAGATAAAAATTCGAGAACCTCCTCCTTTTTTGAAATTAGTTAAAAATAAATGAAAATTATTTTATTGTAGTTTACATCCCGCCTAATTTTGAAGAGGGGTCCAGTTAATATTGGAGTGCGACATTCCTAAACATAACTAAAAAAATAAAACACCATTGTTACGTTCTCGACCCAACTCACACGCATCTATCACATTATAAAACCATCAATACCTAGTTTATTTTAACTGACAATAACAACTAATACATTATCTAATGAATGTATCCTGTGAACATTTCTTATCAGTTCCTGTTATCCTGTTGTACGGAGATGTTGTGCCGCACATCATATCTAGGGTTACCATGTCTAATATTAACCTTTTACTATCTCCCTACAACTTGTGCCTAACTAAGTATAAATATGGAGGGACTTTATAGGTTATAGAGCAGATTTTTATTTATTTTAGTTCGGCACATGACAGCACACCGTCTGATGTTAAGCTACGAGTATAATGAAGTCCATGAAATAGCAGTGACAACTTTCATGATGTCTTTGCTGCAACCGTCAACTTTCAATCTGATTCCGACTAAATAGCTATAAAGCTTATGGGAATACTCTCGTATTTTAAATTTAAAACTGCTAATTTTCCACTGCGCACGTAAGTTTTGCCTAAAATAAAGATTGTTTTTGTAGTAGTAAGGACAGCAATTGTCAACATCGTTAGGCTGGCAACATTTCACGCGGCAACATTTCGTATTCTCCTCTACCTCAGTCTATCCTAAGTTCTTTTCCAGCGTCCACATGCTTGGCGAACAGCAAAAACAAAACAACAAACCCGAACATGTGGTTGGGTGTATGTTTTTATTGAATTAATATTACTAGCGTTACTTACGCTATATCAATATTACTGATTTAATGGTATGTTTGCCTGTTTGTGTTTGTGGTCGCCGTCGGTGGTGGTGTCGGTTTTTCTTCAACAATCAAAGAATGATGGGCAAATAGTTTGCGATGTCTCCAAATGCTTGGAAGTATACTATAAAATTTGGTAAAGCTGCCTCCACATGTGTTCGCAGCAAACACCAAGCACAACAAAGTGCCAAACATTGACCACAACTCTCAACACAAGCATCTACAAGCTAGGCGAACGTGTTAACGTATTTTGGATAAGCAGATGATCAAAAATCACAGAAATCGTACAAATATCCAATATATACTAGAACGTTCGCCTAGCTTGTAGATGCTTGTGTTGAGCGATTGTGGTCAATGTTAGGGACTTTGTTGTGCTTGGTGTTTGCTGCGAACACATGTGGAGGCAGCTTTACCAAATGGTGTAACAGACGCCAACAGACTATTCCTACTAAAATTATTTTGTTTCTCTACCAATCTCTACCAATTCTATTATAACATTCTGAAATATTTTAACGTTGATAGATGCTCATTTATAATAATAAAGTTATATATTTCAAATTGTCAATACAGACCGTGAAGTGACTCAGTTACGTTTCAGTACTAAATTGAAAATTGCCGGTTCGAATAAGGCCGGCATAGTGGATGCAACCACTACTTACAGTTAAATGACTGTGTAAGCAGTTGCCTTAATTTAATAACCACGCTCCAGCTTTAAATAAAGTGATTGGTATGAATAATCATACAATAAATAATTATTTCTAATAAAAAACTCAGAAAGTTCCTAAAAACAATCCAGGACACCTAAAACAGGCCATGCCCTGAGAAATCAGAACGATTGGCAACCCTACATTGGACGGTGAGCTGTCAACTGTCAAGATGATTACGAATTTATACATTCTATTTTTATAAGTTGACCTTCTATATAAACTAATCTAATTATTCATATTAATCTATTTTTATAAATTGCCTCAATCGCGGGCACTATGCCGGTCAAAAGAATACAGTCATACAAAGATCCACAATGTAAAAAAACTATTAGATAAGTAAAAAAACTTACCAAATTGACATAAACAAGAAATATAACACCACCTCTTAATGGCATACAACACAATATTTTTTCAAATCGAGGCAATTTTCTGTTAAATAAACTCTTCATTTTTATGCAGTTCGCCTCACTGGCGACTTATCAGACGTGATATCACTGAATAAATAAATGTATTCATTAATTCTATTGTGGTGATACTAACAAAAAAATAAACACTTATGAGCAAAATTACGCATCAATTAAACCCCGCGTACACAGGGCTATTTATAAAATATACATTTTCCTGATGATCGTGTCTCCATCCTATGACCTTGGATCCTTCAAGCGATGCGTGAAGAAGCACATTTGGCAGGCATAGTGACGGCGACTGAGGCAACCGTGAACAAACTCGGTTTTCTCAGTCATCGTTACTCTTGGACCTTCTCTTGCTTATCATCAGGCGGGACGAAGTCAAAAGTCGTGTCACAATAAAAAAAGAAGCAACAAAAAATATCTTCCGACGCTTTTATATTGGGTACGGAGTCCGCTACCGGATAACATTCTGTATATTTTTGTATGTACATCTTTTTGCAGCGCCATCTAGTTGTAGCTTTCGGTACCATACAACACTGGTTATTAGAAAAAAGTATTGTTTGAGAACTTTAGCCATTAGCTGTTTTTATAGAATACTAAACGTTATTTAACTCTTTACTAGCGGGAAACTATTTACGCGCAATTGAGCGTAATCCAGTGCACCAAACAAACGTTTGCGTCTTGATAACGGTGGAGCTATCGTCAAGATTTTGACCAATTCTCCTCAATATCTGAACAGCCGCCATTGCGTTTAATTTTTAAAAGAAACTGAAAGTTCTCTGTAATTTGGAGAAAATATTTTCTTGAGTATTCATAATAATTATTCGCTGAATTCCAAGGTCATCGTACTCCATATTCGCCGCAGTATTATGACAAACTCGTATCATTTTTTTTTATTATTAAGATGCAACATTTGTCACCAAGTGTATGTTTAAGAGCGCTGACGACTCAAAATCGATGCATCTTTCGCCCAAAAAAAAACATCGTTTGGGAACCAAATTGAATTAGGCGTGACGACAGGCGTCGATGAATGGTTGGTTGTTGCGCGCAAAGTCCCGGGTTCGATTCCCGGTTGAAACAAATATTTGTTTCATAGCTTTTATTTGTAATCAAAAATTATATTAAATATTGCAAATATTTGTTAATAAAAAAGAGGTAGATATTAGCTTCGGTTCTGGTTATCAAAGAGTGGTAGGCAGTGGTACCCAGTCTGCCGATCCGGGGCAGTACCACCACTTACAAGTATACAGACCGTGAAGTGATTTGGTCGCGTTTCAGGCTCAGCTTGTAAGTTGCCGGTTCCATCTAGGCCGGCATAGTGGATCAGATTGCTACTTGAAGTGGCAGTCGCCTATATTTATAAACCGCAGTTTAACATCAGGCGGGGTGCTGTTATATGGCAAGCCTCAATATAAAAATTGACTGCCAAGTTTACTTATAACGCCTTGTGGACGATCGCCTTTTTATATCATTTAAAAATATATATTTACCATTGTTAAAATGAACCGTATGTAATAAACATACAGTTTAGTTTGCAATAACAAATAGAACATTGCACGTAATAATATTATTAGTATCAAACATAAACTAAAATTGCACAAAGAGTTGTTATGCTAATATAAATTCTGTGCCATACACCTAAAGTTGTTTTAAAAAACCAATGTTAGAATTAATACTACGCAATATATATGTGCCATCTTTTACTAAGAAAATGAGATGAAACATAGCATAACGAGTTTTAAAATACATGCATACATAAATGTATACTTAAATAGTACCTATAGGCTATAGACGCAAACGCGCGCCTATCTTTTCTTTCTTCTTGTTTATGGCTTTAGTATTTAACTTGCCTGTCAAAGTAAAAATGTATGGTTCAATGTTAAAACATTGTCAAGTAAAGATGAAGATGAATCACGCGAGTTATTCAACAAATGATGACGATTATAGTGAGGTTGATGATGATCGTTTTAGTAAAGCGGCGGAAAGCTTCGGATGGAGTCTTGGAGGGAACAGGAAGAAACACGTTTCACAGCTTTAAATTACTTGTTTATACTTGATCAACTTAAAAATGATTACTGGATAACAATTCCACCATTATTACACATTATTATTTATGAAAAACACAAGCTTTTCAAATAATTCAAAATTGCGCGTCATATCACTTGCAGTTGCCCGCTAAAACTCCAACGCGCGCCTAATTTGTTTGACATTTATATTTTTAAAATATGATGTTACTTTGGTTTCCTTTTACAGCCTATATTTTAAAAACACATTAACAATATTTAAAAAAACAATATAATATTTAAAACCAAAATATATTTACTTTAACCTAAATTTAAGCTGTTAAATTTCGTCAGAGGCTTAAACCGCGTTCACACGAGGCGAATTGAGTTGATCAACTGCGAAATCGTTCGAGATTTGAACCGTCTGAACAGACTTTCAACCAAATTGAAGCAATTAATATATATAATTTTTGTTAAACGACAAATATTGATCAACTGAAATCGCCCGGTGAGAACGCGGTATTAGACGTTTGAGGTACTAAAAAATGTTGTTTAAAAATAAATAGCGAATTTTAATCTTAAATTTTTCTCTGTATTTTTAGGTACTACAAAATTTTATTAGTTAAAATACTTACACACCAGCCTGATGTTATATTTTAAATACCTAAAGTGCGGTCCATAAATGAAGGCGGCTGCAACTACAGCTAATTAACTGCAAGTTGCAGTCGCAACCGCTATGCCGGCTTGGATGGAACCAGAAACATTTTGAGATACCTAATGTGACTGTCTGTCTACCCACTCTTGATATGTAATGCAACCTTGAATAAAATAATCCTTTTTATGCTAATTACAATATTAACCGTGTTTTGTTTAAAAAAATAATTGAGTTTTACAACAATGTTAATTAATAAACAAATAAACGTTTAACTTCTTAGGAACTCATTGATAAATGTCTTTGTTTGAATATTACCCAACCCAAGTGTTTCCTTTTAGATGGAAAGTGTGACAGAAGAGTGCAGAAGGGTAACGTAGTGAACGGTGCCATCCATAATATAATAAACAGCCAAATAATGTCCCAAAAGTCTCGGATAGCTGTTTATAATACGGTACCTGTTCCTACATTGATGTATAGAAGTGAATGTTGGGTATGGCAGAAGAAGCATAAGAGTAGAATTAACGCTGTGTATATTGCTTCTCCAAAATATACTAGCACGTTCGCCAAGGATAGAATAAAGAATAGCATAGTGCGCAATAGATGTGGTTTAAAAGAAGATGTAGTGACAAGAATTGACAAAGGAATGCTTCGAAAGTAGATGGGC
The DNA here is from genome assembly GCA_905220615.1 of Tinea trinotella. NCBI lineage: Eukaryota > Metazoa > Arthropoda > Insecta > Lepidoptera > Tineidae > Tinea > Tinea trinotella. Next base: position 1,736,790 of record HG992319.1, on the reverse strand, counting down.
AAAAATAATTTGTAAATCTGATGTGGATGGGTTAAACTAGGCTGACCCAGGAGGGTAGTTCAGACCAAATCGAAGACATCCTCAAGAAAGCTGGGTTGCCTAGTTTGTTTACCAACAGGCTGGTCTAGATTAGATGTCGTGTCTCGATAAAAAAGGTCGCAGCTAAGTCTTGTGTCAGAATCGTGGGAAGTGCGCTTTTCGTCTCTCTATACCTCTATTAAAATAACAATTCAACTGATGTAAATATTTTATCGGCTAAGGGTAAAACCGCATGATAATATTTCCTGGGATTGTCTTTTTTTGTTATTATTGTGATTCGACATTATGACCCTGCCTGGTGTTAAGCTGGAGTGTGGTCTATTAATGGAGGGACTTCAATTTACAGTTAAACAACTGTTCCCGAAACGCGACTAAGTCACTTGAAGGTCTGTATACTTGTAAGTCGTAGTACTACTCCGGATCGACAGACTGATAAACAGACCCGGAGCAAAATTATTTTTTTAAATCATATTGTTACACCTTTTTTCCACAGAGATAGGCAGAGAGCGCCACTTGGCACGATCCGGACACAGCTCCGCTCCCTTCAATCAATCCACAATTCCTGAAGATGTCAAATAACAAATATATTGCAAATTACCTATATTACCTACGAAACAAATATTTATTGTTTTTCTATTTATTCAAAATATAAAACCTTTTTTTCTTTAGCCAAGATATCCCTTTACAACCAATCTTCGCTTTTCTTTTAATATATTATCTTTATCTGTAAATCAGTGCTAATAGTGGTCGATAGAATGTTGTTGGTCATTGGTCTAGTCTAGGGGGTCTCGGAGTCTTATTGGGGGAGTCGGCGGTAAAAATGAACCATGTAGAATCACTACAGTAAAACACTATTTTAGTGAAAAGGATGGGCTGTTTATTTTAAATATAAATAGAAAAAGAAAGTCATAAATATAGTCTTTTAATTTGGTAATTTTTTGTCTTTTTATGGCCCAAGGGATCCGCCAGAATTTTTTAGCCTAAAAAGGGGTCGTGTATTAAAAAGATAAAAAAAACACTGTTTTTTTTATCTTTTCTTTAGACTTTATAAAGTCTAGTTTACCGATCTCGGGTTATACCTTTAAGTGAACATACAAACTGTGACGAGACTTAGTCGCGCTTTGGGATCATCTTGAAAGTTGCTGGTTCCAATTAGGCCGGCATGGTGGATGCAATTGCTACTTACAGTTATTCAACTATAATAGCAGGCGCTTTCATTTTATTGTCGAAACACAATAAAAGAACTAACAATCATTATTTAATGGATCTATCTGAGTACAGCAGAGCAGACCGTCTATTATCAGACTAATGGTTAGGTAAAAATTATTGATAGTTAAAGCAAAGGTTAAAGTTTAAATAAACAAAGTTGTATAATTAAAACTTCCGAAAAACATCCGAGTACATGTTAAGAATGTAAGTGTACCTATTTTTCTTTATTTTATAAACAATAAAATTATATTGGAAACTATGGGCGTCTGCTTTAATATGTTTTTATTTAAATGCGATAAATTCAAAAAGATAACTTATTTCCGTCTATCAATTTACAATTAAAAAAACAATCAAAATTATTTCCGATAATTTAATGCTAAAACTACATGTTTTTTAAACAAAAGTTTAAAGTTTTTTTAAACAACGTATAAACATATATACGATAGATACTTTATACCTAATGTGTAGATTTTTAAAAATTTTCATGACAGCATCCCGCTTGATGTTAAGCCGAAGTGTGGTCCATGAATGAATACTACTATTCTATGTCCATGTCCCTGCTACTACAATTCAATAACTGTGATTAGCAATCACATCCATTATGCCGGCCTAGTTGGAACCGGCAACTTATAAGTTGATCCCGAACCGTGACCAAAACTTCACAGTCTGTATACTTGTAAGTGGTAGGACTACCCCGGATCGGCAGACTGGGTACCACTGCCTATCACTCTTTAATAACCAGACTCGAAGCAAATATCCATCTCTTTTTTTTTATTAACAAATATTTGCAATATTTAATATAATTATTAAATATTGCAAATAAAAGCTATGAAACAAATATTTGGTTCGACCGGGAATCAAACCCAGGACTTTACGCGCAACAAACCAATTGCTAAACCTTTACGCCTGTCGTCAAATAATCTTTTTTTTATTATCTTACCTAATTGGTAAACTATTATATATTGAAGATGTATTTATTAAAGCATCTTATTTTTTTTTCTGTAAATAAGAAGATGAACCTACAAATGTCGATACATCATCATCAGCCCGAAGGCGTCCACTGCTGAACATAGGCCTCCCCCTTAGAACGCCATTCCGAACAACAAGATGCCAGCGGGGACTCTATGACGTCAGTCCACCAAGTGGGAGGCCTACCTATGCTGCGTCTTCCAGTTCGTGGTCTCCACTCAAGAACCTTTCTTCTCAATCGGTTGTCAGTTCTTTGAGAGATGTGTTGTCGGTTTTTCGAATGTATGAAAGATGAAAAATGAACCTCGTAATGTGGGTCACTTCTGAGCTAAGGGAAAATTAAATTGAACTATTAAAATGTATCAATCAATCAATCAAATTGTCAAGCCTTTTTCCCACAGGGATAGGCAGAGACAATGGAGCGCCACTTACCACGATCCTTATCATGTATAAAGATGAATATTGTTTTGTTTAAAATCACATCCGGGTTATAGTGTCTGACATGTAAGAATTCGTTATAATAATAATAATAAAACGTTTAATTCAAACAAAAAGTCAATACATAAATACAAAATGAGATTATAGACTTTGTTAGTAATATAAATATATATATTACATATTTATGAATAAAATATATTTTTGTGAAACTGCGAAAAATATATTTTTCTTTTATTATTTCTTGATTTATAGCGATTATTTCTGGAACGAAAGCTTAAGAAAAGAACAAACAGTAGTAGGCAGAGTTTGTGGTCATTTGCCGAACCAGGGTAGTAAAGACCGTGAAGTTATCAGCTTTCGGGATCGGCTTGAAAATTGCCGGTTCTAACTAAGCCGGCACAGTTCATGCGACTGTTAATTGCATTCATTCATGGTTCGCACATTCATTCCAGCTCGACATGAAGCGAGAAGGTGTTATATGTCTATATGATTTACTACAAAAAAGTAAATCACTTGTCTAGCATCCCTGCCTATCTCATTAAAGACTAGCCATAATAATGAAACAATTCCATAGTTACTCCTATCCTCTACGTCAAATGGCAATGACCCTGAAAACCTAAAAAAACTATAATCAAGTAAAGATAAGAAAACGTTTAAAACAATTTGCGTATAAATTCATATGCTATGATAAAAATTAACTTATTTACCTAAATGCCATTTACGATGTTTTACGTGTATGTTGTTTTGTTGTTTTATTTGGCCGATGCGTTCAAAGTGCCCGTTTTTAACTTCAGTAAGAATGCTGAAGTTGTCGTTCGTGATATTGTGAGAGGTGTGCCATTGAAGCCAAGTGCTAGTGCTAGTGAAGTGGAAGACGCTTTATTAGATGTTGTGAGTGTTTTGAACTTTAAACGTGTACCACAAAAAAAATCAAACGCGTATTAGACATGATTTAAGTCAATATAGTACCACAAAATGACGTTTGACTGCATACAAATGAAAATGAGGTCGCGTCTCTGAAGAATATTTGAAAATTTATTGGATTATTTATATATATTTATATAAACAGTGATTTAAACACTGTATTAATTTTTTTTTTGTAGTAAGACCGAAAATTTTTTGGATATATAAATAATCCAATAAATTTTCCAATATTCTTCAGAGACGCGACCTCATTTTGCTTCATGGTAAACAAGGGAGATCCAAGAGCGCCACCATTAGTCGGGTAGAGGCAACCGTGAGTTGAGTCGATTTTTTCAGTTGTTAGTACTCTTGAACCTACCCTTGCTTATCATCAGACAAATCGAGATTAGATGTCGAGACAAATGGGAAAAAGTATTTAATCTACTTCTACGAGTATCGTGCCTTTTTACTCCCGTAATAACCGCATAGGTCAGGGAAAGCATCCGTATTCTGTCGACCAAATCAACAGTCTAACAACAGTCGACCTCCTCTTGCATCAGACAAGTAGAGGTCAAATCTCGAGTCTAAATAAAAAATAAAGGACTGTATGCTGAAATTTTATACTTTTTTAGCCAGACTTAATAAGAAAATATGGCTATCCAGCTGAAGAACACGAAATAATTACAGAAGATGGTTATATATTAGGGATCCATCGAATACCAAGAGGCAGGAATGAAAAAGAAAACCCAGATGTTAGTAAACCTGTGATATTACTCCAACACGGTCTCCTTGCATCATCAGCTGACTACGTTGTCGCTGGACCTGGAAAAGCCTTAGGTATTTATTGAGAAACTTAGTATCATCAATTCGACTTTAAAGTGGGTGAGTGTCTGTGATACAGATTGCTTAGAGTGATACGTCTTTGTGTTGCCCCAAGGTAGTATACTGAGGCTCAGCGAATTCGCATTCGAATAGTGACTCAGTCGCGTTTCCGGACCAGTTTTTACTTAGCCGGATCCGGCATAGTGGATGTGACTGCTACTTACAGTTCACCATAGTAACAGTTACCTCTATTCAGGGATCGTACTCGAGCTTAACACCAGTCGAGTTGTAATATGTCAAGCCACAATAAAATGAAAATGAGAATTCTGCTTACATCTATCTTAGGCTGTATTCTCTTTCGCTGATGTTCCGCACCCCTGCTTACCATCAGGAAATGTGAGGTTCAAAAGAAAGGTTCACAATCAATCAATTAGTCACGCCTTTTTCCCACAGGGATTGACAGAGACAATGGAGCGCCACTTGCCACGATCTTGATTCTCTTACTTTCCTCACATCCACACTTCTCTACGGTTATGAGCACTAAGCAACCGATCTTTCTTGAGGATGTCTCCGATTTAGTCGGAAAACACTCTCTGATGTCTGCTTGGTTTAACGTATTTATCCACATCAAATTTATAAATTCAATAATATTGTCAAGTAATAGATAAATCTAAATCTTTTCAGCCTACCTCCTGGCCGATGCTGGATTCGACGTGTGGATGGGTAACGCTCGAGGGAACACTTACTCTAGAGCCCACGTCAGCAGGGATCCTAACATAATCTTTAGCTTCTTTTGGGACTTCAGTTGGCACGAAATTGGGAAGTATGATCTAGCTGCAATGGTGGATCATATTCTAGACACATCTGAACAGCCATATCTTCATTTTGTTGGTCATTCCCAGGTATGCTAGGAATCTCTTTTGGAAGTCTTTTAAACTGTTTATATTATTCTTAATTGCAAATTAGCACTATTTAAAATGGTAATGTAAAAAATACGTTTACAAATGCAAATAAAGTTAAATAGTTGTGTCAGGATTGAGGCATGTAGTGCATCTTCTTGTCTAGATCCTTTATCTTATGTAATTTCACTTGCTCGAAGAATCGATAATCTATGGAGTAAAAAGCTTCTTGAGTGGAGACCACGAACCGGAAGACGCAGTATGCCTCCGACTAGGTGGCCTGACGCAACTGGCATCTTGTCGTTCGAAATAGCGTTCTAAGGAGGCCTATGTTCAGCAATGGACGTCTTCTGGCTAGTGATGAATTTCGCTGCTTATGTTTTTTGTGACTCGAAATATAGCTTCAATTCGTCTGATAAGTAAAGTTAAAGAGCGCTGATGATAAAAAAAAACTCAATTCTCGATTGCTTCAATCGCCTTTGCTCTTATGGACTGACGCTTCGGTCAAGGAATTATAAAATGGTTTTCACTCATTCTCTCTTTATTATTTCTTACAGGGTTGTACATCATTTTATGTCCTTAATTCATTAAGACCGGAATACAATGGTATGTTTCTCTCTGCGCACTTAATGGCTCCTGTTGCGTACATGGAACACTTTCCAACGAAGGCCCTTGGAGAAATGGCTAGTTATACCAACTTTTTATATGTAAGTTCAACCAAATATTTTCTTTATATGTTATAAATATGATATGGATGGATGCATTAAACAAGGCAGTCACAGGAGCGTGTTTTCCGACCTTAAGAGTGGTGGGCGGACAGTTGATCGCCATTTGCCGAAATAATTGCTGGAGTAGTACCACCACTTTCAAGTATAAAGACAGTTAAGGTATTTAGTCGCGTTTTGAGAGTACTTGTTTCAACCAGGTCAACATAATGGATGCGACTGCTAATCGCAGTTACTAGCTGTATATAAAAAAGTATCGTATTCTAAATTCGAAACTCATGCACATACAGTTATTGACTCGCCTAATAAACAGACGACTGCTACAGATAGGCTTTTCGCAGCATTCGCATCCACATTGCTATCCTGATGAGATGTCTCTTCATGCCTATATTGCTAAACTATCAGGTTGTGTCACATGATATAAATAATTACAAAGTCTAGAAAAATTTAGCTTAAGATTGAATGTTTTATAACAATTTTTGCAGAGTTTAGGTAGCGTGATCGGAATGCAGGAGTTGTTCCCAAGAAGTTCATTATCCTGGTATGATGATGGACAGTACAGATGTAATGAGAACTTCATGTACACTTTCTTCTGTGAAAATTTAATACCAGCATATAATCAGGTAAACATTCGTAGTGCCAATACCCGTAAAACTTGTAAAAAAAATCTGGAAGTAAAAGAAGCTAGGGCTATGTAGGAAAAATGGCAAAGATCTTATGGAAGACTTATGGAAGGTAGACAGTAAGTTTTAAAAGTAATCGTAATTTGCCCAGTCTGCCGATCCATACTTCGTCCATAAAAACAGTGACTTCGTCCTGTTTTTGACTACCACTTGCAATTATTTAACTGTAGTACCTAACAATGACCTCCATTAAATGACTGTACTTGAGTTTAGACAGCGAGACACAATAATAAATGCTTTATATGTGGAGCTTTTTTTAACTAGCCAGTTATTAGGAAAAAGAGAAATATACAATCATCTATTTCATGCAATTTATATTTATACATTATTTTATGGTGGGAATGGTGCGTGACGATTTGATAGATTGATGTAAATAGCTGCATTTTTTTTTTTCAGATCAAAAACCCAGTCGTCCATGGCCATTTTCCATCAGGATCATCACTTAAACAAATAGCCCATTATGGCCAAAACAGTGACGCTCACAGATTTCAACTCTGGGATTACGGTTCATTGCGAAACATCCTACTTTATGGCACATCAATGCCACCTATTTACGACCTCAGTAAAGTGACCGTTGACATAGTTCTAATACATTCTGACGGCGATGTTTTAGTTGGCGAAGAAGACGTTGTAAATGCAGTTAAAGATTTGCCACATGCTAAGAGAATTAAAGTATCCGAGTCAGATTTTAATCATTATGACTTTTGTTGGTCTAAATCTGCTAAAACGTTAGTCTATGATTTTATTCTTGATGATCTTAAGAAAAAGAAGCATAAGTAAATCTCTAAAATGGATTCGGTTTATTATTCTGATACAAGGCAATTAGTGCAGGCCTTATTTATCATAGCTAAGCTAATCTCGTTGGTCTGCTGTCAATTAGCTCTAATGTAAGACCAATAGTATCATAAAAACTATTTACTTTTGAGAGCCTACTAAAAATTCAGAGTGCTTTAGAGTGGTAGGCAGATGTTAAATATAAAGACAATGAAATGACTCAGTTGTGATTCGGGACCAACTTGAAACTTGACAGATTTCAGCTAGGCATAATGGAGCGGCTGCTGCTTAATGATAGTTATCTACGAAAGCAGTAAATTGATTTAAAGGACATCATTCATTTTGTATGGGGACTTGTGCTAAATTGAATTAACAGTTGCTATAAATTTTAAAATAGTTTGATGTACGAAGATTATAATGTAATTGGAATATATCCTTTATTTTGCATATGTTAGGTGTGCAAAATAATTAAACTATAATGATGATAGTTAAAAGCAGAACTTTTAATATGGCGTGTCTTTGTGATTGCCAGACAATACAAAATCCAACTTAATTTACAAATAACTTAATTGCAATTATTATAATAGAAAAATTGTTATTAGTTTTAATAATAAAAGTATCGAAACTACCATTTATATATTTTTTCATCATTGGGCATTACACCAAAATGAATGATATCCTTTACTAATATTTTCGAAAAATAAAGTAGTAGCTTACGTGTAACCAAAGACTTTAACAATGAATAACTTCCATTTGAAATAAATCTTAACTAATAATGTTATAAATTAAAAAGATTTTAAACACTTTGTACTTAATTTTATAAATGACTTGATTTTTTAAAATCTATTCCCATTAATTCGATGTTAATTATTTAACCCATTAATAATAGTTATTTACCAATAATAGGTCAAATTTGAAGGTCAAAAGTAAATTGAACGAATGGACATAAGATAGTATAATATTTTATTTTATATGTACCTAATATAAAATATTTTTAACGAAGATTCAGTTAGGTTTTTAACTATTATTTATAAATTAAGGTAGATAGGCTTTTAAAGTATACAATGTAAACAAAAAATATGTGGTATTATCTATATTAACACCATAATTTCCACTTCAGCCATTTTCGTAGCAATTTTTTTTGTACCCGCCCATGAAAAAGGGATACATTACTGTTTCGTACCTAGTTAATATACCAAGGAATATACCAAGGAAGTGGAAAAGAATACATCGTTTAAAAACTAGTTACGAATTTATAGTTTATGTATTTTTTTATGTGAATTAAATTAGCATAACGGTGGAATTACGAATATACCGCTGTAAAACTTTATTAAAAGAACATGACAATCACTTGAAATTAAATTATATTGTGCATAGGTTATACTCGTGATTTGTAAATATTGTATTTAAAAAATGTAATAGGAAGATATTTTTATTACCCTCCTCATGCTAATTCTATGAACAAAATTTTAATAACTTTTTAAAAGTTTAACTAACTAATAATAATTGTTTTCTTTCGCATATCAAATACGTGATGTTAATGTCTGTAAGGATCTGTAACAGGAGTAGTTATACAACAACAACTACAACTTGTCACGCCTTTTAGGATCAGGCCGCCGCCAGGGATAGGCAGAGCAATAGAGCGCCACTTTCCACGATCCTGACACAACTCCCTCGCTTCCTACACATTCACGATTCTCATCATACAAGCTCTATGGTTATGGGCACTAGGCATAACCTAGCTTTCTATAATATAATTTAAAGCCTTATATTATTTATTTATTTTTATTTTAATTCTTTATTGCACCAATCATCTTAAAAAAATAGGTACATAGACGAGTTTATTGCCTGTTAGTCATTCTCTAACAACTAACCTTTGGGATGATGAGAAATTATAGGCAGGGTGCAAATATACTACAAACTACAATTACATAAACCTTCGATCCTTTAGGCAAAGCTTGAAAGAAACTTTTGCCGGCTAGTGACGACGACAGGGGTAACCGTAAAAACAGTATTTTCTCTCATTGGAGCTCTTGGACATCCCCTGCAGCCATCAGTCAAGTCGAGGTCAGATGTCGCGTCTTAATAAGAGAGGCATTAGTATTCATGGCCCACACTCCAGCTTAACATCAGGCGAGTGCTGTCATATGTAAAGTCACAATATTTTTTTATTGTCACTCCACATATGACAGCTCCCTGCTTGATGTTAAGCTCGAGTGTGGTCCATGAATGGATGTCATTGCAATTACAATTTTAATAACTGTAAGTAGCAATCACATCCACTATGCCGGCCTAGTTGTAACCGGCAACTTATAAGCAGATCCAAAAACCCGACTAAATCACTTCACCGTCTGTATATGTATACTTGTAAGTGGTGGTACGAAAGGAGGATTGGACTTGCCTGATGGTATGCAAGGGGAGGTCCAAGACCGTCGACGACATTTTACGGTTGCTTCAATCGCCGTAACTATACTTCCCATAATCCCTATCCTATGATGATCCAAGTTTATACTCGCACTACCCCGGAACGGCAGACTGGGTACCACTGCCTACTCTTAAAATAATAATAATAGAGGGATTAATGTATTACTAGCATTATTTATCTGAGTTGTTCATAATTGAGATAAATATAACATAACCCTGTTTTGATAATGAGAATTAGATTAATCCGAATAACGTGATAACTGCAAAATTTCAACTTTTACAATTTAATCATTAAAATTTGGTCGAGTGCAAATGATTACAAAATAGAAAAACAATGGCAAGTCGTCGTTTTTTTCTTCTACTTACTTCACCTCAGCACGACTCACTTGCCGATATAGCTTGTCTAACTATAAATGACGCGCCTCTCCACTTTATTAGTTTATTTAAATGTGTGAACGCAAATATTATTACTAACTATACTTTATTAACGTGCTCCTCCTTTTGTGTCTAACCAGCAACTGAATGACCATTTACAATTGCATTTTCGGTGTGTTGCATCCATATTTTATATTCGCACTTGTACTTAAATGCAGTGGAGGGGCGCGTCATTTCGGCTTAGACAAACTCTACCAATGTATCTTTGATATGTGTACTTTGGTCGTACTGTTTCTATAATACAATCACTTTAGTAGCTCAGTATATAAATGTAAAAGAAGTAAAACTGAACTCACCTTAAATGTATAAATCTCTAAATGAAATAATATCAATCAATCAATCAATCAAACTGTTACGCCTTATTTCCACAGGAATAGGCAGAGACAATGGAGTGCCACTTGCCACGGTCCTGACACAACTCCCCCACTTCCTTCCCATTTACAATTCTCTTCATACAAGCTCTATGGTTATGGGCACTTGGCAACCTAGCTTTCAAATAATATCAATAATTTACATATTATAGCAATATTCAAAAAAGAGGTTACAATATTAATCCTAATTTAATAATCTACTTAGAAAAATGGCGGCCAACCATACATCAGACGTTTCGATTGATTATCAATTAAATTTAGAATTTATTATAATTTGGTCTTTAGGCTTTTGTTGTTCATTAATCGCTTTATTGTTACAAATAACATTACTTATCATTGTGCCATGGTGTCGGAGATTCGACGAAGTTGTCCTAACACAAATATCTATAGCGAGAATATTAAATACAGCTGGGGAATATGCGCTACTACAAAGCGACAGAAAAACTGTTAATCACTTCGTTAGCGCTGGAATATACTTCTGGAACTTTCACACTGATTTCGTGCTGTGTCTATGGATGTTTATTTTCACGAAGAATTTGTACGATAGAATTGTAACGGTGATGTTTAATTGGCAAAGAAGGCTGACGGTGATTTCTTTGGTTATTTGGTTGGTACCCATTCCCTTAACAATTATTCCTTCATTTATAATTCTATACGAGTTATATGATTTGCATCATTATCATTATGATGTGTATGTTTGTGTTAAATTATTTATTATTAATTGTAATATTATTCTGTTTATTCTAGTATTGAAAGTGGCAATAACAAAATATAGGACAAATAACAATAAAAAACATAGAAACCTATTGAAAATTGTTATCACAGCTTTTATATTGTTATGTATTTCTTTCTTACAACAAATATTAACAGATTTGTCAGCGGTCTTTGATTTACATCCCAAAGTAATAATTTCATTTAGCGTTTTGAATTCTTTTCAAGTTTTAGCTGTGACTGACATTTTCATAGGATTAGTTAGAAATAATTCTTCGAATCATAGATTTAATGGAGTACTAGCTAGGTTTAATGTCAGTAGTACTTCAAATGCTACTACATCTCTTCCACTAGAGAATGTTCCTCTATAAATTTCTTCGGGTCTGGTTTTCAAATATCCAGGGTAGTACCACCACTTTTTCACCAGCATTTCGGGATCAGCTTGTAAGTTGCCGGTTCCAACAAGGCCGGCATAGTGGATGTAACAGCTGCTGGAACCGAACCAACTGGAACCGATTTGCGACTAAGTCGTTTTAAGGTCGGTACACTTAAAAGCTGGCCACATCGCCCGAAGAAACGATAACCGATGGGAAAAAAGGTTCCTGACATAGTAAAAGTCACGAAAACCGGTGAATGCAACTGCCGTCTTCTCTTTCGAATGACTGCCTTAGAACGCCAGTCGAACTAGAAGATGCCAGTTGCATCCACCGATGTTGTTCAGCAGAACTGATAATGATGATGACGCTTGAAAGTGGTGGTAATATTAATATATTAAACAGTAATTAACGGCCTGGCATGTTAGAACATTTGACATTGTTTAATAACAATTGTAACTAAATGAACTATTGAGCAATTAAGATAATACATAAAATAATATTTAACAGAGACATGTGTTTTTAATATCATTCTATTGACGCCCACTTGGTGGTTTAATCCTAATCCAAAAAGCAAGATAAAGACCTTTAACTTATTTTAAATAACTTACCAGAACATTGTAACAAAATGAATAATAAATAATGATGTATAATAATAAAGATGACCATGATGATAAAATGAATTAATAAATTAATTAATTTTTAAGAGTGGTTGGCAGTGGTACCCAGTCTGCCGATCCGGGGTAGTACCACCACTTACAAGTATACAGACCGTGAAGTGATTTGGTCACGTTTCGGGATCAGCTTGTAAGTTGCCGGTTCCATCTAGGCCGGCATAGTGGATGTGATTGCTACTCACAGTTATTGAATTGTAGTAGCAGTGACATTCATTCATGGATCACACTTCGGCTTAACATCAAGCGGGATGCTGTCATATGTCGAGTCACAATAAAAAAAAAATAATAATAATAAAATGTCCTAAAAATATATTTAAAGGTTTAGTAAAACTTCACACAAAACAGCGTAGAAAACTTTTATATAATATATATTTTTTATTATTTTGATGCACCAGCCTAATTAGTTATTTAAGTTACAATAATATTCCTTAATGTGATCTTAGTATTGTCAGCGTACGAATAGACATAGAGAATGGACTGAGTGTTCCGAATCCGTACGCTGCTGGTATGAAGTAAATCGGTCGTCCAGCGCTCTTTTTATCTGCCGATCCTTCTATTGCACACTTTAAAAAGCAGCGCTCTTTTTCTGCCGGAATCATTACCACCAATGTATCTTTGATATATATGTGCTTTGATTGTGCTGTTTTTATGATACAAGCACGTTTAGTACAAGCTGAATATAGAAATGTTAAAAAAATCAATTTTGTAAGTATTTGATTAAATGAAAGATGATGTTGGTTAGGGATGAAGTGAATGAAAGATGATGAGTTAAGCTGAGAACTTAGTATATATTATTATTTATATTAAAAATAAAACATCGTCAGAGTTTACAGAGTTTATTTATTTTACTTTGATAAGCCGTCTGTCAGATAGGCAGTGGTGCCCAGTCTGCCGGAGTAGCACCACCACTTACAAGTATAGAGACTCAGTCGGGTTAAGGGATCAGGCTATAATTTGCCGATTCCAACTGGGCCGGCATAGTAGATAAGACTGCTACTTGCAATTATTTATCCACTTCAGCTTAACATCAGGTGTGGTGCTGTCATATTTCGAGCCCTAAAAATATGGAAATCTTTATCATGAAGCAAATTCTGGGTGTAGTGATGAAAAGTCCAAGAGCACTGACGACTGAACAGTTGCCTCAGTTGCTATCACTATGCCGGCCACAGAATTAGGCTGTATGAAACTACTCTCCCTAGCAATAAAATACTAAAAGAAACACAGGTTAATGAGACATTGATAATTTTAAATTATAGATGGTAGATTATTTTCTTTAATTTCACAAAGTTTCATATAATAACTTTTTATCACCAGCAAGCTGTAAATCTTGGTTACTGAAAACAAAAAAAGTATATAAAATATTGCTGCTTTGTGGTTTGTGGTTCTTCGCTTTCTTTTGGAAACTACAACCTAAACCAACTAGAAACTCTTTGAGGTAAGTATTTAATTTAAATTATTGGGAACGATATTAATGGAAGTCAATGAGAGCTTAAAGCTGTAGAAATGCAGTCATTAAAGAGTGTTTTATAATAATAAATAATAATAAAAAACAATGTTCCGAGGAGCTCTTTAACCTTGTTTCTACCTCGTCTTTTCACTTCCTAATACCCGCACAGGTCGGGAAATCCATCCGCATTCTATCGACCGAATCGACAGTAGAACTAAAAAGACCGGTGCGTCTTTTCCTTGTAGATCAAGCGACAAATGGAATGCTTTGCCAGCCCATGTGTTCTCTCCCTCCTATGACCTTGGATCCTTCAAGCGATGCGTGAAGAAGCACCTTTGGCCGGCATAGTGACGGCGGCTGAGGGAGCTGAGAACAAACTTGGTTTTCTCAGTCGTCGTCACTCTTGGACCTCTTCTTGCCTATCATCAAGCGGGAGAGGTCAGATGTCTTCACAATAAAAAAAAAATATAACAAGTTCAGATGAAATCCATATACGCCATGTTATCCAAAGATTTAAAAAAATATATTGTGACTCGACATATAACAGCATCCCGCCTGATGTTAAGCTGGAGTGCGGTCCATGAATGGGTGTCACTTACAACTTACAAGCTGATCCCGAAACGTGACTAAATTAATTCACGGTCTGTATACTTTTCAGTGGTGGTACTACTTTTATAAACAGACCCGAAGCAAATATCCACCTCTTTTTATTTATTAACAAATATATGCAGTACTTAATGTAATTTATAAGAAAATTTTCTTATGAAATATAACAAGTAAAGCTATGAAACTAATATTTGCTTACAATATACACTTACGACTTACAAGCTGATCCCGAAACGTGACTAAATTAATTCACGGTCTGTATACTTTTCAGTGGTGGTACTACTTTTATAAACAGACCCGAAGCAAATATCCACCTCTTTTTATTTATTAACAAATATATGCAGTACTTAATGTAATTTTCTTATGAAATATAACAAGTAAAGCTATGAAACTAATATTTGCTTCGACCAGGAATCGAACCCGGGACTTTATGCGTAACAAACTGGTGTGCTAAGCAATCGACTACACCTGTCGTCAAAAGATGTTAATGGAAAATATCTTTAGAACCACTTGGACTCACCAACGCCTTTAAGCTTTCCTTATCAAATTCTTTCTAATGATACCTAGATTGACCTCCTAGACGTGGGAGGACTAAATTTACCATTAGACTGCAATGTCCGTCCGTGGTGTAATGGCGGTACAATGGTTATGCAAACCGAGTGCACGGGTTCAAAACCACTAGCCGGTACCAATGTATTTTTAATGTACTTTTGTTATCCTGTTTCTATGATACAAGCACTTTAGAAGCTTTTTATAGAAATGTCAATCAATCAATCAATCAAATTGTCACGCCTTTTTCCCACAGGGATAGGCAGAGACAATGGAGCGCCACTTACCACGATCCTTACACAGCTCCCTTGCTTCCTTCACATCCACAATTCTCTTCATACAGGCTCTGTGGTTATGGGCACTAGGCAACCTAGCTTTTTTGAGGATGTCTCCGATTTGGTCGGAAAACCCTCTCCTGGGCCTGCCTTGTTTAACGCATCCATCCACATCAGATTTATAAATTCCTTTCGTCAATCTACTTTCACTCATCCTTTCCATGTGCCCAAACCATCGAAGCATTCCTTTGTCAATCCTTGTCACTACATCTTCTTTCAAACCACATCTATCACGCAGTTATTATAGAAATGTAAATAAAATAATGTACTTACAACAAACAGCAAGTATAGCGCAAATAACAGGAGCATTAATTTGTTCTATATGAATGAAGAACATGATGATGGACAGACTCCAGAACACCAACGAATATATCAGAAACACCTTTATGTGTAACCTCTTACTCTAAAAAAAAGCATATTTCTGAATTAAACAAATTTTATGCGGCTTACTATCGCGTTTATTTTTGGTTATTGATTTTCCTTAAGAAAGCTAGGTTGCCTAGTGCCCATAACCACAAAGCCTGTATGAAGAGAATTGTGGATGTGAAGGAAGCAAGGGAGTTGTGTAAGGATCGTGGCAAGTGGCGCTCCATTGTCTCTGCCTATCCCTGTGGGGAAAAGGCGTGATAATTTGATTGATTGAATTTTATTGAATTTAATTTGATTGATAATCAATCAAATCTTGCTTGAGGATGTCTCCGTTGATAATTTTGGATGAAAATAATAATTATAATTATATGTTTCTTACCTTATGAAGTCCAACGAGTAGAACTATGATGAATATAAAGTCAATCAAAACGAAGAATAGCCAAACTGAGCACGTGACAGCAACGAGTAAACCCACCAATTCGGCAGTTGTACCTCTGGACCCAGACCGCTCATTTGGTATCAGAGCGCTTGCAATTATTGTTACTAACAAAAATATTGATATTAATAATTTTATTACCTGTCAACAATATTTATAAAATTTATTATGATTTTTTATTTGATGAAATAGATAAATATTATTTAAAAGGGAAACCGGTCATTAAGAAGTGTATGTGAAGTGACAATAGCGGATAGAATGAGGAACAGCACAATTCGCAATTGACAATGATTGACAAAGGAATTCTTTAATGGTTTGGGCACATGAAAAGGATGAGTAAAAATAGATTCACGAAAAGAATTTATCAATCTGATATGGATGGATGCGTTAAACAAGGCAAGCCTAGAAGGGTGTTTTCCGATTAAATCCAAGACATCCTTAACACAGCTGGGTGGCCTAGTGCCCATAACCGTAGAGCTTATGAAGAGAATTGTAGATGTGAGAAAAGCGAGAGAGTTCTGGCCTTTGTCCTGTGGGGAAAAAACGTGACAATTTAATTGATTGGACATTTTATTTTAAAACTTAATGGAATCAATCAATTGATCAATAAAATTGTCACGCCTTTTCCTCAAAGGGATATGCAGAGACAATGAAACGCCATTTGCCACGAACCTGACACAACTCTCTCGCTTCCCTCATATCTCTTTATACAAGCCCTACGGCTATAGGCACTAGCTTTTTAAAAGAAGCCGACGATAAAAAAAAATCTTTTTAGTTTACGATTGCCTTAATCGCCGCGACTATGCCGGCCAAAACATACTTACTTTACTAGAACTAAACAGAACAGAATGGGGAATGGATTACCAGGTTCTTTTAATTTTTGTAACAACTTACCAAATTAAAATAAGCAATAATATAACAAGTTGTTCTCAAACTAACAACACCACAACAATCAGTTAAAATTAACTTCATATTAATGATTATTTAAACAAATACAATCACGAGCTACCCCAACCAACTTCCGCTTAACATTGGTAAAAAAACAAATAATCGTAGAACAAATAAATAACAATAGATAAGATTAAAACTTCCTTTTTTATGTAAACAATACGAGTAATTATAATAACACGGTTATTATAATAAAAGTCGTTTCTAAATCGTCCATTTGGTAATAAATTAGATTGTTTATGTCACCGTATACTCGTGATTGTGAATAAAGTTAGTTTGTATTGTTTCATAGCTTTTATTTGTAATATTTAATAATTATATTAAATATTACAAAATATTTGTTAATAAAAAAAGAGATAGATATTTGCTTCGGGTCTGGTTATAACATAGTGCTAGGCAGTGGTACCCAGTCTGCCGATCCGAGGCAGTACCACCACTTACAAGTATACAGACCGTAAAGTGGTTCGGTCGCGTTTCGGGATCAGCTTGTAAGTTGCCGGTTCCAACTAGGCCGGCATGGTGGATGTGACTGCTACTCATAGTTATAGTTTTGTAGTAGCAGTGACATAAATTCATGGACCACACTCCAGCCTACCATCAAAAGGGGTGCTTTCATATGTCGAGTCACAATTTAAAAAAAAAACTATATTAGTCTGGTCATAAATACTCTCACAATTAAAAGATAACAAAATATTACATTTATGCATTTGGAATCTGTCATTTTTATATGATTGTTCATTGAGTTTTCTCAATTTCGCACCAATACATTGTAAAATATTTTGTGATATTAAAATGGAGTAAATAGTGTAAATAAAGAGAACCGAATCGCTGTGATTTCATTACACAAAATTATATTTAGCTCCTTTTTTTTAATTAAAAAAAGAGCTTGTATCATAGAAACAGGACAACCAATGTACATACATCAAAGATACATTGGTACCAGCAAATGGTTTTTAATCTATACTCTCGATTTGTGTGACCATTGCACTACCACTGCACTAAGGTCGCTTTAATCCTTGTCATCTACACTTCTGGAAAAACCGTCCATCAAAGCGTAAAAACCGTCTCTACCCAGCATACTGACGACGATTGAATTGTGGCAACCGTAAACTGAGTCGGTTTTCTTAGTAGTCAGAGCTCTTAATCGTCTGCTTGCTTACCTCAAGAAAGTCATAATTTTTGTGAGGGGTCAGGAAGCTCCGTAAAGTTATTTTACGCACATTGAATGCGAAATTTCCCAATAAAATATCTTTATCTCTTCTTCTTCTACAGCATTAACTCGTACACTTCTGGGATTATGCCTCCTGTCTTTCTTTAATTTCTTCTGTTGTTTGTCATCCTGCTTTAGAATGGTCCGGCACTATCTTTGATATAGTCGGCAGGAGGTCCTTTTACTCTTCTCACTTACATTCGTACACTTACACTTACATTCCACTATTGAAAAAATCAGACATAAATCTTTATTATTTAAGTATTTTAATTTTTAAGTAAAATTGCATATGACGTGTAACGAAATTATATTTAAAAGATAAATTCCTCTACTGAAAAATATTTTTTTTTTATCAGAATTTGAATTACATTTTATTTTTAATTATTTTTTTATTTACATTTCTATACTAAGCTACTAAAGTGCTTGTATCATAGAAACAGGACAACCAAAATACATTGGTACCGGCAAGTGGTTTTGAATCCGTGCTCTTGGTTTGCGTAATCACTGCACTGCCACTACACCACGGTCACCCTAATTAATCTAAATCTTTGTCTTTCCCTATGTGGATTATCGTTTTTAGCTTGCCCTCTAAATGTATTTGAGGCGATGACAAGGATATATCTTCCGCTGGGCATATCGACCATATTTTCAGACTTTCAGGCGCCTATGAACAAATCAAAGAGTTTATACATTGCTTATTTGTTTACTTTATACCTTATTTGAAGTGTCTCTAAGATGTTTTATTTGTTATTATTACTTTTCTATTATTTTTTTAATTACTAAAATGAATCGTAACAAATAGTAATTATAATTTTGTAGTAAGTAATTTTAATAGTAATTTACATACTCGTACAACTAATATTAGACATGAGACATTACTATCCAATGATATGTAAATGTATAAATAATACGTAATAAAACATTTAATTTCATGAATAAAATCACATTCAAAACTAATAGGTACCTAAATGGCCTATCCGTTTTTTTTTGTTTTATTCTTTGCCAAGTATATCCCTTCGAGAGTCTGTGACGACAGTAGCAGTAGTCAGTGTTATTGGGTAGAGCAAGCCCTCATTCTACACAAGAGGGAAGTTTCTTTATTAAATAAACTGAAAATACATTTTCAGGTGAGTTGTAATTATAATATATATATTAATTATTATATTTATATAAAAGTATATTAACTATTATTAAACTATATCATCTAGAGACGTCCCACTAGAGAGTTTCTATAGCAAAGCTAATACGTTGGCAGAAATAATTGCCTGCCTTCCTGTCTCTAGACTTTTCCGTCAGCCGCTTGGACAACTCCTTATCAACAACTCGTAACCTGGTTGGCGTATTTTCGCAGCTTGAGGTTCTAAGCAGAAATATGGTATGGGGCTAGTGTGTCTAAATATGTCGCATCCCACACCAGACCTGCCAAGTTTCCACAGTCATGCTGTCGCGTCTCTTGCCGTCACTCCGCGCAATCCCAGAGGGTTTTAGTAATGCGAATACTCCAACAGTAACAAGAGCCCTTCGGATAATTTCGCTAAGAGCTGTATGACGGGGAATGCGTACGGCACTTCTAGTACAAGAAAGCTCGTGGTGTCCGAGATGTACCACTGGTTCTCCACACCGACACTGGTGTTGATAGACAGTCCGGGCTCCAGGACGAACGCACACCGCATTGGTCAGTGTATTTCGGTCAAGGAGTGCCGCAACCGATGCAAAAGGAAAAGCCTGCAACTAGAAACCCGATTCTCTAGAGAAGACGGCAATGAGGCGAGCTTCTTTCATGTTACTGGAAGATAAAATATCTTTCCTTATCATTTTGCAGAACGGCTCGTCCCATAGTCGTTGAAGTTTTGGTGAAATTGGAAAAGGCATGCTATTGTATTCATATTATAAAATTTGTATTTTAATATTAACATGTAATAGCATTGTTTAAATATTTTGTATTATTTATAATAATTATATTCGTTTGTTGCCTGGGGGCCCGACTGCGCAATGACAATAGTATTGACAATGACATTCATTCCCATTTATCAAAAAGTTACGCGGTCGCTATTAGTGTCAAAAACAATTCATTTGGAAAATGAGATCCAATGAGCTTGAACTGTTAATGAAAATGGACATCGATTCTTAGTGTGTGCGATCGCAATTTTAATTTTAAAGATCAAAAATGGAGTATGTAAAACCTGTTAAACGAAGCTCATTGTCATTAAGCTACGCGGTCGGTCTGCAGAGGCTAGCTTCTTTTAATAATGTATAATGACATATGACAGCACCCCGCTTGATGTTAAGCTGGAGTGTGGTCCATGAATGTATGTCACTGCTACTACAATGCAATAACTGTAAATAGCAGTCACATCAACTATGCTGGCCTAGTTGCAACCGGCAACTTACAAGCTGATCCCAAAACGCGACTAAATCACTTCATGGTCTTTTTTCTTGTTAATCCTAGTGGTGGTACTATCCCGGATCGACAGACTGGGTACCACTACCTATTACTCCGACGTGAATCTGACATCGATTTCCCTGATGGTAAGCAAGGAGAGGTGCAAGATAGTCGACACCGAAGGAAAAACCGACTTAGTTTACCACTGCCTCAGTCGCCGTCACTATGCCAATCAGAGGTGTCACACGCTTAGTTTGGAAGATATATAAGAATAATATATCAATATATATTTATGAATTTAATTAAATTTTATTTATTTAATTTATTTTATTTCAGCGAAAATGGGTTTGCCACAGTTGGAGACCTGCTGCTTTGTTTTCGATTTGAAAACAGGAAATATTGTTTTAGGATGTATAAATGCGGTAAGGTTCTATATGTTAATTTTCTGAACAAATTAACTAGCCAACGCGAATTGTTTATTTATTCAAACAGCCTATCCTGACCTGACTTATTGTGACAACGACCGATACCTGACCTGACCTATAGTGACAACGACCTATACCTGACCTGACCTGACTTATGGTGACAACGATCTGTACCTGACCTTATCTATGATGACAACAATATCTGACCTGACCTATAGTGACAACGACCTATATCTGACCTGACTTATGGTGACAACTACTTATACCTGACCTGACCTATAGTGACAAAGACCTATACCTGACCTGACCCATGGTGACAACGACCTATACCTTACCTGACCTATAGTGACAACGGCCTATACCTAATCTGACCTATGGTGACCTATACCTACAGTTTACCGTATAATTCGAGATTTTATTCTTACAAGTTACCCATCTTACTGACTGGCTATCCATAACTAATTCTGCAAGATCAAATGATCTGCGTGTTAACTACTCGGCTACGACCCTGCATAATCTATTGATAAATCTTTTTTTTTTCAGTTTTTATCTTTCATAATGACCGTGGTATGCATAGTCGTGGCATCCCAATTTGGTGCTTTAGAGACCGAAATCTCCAACTCCGAAGTGCCAGTCGACCCCGAGGTGAAAGCTGTGGCAACAGGAGTTTATGCAATGACTATTATATTAGTACTTATGTTTTTAGCTAAATTCCTTTTTGATGTTTACTTCGTATATGGCGTTGTTAAGGTATGTATGTATACGGCAAAAACGGCACCGGCTACCGACCGGTCTCTTATATCCCCAACTACTTAAGAGTAGTGGGCAGGCACTTGACGACAGTCTAGTCCAGCTATCGGATTGTTGCGTGTAAAGTCCCGGGTTTGATTCCCGGTGGGAGCAAATATTTGTTTCAAAGCTTTTAATTGTAATATTTTATAATTATATTATAATAAATATTGCATTTTTTTTATTGTAACACGAGATCTGACCACGATCCGCCTGATGATAAGCAAGAGGAAGTCCAAGAGTGACGACGACGGAAAGAACTGAGTTAGTTCAAGGCTGCCCCAGTCACCGTCACTATGCTGGCCAAAGGTGCTTCTTCACGCATCGCTTGAAGAATCCAAGGTTATAGGAAGGAGAGAACACATGGGCTGGCAAAGTGTTCCACTTGTCGATTGTTCTACAAAGAAAAGACGCACCGAACTTTTTAGTTCGACTGCCGATTCGGTTGACAAAATACTATTTTAAATTATTTCTTAATAAAAAAAGAGGCGAATATTTGCTTCGGATCTGGTTATCAAAGAGTGGGAGTGGTACCCAGTCTGCCAATCCGGGGTAGTACCACCACTTACAAGTATGCAGACCATGAAGTGATTTGGTCGCGTCGTCAAAAGTGGTCATAATTAAAGCTTACTATAGCGTTTATTTTTGGTTATTGATTTACAATTTTTTATTATTCAGACGTTTCAATAAAACAAAATCAAAACATGAAACGGGCTAGTTTTGGAAACAATAACAGCATCAACCAATAGTTGCATATTCATTTTAAAATAGTTTAATGTACGAAAATTAAAATATAATTGAAATATGTCCTTCATTTTGCATAGTTTAGGTGTGCAAAATGATCAAACTATAACAGTTCAAAGCTATGACGTGTCTCCGTGATTTTCAGATAATACAAAATCCATATCTTATTTTCCAAATAACTCAATTGCACAGCAATTAAAAGCAATTATTAATACAAGTATCGAAACTACCATTTATATATTTTTTCATCATTGGACATTACAAAAGTAGTACAAAGTATCCCAAATTGAATGATGTCCTTTTGTTTAATTCTTTTATCAATGATCGCGCAAAATCTAAGAAAATACAATAAAATTAATATTTTTTTTTATTTATTTTTAGGAGCGTGCTGGTGTCATCAAGGCGTACATGATAATGTGGATAGTGTTTATTATATTGTCACTGTTTCTGTTCTTTTTAAATATTCTACATTACAGCGCGTTGCATATCTGCTCTCAACTTTTCTATATTGGTAAGTAATTTTCTCAAGATTTCTTGAGGATGTCTCCGATTTAATCGAAAAACACCCTTCTGGGCCTGCCTTGTTTTAACGCATCCATCCACATCAGATTTATAAATAGCTTTCGTCAATCTACTTTCACTCATCTTTTCTATAGAAAGCTAGGTTGCCTAGTGCCCATAACCGTGGAGCTTGTATGAGGAGAGCTGTGGATGTGAAGGAAGCGATTGTTTAATGAATTAAACAAATGTCATGCGGCTTACTATCGCGTTTATTCATTAATCAATGATCACGGAAAATCGAAGAAAATTCCAGTCTTTAAATTGTCTGAAATGGGGATTTAATTGGGGAACAATCATCTCGGTAGTCCACTTTTTCACCTTCCACTTTCCGATAATTTATAATTTTATAAATGAAACTACTAATAAAATTTGTTTTTCTGCTGCAGGTATAAATTGTTACTCAATTCTTCTGAATAACAGTTTCTACAGAACATTGAATAATAGAGAAGAAGTATAAACCTAAAAATATCTAATTATTAAATATAAAACCTAATAGAAGGTTTATTCAGATGTAATCACAATAGCATCAAAAAGGTTGAGAAAAACATTTTTAATGTTTTACAAATTAGAGAAATAAATTAATTAATTGAGCATTAATGGATTGTACTGAACACTGTCAACATTTTTTTTTGTAATATGTGGGCTCAATTGAACCCTCCGGGACCCTTATAGATTCGTCATGTCTGCCTGTCTGTCCGTTTTTCGCTACGGAAAACTAAAAAACGATCAAAATTACAACGAACTTCAAGAAATTTCTGTAATATTATGTTAATTGCTGTTACGGAACCCTTCAGGGGCGTGTCCGACTCGCACTTGGCCGCTTTTTTGTAATGTATCGTATGTAAGTAATCGATTGAACTTATTTTTTTGTAATGTATCAACTTAGTTAATGTGTCATATATGAAAGTTACGTTGTTAATTTTTTTTTTAGATAACCAAAAAAATACATTAAATTACGTTGTAATTGAAGTCCATACATTACAGAAAATTTAGTTTAGTTGATATATTATCAATTTAACAAAACAAGTTGTATATCGGCCGAAAGTAGCTTAGAAACATTTCTTATACACGTTGCAACAGACGTGACGCATTAGTTAGCACACCATTTCGTTACGCGTAAAGTCCCGGGTTCGATTCCTGGATTCGTTTCATAGCTTTTATTAGTAATATTTATAAATAAGATTAATTATTACAAATACTTGATCAAAGACTGGTAGGCAGTAGTGCCCAGTCTGCCGATCCAGGGTAGTACCATCACTACCCTTACAGACTTAATGTATACTCGGGTTAGCTTGTTAGTTGCCGGTTTCAAATAGGCAAGCATAATGGATACAATTACTACTTACAGTTATATAACTGTAAGTAGAAGTCGCCTCCATTCATGGACAGCGCTTCAGCTTAACATCACGCCATACCAGTATGTAGAGCAACAACAAAAAGCACTTTAATTAAGGGTTTGCAGACACTAATTGATCGATTGTTAATCAATGGAATCACATAAGACAAATCGTGCTGTCGTATACACTTAAAAATTAACGTACTAGCTGTGTCCGGGGTTTCATCCAAAGGAGGAGGTACTCAATTCGATTGTATATCCCTTTTTTGTATTTATAACTCGATAACTCATATAAAAACGACAAACAAAAATAAAAATAAATATAGAAAAATTCCAAACAGCTGAAACTACAGTCAATTGGAAACTATAGTAAATACATTTTATTTTTTTAATTAAAAGTATCTTATGTTATTTCTAGTACCTCCAAAAATATGTGTACAAGTTTCATAAAGATCGGTTAAGTAGTTGTTGCGTGAAAGCGTAACAAACAAACTCACATTCACATTTATAATAATAGGAGGATAAGTAGGATTTTTAAGAATTGTTACATCTGAATATGTCCTTAATTATAATAAAATTGTATTCAAGGTAGTGGGTAGACAAAGCGAGAGCTAGTGTCATAACCGTAGAGCTTGTATGAAGAGAATTGTGAATGTGAAAGAAGCGAGGGAGTTGTGTCAGAATCGTGGCAAGTGACGCTCCATTGTCTCTGCCTATCCCTGTGAGGAAAAGGCGTGACAATTTATTTGATTGATTGATAAATTATAATAAATATACTAATAAATTTTAATGAATTGTTATTGTACTTGTCGATTTGCGAAATATTTAATCAATTGTTATTCGTGTTGCTGTTGTGAAGATGAAATATACTATTAGATGTTAACTTTGTTGTTTGATTTAATGTAGTTTTATTTCTTTATTTTTTATTGTGACCTCGACCTGCCCGATGGTAAGCAAGAGGAGGTCGAAGAGTGCCGACGACTGTAAAAACTGAGACTTCACGGTTGCCCCAGTCGCCGTCAATGTGCCCGACAAAGAGTAGGTAACTTGCTAGTACAAAATGGATAAAGATTGATTGCGAGAAGAACGATCTCGCGAATACAATGGCTGCATAGCCTTCGAAACGTCCGATTATTTAAATAAAATAGCCCCAGTTCATGAGACTGAGCAAACGACCAGAAATGCTACTGGCAAGTGGTTTTTGAACCCGTGCTCTCAGTTTGCGTAACCATTTGCACTGCCACTAGACCACGGTCGCCTTAATGTATATTTGCCATATCATTGTATTCTCTACAAATTCTCTCAATAGGATTATAATAGAAAGCAATATGAAATTGAAACAATAAAACCTATTAAACATTTATTTAATAAAGACAGCATCCAACAAAGCGTAAATACAACAATACACAAAACATCAAAAATCCTATAAAATATAAATCCTTTTAATACAACATTTAAAGCATCTTAATTGATCAATAGTTCACGACACAGACAGAATTAATATAGACATTTAGAAATTTTAAATACATAATATTAAAATGGGCTAATTACTAAGTAATATTAGGCTGGAGTGCGGTCCATGAATAGAGGCAAATGCTACTACTACTACAGCAAGTAGCAGTCGCCTTCACTATGAACCGGCAACTGATCCCAAAACTCGACCGTTTATCACTTTACTGAATTAACAACATAATACGAGTAAAGTGGAATTTCGATAAGTCATAATCATCAGTAAGTTGAAAAAGCCATACCCTTCCACTAAACCCCTAAATACGCGATCTCTTGAATTATTTAGACCTTTTAGCTTGAACAAAGTTCTATTTCTCTGCGAGGATTTGATAGTAAATACTCTTGAGGATGTCTTCGATTTGGTGGGAAAACACCCTTCTGGGCCTGGGCATCCATATGTAAAATATATATATATATATATGTAATACTCGCGTATTTTAAAACTATACGTTATTACTTATTGTCATTTAATATCTTAAATTAATGTAAAATATTGTACAAAAATATTTGAATTTGAAGCCCATTTTAATATTTCTATTACAAATATAATTATAAAGAAGTATGTAAATAGATTATAGAAGATTATATTTTGTAAAACACGACTAAAAAACATATACGACTATATTATAAAACATTTAGATATTTATAAGAATAAATAAATTATACATATTTAAAAATATTGAGAAGTTATTTCCAATGCACAGTTGGCTTACTGAAATAATGTTTGAATAAATACTTCGATTATAATAGTATAGATATACTTTTGACGCTGAAAAAGCGTTTGATGTTGGAATTGCATTTATTCTTAGTCCAAAATGATACATGTGACATTAGATTCGCGAGTTTAGGTATTCTTCAAAACAATGTGGTAAGGTTCCGTTTGCAATTTACATAGTTTACGAGCGGACACTTTTATGACATTATTTTGTATGGGACTATAATTTTTTTTGATCGATGCCTATTATATTATATTTTGAATATACCGTAATATATTATACTTTACGAAAGCATACACATCGCCTCATGTTAAGCTAAAGTGTGACGTACTATAATTTAAACGAATATAACCACTTACATGCAAAAACTTAAAGAAATATCGCTGGATTCGATGGAATTATAATTATTAATTATAATCGCCTATAGATTGTTAATATCAAAATAAAAGAATAGAATCAAAATTCTGAGTAGAGAATTTTATAATTTGATATATTAAATTAAATTGTATTTTTTTCTAAATATTAAAATATGTATAATTTATTTAAATTAACAGTCAAAGACAATTCTATTCTAATTAAAGCGAAGGACGTTTTATTGTCATTACGTGAAAATTGTTATTTTGGTACCAATTTTATTATATTTTATGAGTATTTGACTTTTTTTTATGAAGTATAGTAGTATTTATGACTATAGTAATTACGTTGACAATATTTTACCTATGAAAATTAAAATAAATTTTCAGATATACCAGGACAACTTTCAAAATCTTACATGGCGTTCACACGAGGCGAATTCAGTTGATCAATTGCGAAATCGTTCACGTTTTTAACCGTGAAGACTTTAAATCAGATTGAAGCAATAAATATCGCTTCAACAAAAGTTAAAGACTTTTGTTGAACCGATATTGACTCAATTAATATTTGACGGCGAATCGACTCGTCTAACCTTGTTCGTGAAACTTGCATTTAATTATCAGTCCAATCAGTCATTCAATCAGCGCGATTGAGTGCATATGTATTGTATATTGTTTTGTAAATAAAATGTAACTTATGTCGTCCGCATTCACAAGAAAAATGCTAAGATGGACAGATAGTGTAATGACACGTGTAATATTGAGTCGATTATTATTGAACCGTGAGAACGCTACAGTCAATTTTTTGTTGCTTCGCTTTTAATTTTTGTTGAACGATAAATATTGTACAACTAAATTTGCCTCGTGAGAACGCCGTATTAAATCAAGTTGGATATAAATTTAATTATAGTATTTACTTGTATTTATAGATGAATACGTACTTTCATTATAAAAGTATCAACCAAATTAGCACGACAATGGAGAAAGTACGTATTCAATAATATGATATTATTTTTAAGTTTTGTTATATTGATAAAACTGCTTTCAACCGCAGTCTGGCATTTTTATTTTAAAAATAATATAACTATAAGTGGTCCCAAAATTAAACTCGTTCTAATCTCGCAACCGATTGAATTATGAAGAATATTGTCAATTACTCGTACTATACCAGCGGCACGCTATTATAAACGTTTTGACGTTTAACCGTTCATGAAGTTCCGTATTAATTAATAATTACGTTTGAAGGCGCAAGTTGTTGTTCTTTATTGTCACTATAAAGAACAGCAATTGTTCCTTCAAAGGTAATTATTAATTAATACGGAACTTTATGAACGGTTAAACGTCAAAACGAACATCATAGCGTGGCGCTGGTATAACTATTTTCAATAACAATCTTTGAGTTTACATTAAGAATCCTTGATGACTTAATGTATCTTTGAGTGTACTTGAGGATCCTTAATGTATAGTCAAAGATCACAATGTATTCAAAAATGGAGTATACCTAATTTACTAAATTGTAGAACATTTGAGTTTGATTTGAATATGATATAGGATACCTTATTATTTCATTGTAATAAAGTTTCTTCGCCCTAAAATAAACGTACCTTTTATCCGGTTATTTAAAATTCTAACAACAATACAACATCAAAAATATACTAACACCAATAAATATATCGATTATATAATTTTACACACATTAATAATAATATAGGATATCAATTTTATAAATATTTTAGTAAAGTCTGTTCCTTTTTTATATAGGCTGTTATAAACTGTTATATACGAGTACCTACAAGAACGCAGACGACATCTTAACTGAACTCAGTATTTGTATTATTATTGTGACACTACATTTGACTTCGACCCGCCTGATGATAAGCAAGAGGAGGTCCAAGAGTGACGACGACTAAAAAACACCGACTCATTTCACGGCTGCATCAGCCGCCGTCACTATGCCAAGAGTGCTTCTTCACGCATTGCTTGAAGGATTCAAGGTTATAGGATAGAGAGAACAAATGGGCTGGCAAAGCATTCTACTTGTCGATTGTTCTGATTGTTCTACGAAGAAAAGACACACCGAACTTTTTATTTCGACTGCCGATTCGGTTGACAAAATGCGGATGCTTTCCCCGACCAATGCGGTATTACGGGTGTGAAAAGGCGAGGTAGAAACAAGCTTCTCGGAAAATTCTCCGTGGTATAGGCGATAGAGGACGCACAGAGCTGCCATGTCTCTGCGAAGTTGCGGGGGCTCCAGAGTTCGTGGACTATACAAAAAAACTGAGTTCATTTAACAAATCGTATACGCTTAGCAAAATAAATATCATCTCTGCAAACTTGTGATTAGCAAAAAATGATGTATTTTGTTCTAATGCGACGCGATTATTGTTGCCTAAGAACTTAGGTAAGTACTCAGATATTTTTATTAGATTTAAATATTTGGCGAATTTTATTTATACATCATCAATCAATTAACATCAACCAGAAGACGTTCTTAGAACGACAAGATGCCAGTTGCATCCACTGTAAAGGTTTTCATTCTTTCTCTACTTAAACAAAAACCTATGCATACAAACTTTACCAAAATACTATACAATAAAAACACATCTAAATTCTAGAATAGTCTATACGTATTATATATAACATTTGAATGATATGATACATCAACTGATATTGTAGTTTTGAATGATTTTTAGTAAACGATATGAACGTGGATATATAGTGGCATTATCCACCACCTAGGGTTTTTAGAGCTGGTCTTTAAATTGCCGGTGCGGTATCTGTGTAAATGTTGGTACGAGTGGTAAATTCAATTTGCGAATGATTATTTTAAGCGAGACCCGGTATACCTATCGCCTTATGTCCAAGTCATGCGGCGTTCTTACGAGGCGATTTTAGTTATTGCATTATTATCGCGCAATCGAATCAATAAAAGTCGAAAGGTCTTTAACTTTTGGTAAACCGATATTTATTGATTCAACTTAATTAAAAGTCTGTTCAGACTGTTAAAATAGCGATTTCGATTTTGCAGTTGGTCAACTAAAATGAAAATTGGCCTCGTGAGAACGCCGTATCAGGGAGGTATTATTGCATGCTAGGCGATACGATATCAGGGAGCGAATTACCAATAAATTAGATCATATGCGCTCCGTAAAGGACATCATTCATTTTGGGCTTCTATGTACTACTTTTGTAATGTCCAATGATGAAAAAATATATAAATGGTATTTTTGATACTTGCATTGATAAAACTAATAACAAATTTGCCTTTAATTGCTGTGCAATTTAGTTATATGGAAAATAAGATGGATTTTGTATTGTCTGTCAATTAACGCCATATTTGTTCTGCTTTGAACTGTCATTATTATCTATAGTTTGATCATTTCGCACACCTAAACTATGCAAAATAAAGGATATATTCCTATTACATTGTAATCTTCGTACATCAAACTATTTTAAAATGCATATTAAACTGTTAATACAATTAAGCCCAAGTCCCCATACCCATACAAAATGAATGATGTCCTTTATCGACATTGTGCAAATTTTTTGTGCAGTTTTTGGTAACAGCTGAATAGATGTGTTATTCATTTTTTGAGATACACTATTGTATTTAATATATTTATTTTATTGAGACTCGATATTAGTCCTCGACATTTATGATAGTAAGCAATGGAAGATCTACGAGTGCCGGCGACTGACAAATTTTACAATTGTCTCAGTCGCCGTCACATGACCAATTAATAAACGGATCTATGTTTTTTGACCTCACAAAGATTTTTAAAATATCTTTATTAACTCCTACATTCGTAAATTAGGTACAATTTACACTTTGTCTAAGACATTCTATAATTTTAATTTATTCACATTCTCACCCCTAACTCACTAATTCTCACTACTGATAATATGTCGTTGATATTAATTGATATAAGTATTCGTATGTATCTAATGATATAGTGATGTGCCGATTCAAATGAGGCGCTGTGCCCACCTAATCAACAGGATATAGATTAAATTAAATTAATTTACATTTCTATACTTAGCTGATAGGTTCTTGTATCATAGAAACAGGACGACCAAAGTACATATATCAAAGATACATTAGTACCGGTAAGTGGTTTTGAACCTGTGCTATTGGTTTGCGTGACCACTACACCACGGGTCGCCTTAAAAAGGGATTTAAAAAGAAAAGTTGCCCTATTATTATTGATTTGTTTCGTATTATGACAGCACTCAATCTGATGTGAAGCTGGAGTACTGTAGATGATTAGAGGCGACTGCCTACTGTCTATTACTTATTACAATTGGATTTTGTCGTATTGCTTAGTTGGACAAAGCGCCTTTGACATCTGAAAGTCACCCATAACAGTTAATAATAACTATTTTTTATTTACTTTTTTTTGGTTCAGCTATTCATATGTTACATTAGGCGGCGTCCTAAGTGAGCGCTACATTTAAAACTTAAGTAGACATTTTAAAATAGGTTTTGTCGCATAGCCTTGCTTTCAAGTTACCGTAGGACGTAGGACTCACGTAGGACGTTGCGTTATTGGCAAACGCTATTTAACTACTTGCGCACACAGACCTTACAGACTGATGATTAACACAAGGCATAAAAGCCCATGAAACAATGTTTTAAGTCAAATTTATTAACAATTTTACTGTAAAATCTCTCAACAATTTGACAGTGAAATAGTCAGCATTTTTTTTTTATTGTGACTCGACATCTGACCTCGACCAGCCTGATGGTAAGCAAGAAGAGATCCAAGAGTGCCGACGACTGCAAAACCGAGTCTTCATGGCTGCCCCAGTCGCCGCCACTATGCCGGCCAAAGGTGCTTCTTCACGCATCGCTTGAATGATCCAAGGCTATAGGACTAAGAGAACACATGGCAAAGCATTCCACTTGTCGATTGTTCTGCAAAGAAACGACGCATCGAACTTTTTAGTTCGACTGCCCATTCGGTCGACAAATTCGAAATTGTCAGACTATTTCACATTTATTGAACTTTGTTATCATGTACGAGTATAATATTAATGCGCAATAGTGGGTTAAAAACTTTATTTTGACTTGTGCCTTTAGTTTCATTCTTTAGTTAGTTCACTAGACTAATAGGAAATGGTCTGAGTGTATTATAAACTACGTTTTATACAACATATAGAAAATAATTAATCTAATAACATCTATAAAATACTGGAAGACATGTTTTATACATTTTCCAAACTATAATAATAACAATAAATAAATTTTAATGTAAATAACATTTTTTTGTTGTCACATAAAATCAGTATAACATATTGAGATTCGGGAACTGAGAAATATAATTATTTTTCAAAAGTGGAATTTAATATTACAGAAATATTTATCTCAATTTCCAATCTTTCAAAAATCTATCCTTGCTTTTAGTTTCATCTCAACTAATAGCAAGGATACCAATTTCTACCAATCGCTTTCTCTCATTTTTGTAAAATCAGTTTAAAATCTTTCAACATTGTATACCAATTTGTTGAAAGGTTCTAGAACCAAAAATTGTAAAAAGGTTGTAAGTACACAAAAATTATATTGTTTATAATAAAACACGCTAAAAAATTAGCAAACGACCCTGTTTGAAAACAATAAAAAATATAATATGTATCTAAAAACAGTAAATATTACGTAAAATTATTAATAAAAATAACAGTAATTAGAAATCTTTTATATCGGACTCACAAAAGTAAACTTTATTATGTCGAAATCGCTCTTATGTAAAATATACAACAATTATTGATCACTATTTGTCAATTGTTTCTGATACCAAAAAATCATTTTTTATAGTAATAGTCCGTTCATAGTGCCTTAATAAATTAATAAAGTGAAATCCGAAGATAGTTACTAGTTACGTTTGAATCTACTAGATGTCGCTACAGTCTTAATATAACGATAACAGGCGTTGACATACCTATTGATATTAGTAACACTAGCCCCTCGTTCTAACTTCAAAATGACGTATTTCTACAATGTTGACAAATATTACTGGGTTAAAAATCCAGATTAAGAGCTATTTTATTTTGTGTATTTATTTTTACAAAATCACTCTTAATTAAAGGCTTTAAAGTCTTGTATTCACGTTTGCCCCGTGAATTGTTTATACGTGTGAATTGCGCTTTTACAGCGCTGTTTCTGACTAGCAAATTATAATTGTTGCATTCGATGGCTACCTTGTCACACGTTTATTAGTATACAGTTTTTTTTGGATGAATATACGGTTGTTTAAGCCTTGATTCCTATTACAGTGTTCCTGTGCTTACAAACCTGATACTCACCTACCTATTTACATGTAGAGGTGGGAGAGTGTGGCTTACACAATCGTCGAAGCATTAGGAACTTCATACAATTATCATCGAACTTCACTTACAGGTTTGATTCTCAATTATTTTGGATTTTAAACTCAAGTACCATTGACATAGAGTGTTATTTTGATATTAGGTATTATAAAAAGCCTGTGGCTCTTGCTGTGTATTGTATTATATTTATATTTAAACCACATTGATCACATAGTTTTGTATGATAGATTTTTGTATATTTTGTATGGTACATTTTTGTATATTTTGTATGATAGATTTGTATGTTATGATCGAATTAAAACCGCATTAAATTTACAAAAAGACTAAAAATCGTAAATAGATCCGGTATAAAAGATTTTTATAGAAAAACAAAATGTTAAAATAATTGTCGTCATTTTGTATCAAAGACACAAAGATATTAATATTGATATGTTTAGATTACACCATCTTCATTGATAGAAATCAAATAACTTCTAATCACCACGATGTAGTAGAAATTTTCAGCTGAAAAAAAAATTAGAAAATTTCATAAGAAAATAAAATAAAATATGAATGTCCATAAAATACATCATTCATTTTGGGCTTTTATGTACTACTTTTGTAACGCCCAATGATGAAAAAATATATAAATGGTAGTTTCAATACTTGTATTGATAAAACTAATAACAATTTTGATTTTAATTGCTTTAGCTGTGCAATTGAGTTATTTCGAATAATAACCTAATAAAATATGTTTTTTCCCAATCACGAAGACACGCTATATTAACAGTTCTGCTTTGAACTGTCACAATTATAGTTTAATCATTTTGCACACCTAAACTTTGCAAAAGGAAAGATATTTTCCAATTACATTGTAATCTCCGTACATTTAACTATTTTAAAATGTATATGCAACTGTTAAGTAATACAATTTAACCCAAGTCTCGGTAGTATGCATACTGTAATGTGATTTGGTAGCGTTCTGGGATCAGCTTGTAAGTTGCCGGTTTCAACTAGGCCGGCATAGTTGATGTGATTGCTACCTACAGTTATTGAATTGTAGCAGCAGTGATATCCATTCATGAACCACACTCCAGCTTAACATCAAGCGGGGTGCTGTCATATGTCTAGTCACAAAAAAAAGCGTATTAATGTTAAAATACAAACCAAGAAATAGGATATGTGTAATGACCAGGCCAGCAGACATATGGAAGAGTGACTTAAGGAATCCAATCACGTAAAGAACCACAAACACAATCCAGAAGATACAATACTTCTTTACTAGTGATGTACGCTCCTGCAAGTAAACATGGTAATATATAAGTTGAGTGTGGCAGAAGAAGCATGAAAGTAGAGTTAACGCTGTAGAAATCGTTAAGGAGTGTATGTGGAGTGACGATAGCGGATAGAATGAGGAATAGCACAGTGCGCGATAGATGTGGTTTGAAAGAGGATGTAGTGACAAGGATTGACAAAGGAATGCTTCGATGGTTTGGGCACATGGAAAGGATTAGTGAAAGTCGATAAACGAAAATAATTTATAAATCTCATTAGAATGGATGCGTTAAACGAGGCAGCCCAGGAGGATGTTTTCCGATTAAATTGAAGAAAGATCCTCAAGAAAGCTGGGTTGCCTAGTGCCCATAAACGTAGAGCTTGTATGAGGAGAATTGTGGATGTGAAGGAAGCGAGGGAGTTGTGTCAGGATCGTGGCAAGTGGCGCTCCGTTGTCTCTGTCTATCCCCGTGGGAAAGAGGTGTGACAATTTGATTGATTTGATTGATCTCACATGAAAAACAACTAACCTTATGAACAGCATAAACAAAAGCCATGTCCAGGAAAAATTTGACACACTGCAGAATAAGGAGTAGTATGACGATAGTGTAGACCACAGACGACATACTGTCATCTTTGTTAGACGCCTCATTCATATCAATTGCTAATGTGATTAATATCACGGCTAGGATGAATGTGATGATCTGAAAGTAAGGTGGACGAGTTATTCGTGAGGTTATTGTGGGTGAGACTGCTTCCTAATGTGACCGCTGTGTAGTGGCGGCGCAATGATTACGCAAACCGAGAGCGCGGGTTCAAAACCACTTGCCGGTACCAATGGATCTTTGATATATGTCTTTGGTTGTCCTGTTTCTATGATACAAGCACTTTAATAGCTTAGTAGGTAAAGAAATGTAAATGAATAAACAACTTTAAAAATAGTATTGGTAATAAGTTTTATATGTCTGATCTTAAAGTGCCTAAACTACTGAAAGAACCGCTTCAGTTTAAAGTTGCTTTAATTGTCGTCACTATGCAAATGCAGCCCTAAAGTACTTTTTCCTGCTCCAATTGATGGATCTAAGATCACAGGAAGGCGAGAACATCCTTTTATCAATTATTCGATCAAATGCCCCTACAGATGCACGCAGCGCATAAATGAACGCGGTTTTAAACCCCAAAAAATAGGCGACAAATAACTATTCTATATTTATTATTAATAAAACAAAACTTACTGCATTAATCAAACCCATAACAATGCATCCTTTCTTCAAGTCAAAAATAAAACAAAATTTATCAAGAACTGGCAATTCCATTCGCGCCTGAAAAAGAAAATCACCTTTTTACTTCATAATAAAGGACACCATTCATTTTGGGCTTTTATGTACTACTTTTGTAATGTCCAATGATGACAAAATATATAAATGGTAGTTTAGATATTTGTATTGATGAAACTAATAACAATTTTGCTTTTAATTGCTGTGCAATTGAGTTATTTGGAAAATAAGATACGAATTTTGTATTATCTGTCAATCAACACCAATTTGTTCTGCTTTGAACTGTCATAATTATAGTTTGATTATTTTGCACACCTAAACTTATGCAAAATAAAGGATAAATTCCAATTACATTGTAATTTTCGTATATTAAACTATTTTTAAATGCATATTAAACTGTTCATACAAAATGGAAGATGTCCTTTAGGTTTTTAAATTCTTACTTATTTTTACATCATTATCAGCCAGAAGACGTCCACTGCTGAACGTCTTCAATGTTATGTCTCTTTGACATAGCTCAAATAAACTCTCATTAGATCAATGTAATAATAATTAATACTATTAGAATAAGAACATAGGATTTTCAACATTATCGGTGTGAATTAAAAGCCTAAATTCCATCCTCCTAATAAAATGTATGTAATTTTTATTTACTATTGGTATTTTTGTGTCACTACTCACTATACTATTGATGACAGATTATAAGACTAAAATCTTATAAACAAAGACTACCCACAATTTAGATTTCGCAAGTAATACACTTAGTGCCGACCTCTTTGTAGTTCGCACATTGTAAAATTCATTTTCATAAAAAAAGAATTGTCATTTCAACACATTATTTTTTTTTGTTTTTATCAAAGAATTTGGAAAGAATAGAATCTGTGCTAAAATAAGAACTAATTCATTGTCATTTGTCTCATTTATATTATGTTTATACCACGTGTGACTGAAAGAGACAACTACTTGTACTTCAATTCCTTTATTTCAAAGGTTGGCACTACTTTTTTGCAAATACAACCACTTGTAATTGTGATTGACTCTTTGGTTTTTATATTCTACTTTATGTCAAATAAATCAGTCTCTTTTACGATTTCAATTGGTGCGTTTCATTTATCACGTCATTGACCACGTAGCGTCATAACTTCATTCAGAAAATTCCAATCATATTTTTGATTAAAAGTTAATTAAATATAGGTAAAGGTATAATTAAAACATCTTATTAATGAAAGCATCCGTGACCTAGTAACCAATTGGTCTGGCAAACCAAAAACGAGCCATTTAAAACCACTCTGTATCTTTGTGATAATACATTGTAAGTACATTCTTTGGCCGGCATAGTGACGGTGACTGAGGCAGCTGTGAACAAACTCGGTTTTCTCAGTCGTCGTCAGTTGTCACTCTTGGACCTCCTCTTGCTTATCATCAGGCGGGTCTAAGTCAGATGTCGTGCCACAATAAAAAACAGTAGTCGCCTAGTTTCTATGATACAAGCACGTTTAACATAAGTAAAAAAAACTATTAAAAAAGTCATAATTACCATTTTGAAGTTATTAATTGATACTGAATCACAACACTAGTTTCAAATGGACCAAAAATAATTTTGGTCCTAAATCATCTAAAATACGTATTATTGATGGGACATGAGTTTCATCTTACTGTCCCAGAAACACGGTAACAATGTCAGGATTGTAGTCTCTGGGAATAAGTTAAGGCGATGTTTTTAGATAAACGTGAAATTACATATCTGTTGAACCACGCCTACTTTAGTGAAAACGGTACTAAAATGAATTTAAATTCCCTAAAATTACACCTTTTTGGCTGGCATTGTGACGGCGACTAGTCCAACTGTGAAGACTCGGTTTTTTCAGTCGTCAGCACTCTTGGACCTCCTCAGGTGGGACAAAGTCAGATGTCAAATATAAACTTTACTACATAATTTTAAAATTTATTTGTATATCCTATTCATACAACCCAATGTTACTTTTTTTGAGACTCGACATATTACTGTGCACCCCGCCTGATTAACACCGGTGGTCATGGAGTGCGGTCCATAAATGGATGCAGCTGCTAATACTCGTATTTAATAACACAACAGCCTTATGACAGATACGAGTATGTGCTCTCATTCAGAGTCTTATTAAATAACTGTGCGATTTGCATCTATTCAAATCGATTCGGAGTCTGACCTCGACTCGGTAAGCAAAAAGGAGTGCCGACGACTGATAAAACTGAGTTAGCACACAGTTGCCTTAGTCGCCGTCACTACGGTGGCTAATTATTGCCATCCTATAATATTGTTTATTATAGGATGGGGTGAACACTTGGGCTTGTCGAAACGACGCACCAAACCTTTTAGTAATACTGCCAATTCGGACGACAGAATACGGATGCTATCCCTAATACGGACCTGTATGGGTATCACGTGTTTGATTAAGTTAGCACAATAGTTACCTATATTAATTAAATCGTATCCTGTAACATTTTTATAATATGTACAATATTCAACATGCGACACGCCATGAATACATGAACAGAGTATCCTTTTTTGCCAATCGCATTACGATCAGGAAACTCATATCAATATAAATCAACACGTGACTTATGAATAATGCAATTTGATATTTAGTAACGATATGATGACAATTTAAGTGTTATGAAAAACTTTTCGACAGCGACTTTTAAACCTAACTTCAAAGGGTTTCAAGGGAAAGTGTTAATAAATGGTCACTATCATGGACCATTTATTAACACTAGACTTCGGTAGCATGGTGTTAAACTTGAAAGAGATTCACGTCATTACCATTTTATAATTTTATCACCAACTGTATTGTGGACTCATTAAACAGTTTGCCAGCGGCGATTGCGGTCATTAGATTTTTTTCCAATGACCTGGCAATCGCAAAATGAAAACTATGAAACTATGACAGGTCATAGTTTCATTTCTCCAGGTCGGAGAAATAAAACTAATTAAATAATAAAGAAGCTACCTAAGTAATCAAAAGTGTTGAAAAGTGATCAGCGTAAACTGCTGGTCTATTTTATTAGTAGATAATGCTTTATTTATTCAGATTTTTATGTCACCAGATCTGATATCAGAATGGCGGCTCACTTACTTTTGGTGATAACTACGAAATAAAAGAGGTACATTGAATTTCATTCTAGGTACATTTAGGTACATGCCTTTCACTCTGACTGCAAGGACGACGACGACGACAGGCGTAGACGAACGGTTTAGCGACTGGTTTGCTGCGCGTAAAGTCCCGGGTTCGATCCCCGGTCGGAGCAAATATTTGTTTCATAGCTTTTATTTGTAATATTTAATAATATTAAATATTGCAAATACTTGTTAATAAAAAAAAAGAGATGGATATTTGCTTCGGGTCTGGTTACCAAAGAGTGGTAGGCAGTGGTACACAATCTGCCGATCCGGGGTAGTACCACCACTTACAAGTATACAGACCGTGAAGTGATTTGGTCACGTTTCGGGATCAGCTTGTAAGTTGCCGGTTCCATCTAGGCCGGCATAGTGGATGTGATTGCTACTCACAGTTATTGAATTGTAACACTTTGGCTTAACATCAAGCGGGGTGCTGTCATATGTCGAGTCACAATAAAAATAAAAGAAGCGTATTTGTTACAAGACACCCGCCATTCTGATGCACACAATATTTTGTGTGTTTGTTATGATTTCACCCAACAACTACTCAATCGATTTAAAATATTCGGTGACCGTTAGAAAGCAACATCTTCTCCGGGTAACATAGGCTATATCAGATTTAAAGAATACGAAGCAATAATTTATTTTGGTATTTACTCAGATGGTACGGTCATGTATTGCGACGACCAGATGACCATGTCGTGAGGAAGTGCCTAGCCATGGCTACAAAAAAGTGGGGAAGAGGACGACCTCAAACTAACTGGATGACGGTCGTCCGTAAAGATATGACGGATCTCCAACTTGACGACGAAGATGCACAGGAGAGAAACAAGTGGCGCCGTATGATTGCGAAAGCCGACCCCGCGTAACGGGATAAGGCGAGGCCAAAGAAGAAGAAGAAAGCAATAATTTATTTTAGGAAATGTATTGTATTTCTTTTGATCTGTAAAACTCCGCCTTAAAAATGGGAGGCTGCACCGACCTTGCGCGTTGTGCCTTCCATCCCGAAATCGATCGTCACTCGGCAACGTTCGTTTCCTGAGCCGAAGCCGAACCACTTAAGATACTCCTTTCAATCAACATAAAGCCCTATAAAAGTCAGTAATCAAAGAATTCTAATTAAAACCCCCTACTTAGTTTTAATACTTTTTTCCCCAATAACGTTAATGACTCAAGATTAAGTCTATCTATTTTCTTATCCCTAATAACTGATCTCTTTTTAATGATGGAAGTGCAGTCCATCAATGGAGGCGACTCTACTATGCCGACCTAAAAGCTATGAAACAAAGATTTTGCTCCAACCGGGAATCGAGCCTGAGACTTTCCGCGTAACAGACTAACCATACGCCACGCCTGTTGTCAATTACTACTTATACCATTTTTTTCGGCTTGTTAATTAATATTATCCGATATAAAACTATGACTATTTGTTAATCAATCAAATTGTCACGCCTTTTTCCCACAGGGATAGGCAGAGACAATTATAATAATAATCTTTATTTACTTCACACAAACAAAACTTAGTATAAAATTAATCTAAATTACAATTTGATCAAGTGTTACTGGTGCCCCAAACTAGGTGAAAACCTGTATTTCAGGACACCAGGAGTTCACTCGCAGAAATGCAATTACATCATGAAGTGTTATTTGAATAAAACAAAGTATCATGAGTATAAAAAATGTGTGTTAAATTATTTCGTTATTCAATAGTTAACACAATTTGAGAAGAGCGCCACTTGCCACGATCCTGACACTACTCCCTCGCTTCCTTCACATACACAATTTATTTTCCTAATAAATGCCAAATGATTAGATGTGGTGCTGAAACCCTGAAAGTCTTCAACTATAGGTCTTTTACTTGGTGAGCTGACATAGGCAACCGGGGCTTGTAGAACTAATGACCGTTGGGGCTGAAAATTCCTTAAATTAGGTCGTCCGTCCAGGAGATGATGCAGAAATTCGATAAAGGATGACATAGTGACTTTCTTTGGCCAGCATAGTGACGGCAACTGAGGCAACCGTGAACTGACTCGCACAATCATATGGGATTATGGCTGTGAAGAAAGCGAAAATATTGAGTCAGAATTATGAAAAGAGATTTCTATCATTATGAGAATTGTACCGCGATGAGAATGTACCGATTTGATTTTAAACATTTCATTGAAGTATTTTATATAATAACAAGTATATAAAATAATTCTATTATATCTTAGAAAACAAGAAAACATCAATACAAATTATCATTACTTGGATTATTTTTAATTTAAATTTAAGAAAAATCTGGGTTATAATAACTCTCCAAGTACGAAGGTCAATAAAATGCATTAAGGTTCGTTGCAAATAAAATCAATTAATTGGCGGAACTATTCGCTATTACTGTAATATTAATTATTATAAACCTACCAATTTTAAAAGTATCTAGAAGAATTATTAACTTAGAATGACTGGTTGGAATGTCGGATTTTTCTGACACGATATTTGACCTTGACTTGCCGAATAGCATGGTAACAAGGTTAAGGACGACTGGTTATAAAGTTTTTTTTATTATTTTTTGTTGTGACTCGACATAATATGACAGCACCCCGCTTCATGTTAAGCTGGAGTGTGGTCCATGAATGGATGTCACTGCTACTACAATTCAATAACTGTAAGCAGCAATCCTCTATATCCTCTATATCGGCTTTCTTCTTCTTTTCTTTGTAGATCGACTAGTGGAATGCTTTGCCAGCCCACGTGTTTTCTCTCTTCTATAACCTTGGATCCTTCAAGCGATGCGTGAAGAAGCACCTTTGGCCGGCATAGTGACGGCGACTGAGGCAGCCGCGAACTAACTCGGA
Source organism: Tinea trinotella (assembly GCA_905220615.1). Classification (NCBI taxonomy): domain Eukaryota; kingdom Metazoa; phylum Arthropoda; class Insecta; order Lepidoptera; family Tineidae; genus Tinea; species Tinea trinotella. The sequence goes on along the minus strand of HG992319.1, from coordinate 1,694,772 downwards.
TGTTTCAGTCGTCGTCACTCTTGGATCTCCTCTTGCTTATCATCAGGCGGGACGAGGTCAAATGTCGTGTCACAATAAAAAAAACTCGAAACGCGACTAAATAAACGCGAATAAATTCACCGTCTGTATACTTGTAAGTGGTGGTGGTGGTACTACCCCGGATTGGCAGACTAGGTACCACTCCGCTGCATACCACTCTTTGATAACCAGACCCAAAGCAAATATCCAAGTCTTTTTTTTTTACTAACAAATATTTGCAATATTTAATATAATTATTAAATATTACAAATAAAAGCCATAAAAAATTTTTGCTCGGAGCGGGAATCGAACCCGGGACGAACCGGGCAACAAACCAATCGCTAACCGTTCGTCCACGCCTATCATCAGTAATACATCTATTGGCATGCCGTAACATCAAACGGCATGACGTTGCATGCTGTGATGCCCCCACAATGCTGCCACGTGGTATATATCGTATTATTGTGGTGGTTTTAGTATTCATACGTCTCAAGGAGCTACATTTTAAATAAAAGCCAAGACCAAAGTGATCAAAGTAAAGGATAAAGTTCATTTCCTTTAATAAATCATCATTTCATGCATATTTTCTATACTTAATAGATTTGAATTTTTGATGTTTTACATTGGCCATTACTCGACGACGCTCGACGAACCGTCAACCGACGGGGACGAAAGGTTCTAGAGTGGAAACTACGAACCGGCAGACGCAGCGTAGGTATATTAGGCCTCCCACTAGGCGGATTGACGACATAGTAAAAGTCACGAATAACCGGTGGATGCAACTGGCATCTTGCCGTTCGAAATGGCGTTCTAAGGGCCTATGTTCAGCAGTGGACGCCTTCTGGCTGATGATGATGACATTGGCCAGGCGTCCACGACGCGGCATCTTTTAAAAATTTTGACATTAGAGCTTGGCTTGCCGAATAGTAGGGCAAGTCTGAGAGTGCTGAAGAATGAAAAGACTGATTTGACTCACAGTTGCCTCAGTCGTCGTCACTATCCCACAGTGGATGTGACTGCTACTTACCTTACAGTTATTTAACTGTAGTAGCAGTTACCTCTATTAATGAACCGCATTCCAGCTTAACATCAGGCGGGGTCACAATAAAAACAATTTTATGAACCGGGTCTCTTGGTTTGTAGGACAATTTTATTACCACAACGGTGAGATGCCTCTTACCTCTTTAATTTAGCAGTATAATATTATTGACGTTATTTTTTTCATTGTCGCTGTGACGTAGAATCATTCATTTAGTTCCAATCATGCGCGCACGCAGGTCGCTCGAGTGTCTGTGTATAATACTTTTGTTAAACAATGTGCGATGTATTTTACGATCCGGTTAGTGTTTTTCACCTTTTTTTAAGGCTTAAGTTTCTTTTTATCGTCAACGTATCAGTAAAAACGTATTTTCAAGGTTATGTAACCATGTACTACCGTATTATTTGCGATAGTACATTTATAATACTATTTTCGATACTTTTTAAGAGTGGTAGGCAGTGGTACCCAGTCTGTCGATCCAGGGTATTACCACAACTTACAGTATACATACCGTGAAGTGATTTAGTCGCGTTTCAGGATCAGCTTGTAAGTTGCCGGTTTCAACCAGGCTGGCATAGTGGGTGTGATTGCTACTTACAGTTTATTTAATTGTCGTAGCAGTGACATTCATTCATGGACCGCGCTGCAGCTTAACATCGGACTGGGTGCTGTCATATGTCGAATCACAATAAAAAAAAACTGTAACAATCTTAACTGCAAAGTGGAGCTTGGATGTATTGCGTGCGGGTTATACCAGCGGCACGCTATGTTAGTCGTCTTGACGTTTGACCCGCTCATGAAGTTTCGTATAATTTAATAATTTATAACATAATTATTAATAACATAGCGATATGCGACGTGGACGATTACGTTGCGCAGTGGAAAGAACTGCACAACGTAAAGATGTTTACGTTGTACATTACTCGGGTTCCTTGTTTTTTTTATTGTGACTCGACATCTAATCTCCACCTGCATCCTGAAAAGTCCAAGAGTGAGGTAAGAATTCCACGACGGCTGCAAAGCTATCGAAACGACGCGACGGAATAATAAAAAAATGTAAAATCAAAACCGAAATAAACGCGATAGTAAGCCGTATAAAAATTCATTAGCCCTTGTGGATTGGATTCGAACTGAAAGCTATTAACCACGTCTGTAAGCCAACAATAGTATAAATAAAAAGTAGGACAAGTAAGATCGTATTTGGAGGTCAACTTGTGGTACGCAATTCAATATTATTACCAATTTCCATGATAATATTTCTTTTTATTCTTTTTCATATGTTACTCGCACAGGTCTGGAAAGCATCCGCATTCTGTCGACCGAATCGATGGTCAAACTGAATAATCGATAAGTGAAATGCTTTATCAGCCTACGTGTTCTCCCCATCATATAACCTTGGATCCTTCAAGCAATGCGTGAAGAAGCATAGTGCCGAAGCTTTGGCCGGCATAGTGACGAAGACTTAGGCAGCGTGAAGTGACTCGGTTTTTTCAGTCGTCGTCACTCTTGGAACTCCTCTTGATGTTAAGCCAAAGTGTGGTCCATTAATGAATGCGTTACTACAATTCAATAACTGTAAGTAGGATTCACATCCACTATGCCGGCCTATTTGGAACCGGCAAATTACAAGCTGATTCTGAAACGTTACTAAATCACTTCACGGTCTGTATGCTTGTAAGTGGTGGTACCTCCCCAGATTGGCAGACTGGGTACCACTGCCTACCACTCTACGCGATATGCGAATTTAACTTACCTTGGCAAGCAAGAGAAAATACTAGATCATATTTATTCTATTATGATTATGCATAACTTCCAAATGATATTGAATTAAACAAATTTTATGCGGCTTACTATCGCGTTTATTTTGGTTTTGCTTTTACATTTTTTTTTATTCCGACGTTTTGAGAGCTTTGCAGCCATCGTGGTTACGGAGAGACGTCTTATTGGTTGATGCTGTTATTGTTTAAAATAAACGCGATAGTAAGCCGCATAAAAATTGTTTAATTCAATAATCAATGTTCGCGCAAAATCTAAGAAAATACTTTCCAAATGATATGTCAATCAGAAAATTAAATAATAATGAAAAATAAAAGCATAAAATCACATGTCAATCTATAATTAAAATGTATTAACGTAAGTTGTAGCCACTGCATGCTGACGTGTCTTTTAATGACGTAATTAAAGAAATTAAATAAAACTCTACAATACGTGCTAAATTTATCATGCTAACTCAGGCCTATAGACGCGCCGCTAATTACTTCAGGTCAGGTCAAACAACCCGACATGCTAACGATTGCTTGTTAACCATAAAAAATGAACAGGAAACAATTTAGGCAAAATACTAGCTACGCATCGGTCACTCCACCGTATCGTATTCGTTAGATTTAAGTGTTTGTTTCTGATTATCAGTAAAAGACAGCAGAAACAACAACTTACGTTACATTATTTTGAAAACGATCTATTTGAAAAGTCCTTCTCAAAGGACATCATTCATTTTGGGCTTTTATGTACTACTATTGTAATGTCCAATGACGAAAAAATATATAAGTGGTAGTTTCTATGCTTGTATTGATAAAACTAATAACCGTTTTGCTGTGTAATTAAGTTATTTGGAAAATAAGATATAGATTTTGTATATGATTTGTAAACTTTAAATCTAGTTTATGTTACTGTAAGAGAAAGAACAAAAAATATTGACGTCGCAAATTTTTATATCATAAATATTGACGACGTTCGCAATTTTTCTCAATATTTGCTTCATTTTTTTATTAACAATAATTAGTATTATCCAATCTACTCGTTATTATCAAATAAACCAAACAAATGCGATTAAATCCGACTGACAATTCTCGAATATTTATCAATTCCTACAGGAATAGGCGGAAACACATAAAAAATCCGAATTAGGTAGTATAAGAATAGTTAACGTAGAAGTATCAGCCACATTGGCAAATTAATTGATTTGTAACATTCTCAATAATTTGTTTGCAGATAAGAAATATTGGAAAGAAATAGCGGAGAAAGAATTGAAAGAAGCATTGAAAGTAAAATGGAATTTAGGTATTGCCAAAAATGTAATATTATTTGTTGGAGATGGAATGGATCCAAACACTGTGACTGCTGCTAGGATATACAAGGCAGGGGAGACTGGACATTTGAATTTTGAGAAATTACCACATATGGGACTTTTAAAGGTACGAGACTTTTCATGACTACCGTTTGCTGACCTGTACACTCACTACGCTACCAATGCCTCTTTGAATTCCTAATCCTGAAAAGGCATTTCAGGATAGCCCGACATAGTGAATACGACTGCCACTTGCAGATATTTATCCATAGCAATAATGGATTGGTATGGATAAGCACACCGCTGATACGTGTGGAATCTAAATTTAATTTTGACACGGATTTTTTCCTTTATTAGTAAAGACATACGAGCTACATGTTGCCTTCAAGCAAACATAAATGACAAACGGCTGTCCCCGCTTTCTTCACAAGAATAAAATGAAACATCATGATTATCCCATAATTATCGATTCCTACTTACTTAGTTTGTGGTGTCTCGGTTGACAAGCAAAACATCTCTTACTTATTATAGACGATGGTATTGTCCCGGAAAACCTACGAGTCCAGACAATAATCTTTATTATAGCTACATTATATGACGTAAATTGGTTATTTCCTAATAAATAAAGAAAATAGAGTCATGTGATAAGGAAAAATAATCCTACATCAAATAAAATATATTATCCCTAATTAAGATAGTCAAAATATATAGTTTTCTTTATGTTTTATCAACAATATTTAATAAGAAATAATGCACTAATTTGTTATCACTTTTATCACGCGATAATTAAATAAAATGATAACGTTCCATATACGTAAGTATATTTATTTATTTTATACCACTGATAAAATAATGAAAGTATCTATGTAATATCTGAGTACCAATTTAATCTACTTAAACAAAAATGAACATTGCAAATGTGATTTGAATCTTGCTCATCATTTTAGGAATGGGGCCGTAAAAGTACATTTTTAAAGTGACATATAACTCCATAAACACAGCAGAAAAATGGCATCAATATAGGTCCAAGGTAGTTGCCTTGCGGTGCCCACGTCTTAGATAGTCATACGTATTTATTTCCAAACCGAATGAAGACTGTATATGTATATAAGAGATATATACAATAAGAAATATCAATCCAGAACTTTTGGAACCTTATTCCAGATTATATTTTAAATGATTCTTGATGTTTATTTAATCGAACGTTATTGCATCATTTCAGACATATTCAGCTGACAAGATGGTACCAGACTCAGCAAGTACAGCAACAGCACTTTTTACTGGAGTAAAAGTAAATCAGGAGACAATAGGTGTTGACTCAAGTGTACACAAGGATAATTGTACTCGATCATTAGTTAGTGATACTAGGTTACCATCTTTGGCTGTTCTAGCTGCGGATGCTGGAAAAAGCTCAGGTGAGACAATTGGACTTACTTAAGCCTGTTATTGAAACACATTATGTTATTAGGTCAGTATAGGTCAAATATCGATGTGCCTTGTGAGATGTTCATATTAATCCGCCTTATGTCAAACTTGAATGCAATAAATAAGCAAAAGTGACTGCAGTTAAAGATAGATGCAAACAAAAGTGACTGCAGTTAAAGATAGATGCAAACAAAAGTGACTGCAGTTAAAGATAGATGCAAATAAAAGTGACTGCAGTTAAAGATAGATGCAAATAAAAGTGACTGCAGTTAAAGATAGATGCAAATAAAAGTGACTGCAGTTAAAGATAGATACAAACAAAAGTCTGATCGGGAGCAAATATCTGTCTCGTTTTTTAATAACAAATATTTATAACGAAACAACAACACAAACAAACTTTGCTCCAAGCGGGAATCGAACCCGGAAGTTTCGTCATAACTATGGTATAGTAACAGTCAATTCCATTTATTGACCTCACTTCAGCTTAACATCTGACAGGATGCTGTCATATATCGAGTGAAAGAAAACTTATTAGACATTTTAACTAGTTTTAATAATAATTTACAATTTATTTGTGGTATGTTTTTAGGTTTTGTAACAACTATGAGAGTGACGCATGCCACACCATCTCCATGGTATGCTCATAGTGCTAACAGGAGATGGGAATGCGAGAGTGCTATGCCAGACAACGTCACTTGTAAGGATATTGCCCGGCAACTAGTTGAGGATTTACCTGGAAAAGATCTTAAAGTATGTGTACTAACAATAATTTTCTTAAATTTTGCACAAATATTGATTAATGAATTAAACAAATTTTATGCTGCTTACTATCGCGTATATTTTGATTTTTGTTTTACAATCTTTATTATTATTCCGACGATTTGAGAGCTTTGCAGCCATCGTCTCTCCGTAGTCACGATGGCTGCAAATAATAATTTTAAAATTGTAAAATCAAAAACCAAAATAAACGCGACAGCAAGCCGCATAAAATTTACATTATGCTAAAATAATTTGTTTTTTATAATTTATTTATTATCATTTCAATACTAAGCTACAAAAGTGCTTGTATTAGAGAAACAAGACAACCAAAGTACATGTATCAAAGATATGTTGGTACCGGTGGGTGGTTTCGAACTTGTGCTCTCGGTTTGGGTAACCATTGCACTGCTACTACACCACGGTCGTCTTGAATAGATATAGATAGTAATAATTTCTCTCAGTCTTTAGTCCCCACAGCTGGACATAGGCCTCCACTAGACATTTTCACAGTGGACTGTTAAAAGCGGCCTGCATCCAGCGGTTTCAGGCAACTTTTAGCGAGTAGTCAGTCGATACTGTGGATAGAGACCCACGCTGTGTCTTACACTATAGTAGTCTTACCACGAGTAATATTATAGTGATAATATATGTATACATCATGAGCCAGATCTTAAAAATTGGTTTAAAAATATTCCTTGTTCGAACTAAGAACAATAGGAACGCAAACAATATTTGTACAATCCACCATAGAACATTGGCTCTGGTTATTGTATCAGGCGTAAAATGAGTTTATTTTTTTCTGTCATTGGCTTACCATTAGCGGGTTTAGGTTGGGAAAGGTAAAACGATTATCGTCGATCGTCGGCGATTGTCAAAATAATAATAAAAATAAAAGCTATGCTAAATCCACCAAAACGAAGCTTTTAATCGTTGTAACGAATATAGTCTGTGCGACGACACGTTTCATCATTATCATTAATAGACTCATTTTGGTGGATTTAGCCTAGCTTTTATTTTTATTATTATTTTGACAATCGTCGACGAGAGACGATAATCGTTTTAACTTGCCCAACCTAACCCCGCAGGCAAGTTAGAGTCAGCTATCTTGTCACCTATAAAGAATTATACTAACGCAAAAAGTCAATTTATACCTAAAAGCAATTGTATTTAAAACTAAACTATTGCCTTCATCCAGACTAGGAAGATACAATTTTTACCAAAGCAAACCCTATAATTAGAAATTTATACTAAAATTTTAGGTGATTTTAGGTGGTGGACGTCAGACATTAGTAACCAATGTTACCGCGACTCCAACCGACCCATTAGACACGTGGTCATGCAGAAGGAAAGATGGAAGAGATCTTATTAAAGAATATATCAAAGATAAGGAATCAAGAGGATTAAAATACAATGTAGTAAAAAACAATAAAGAATTAAATAGTTTAAATTTTAATGAAACTGATTATTTACTTGGTATGTTTTTTATTTAATAGTCGCAAAATATTTATGCCAGCCAGTAACCCCGTAAGTAGTAGGGCATTTGTATAATAAAGGAAACTCTCCAATTTACAGGGGTTTTGATGGTAATGAACGCCAACGACTAAAATAAAAACTATTTAGTTTATGGTTGCTTTAGTCGCCGTCACTGTCACTATACCAGCCTCAGTCGCCTTCACCATTTCATCGTTCGCTTGTTATAGGATGTTTTTATTATAACCATTCTATGTCATACGACTATCTTTGTTAATCTGGACCCATAAGCAGAGACGACTGGTTTCACAATTTAATGTCATATCCGCTAGCCGGTACGCAGTAATCACGTTAGCCTGCGAAGTGATTTAGTTGGCTGAGCTAAAAGTTTGTGGAAAAACATAATTTCTGCTTACAGGGAGCCGGAAACAAAATGTGATTCAGACTTATTTGATTTTCAGGTATATTCGCGAATAGCCACTTACAATTGGAGCATGAAAGGGACAAAAGTCCTGAAGGAATGCCGTCCTTGTCTGATATGGTGGAAGCCGCTATCAAAGTTTTACAGAAGAACGACAAAGGATATATTTTAATGGTAAATAATCCATTACATTTGATGTACCGTTTCTTCAGATAAAAATGGGAGTCCTATTTTATAAATCCTTAGCGCCGCACTTACGCTTCGTCTAACTCGTTTAACTTCGTCTAACAATCATGCTGCGTTCCGAAAAGCAGCTACCAAACATCCACCACTCGAAAACCACCAATGCCACGTTCGAACCTAGCCCTTGTAGGCCTGGTAACTATACAATCTATAGTACACAGTCTATATAGATTGTATAGTTTATATCTAGCAATTAAATTGCATAGAATAAAGAATAGCACAGAGCGCGATAGATGTGGTTTAAAAGAAGATGATTGATGAAGATGGATTGACAACAGAAATTATTCGATGGTTTGGGCACATGGAAAGGATGAGTGAAATTAGATTTATAAAAATGAGGATGCTTTAAATGAGGCAGACCCAGGAGTGTATTTCCGACTAATTCAGAAACATCCTTAAGAAAACTGGGTTACCCAGTTCACATAGCCGTATTGAATCATGGGAACTGGGAGGGAAGAATTGTGGAGGTGAGAGAAGCGAGGGAGTTATGTCAGGATCGTGTCATGTGGCGCTCCATTGTCTCCGCCTATCCCTGTGGGAAAAAAGGCGTGATAATTTGATTAATTGATTGACAAAGGAATCTTCATTTCAGGTAGAAGGAGGCAACATAGACATGGCCCATCACCGTGGCAAAGCCAAAAGAGCTATATCGGAGACGATAGCTTTGGACGCAGCTGTCGAAGTAGCTTTGAAGATGACAAATGAGAAAGACACTTTACTCATAGTAACAAGCGATCACGGACATTCGCTCACAATCAATGGCTACCCACTTAGGGGCTCCAATATTTTTGGTAAGTCAATCAATCAATCAAATTGTCACGCCTTTTTCTCACAGGGATAGACAGAGACAATGGATCGCCACCTGCCACAACTTTTTTTATTTTTTATTGTGACTCGACCTATGACAGCACCCCGCTTGATGTTAGGCCAAAGTGTGGTCCATGAATGAATGTCACTGCTACTACAATTCAATAACTGTGAGTAGCAATTGCATCCACTATGCCGGCCTAGATGGAACCGGCAACTTACAAGCTGATCCCGAAACGTGACCAAATCACTTCACGGTCTGTATACTTGTAAGTGGTGGTCACGTCTATAATTGATTTATTGTGTCTCGACATCTGACCTCGACCTGCCTGATGGTAAGTAAGGAGAGATCCAATAGTGCCGACGACTGCAAAAACCGAGTTTTCACGGCTGCCCCAGTCGTCGCCACTATGCCGGCTAAAGGTGCTTTTTCACACATCGCTTGAAGGATCCAAGACTATGGGATGGAGAGAACACATGAGCTGATAAAGCATTCCACTTGTCGATTGTTCTACAAAGAAACGACGCATCGAACTTTTTATTCCGACTGCCGATTCGGTCGACAAAATGCGGATGCTTCCCCCGACGTGTGCGGGTATTACGGGAGTGAAAATACGAGGTGGGAACAAGGTTAAAGAGCTCCTCAGAACATTCTCTGTGGGATAGGCGACAAAGGACGCACAAAGCCGCCATGTCTGCGTAGTTGCAGTTCGCGTTATGTTTATGTTATTATATTTTAACGACAGCCGTAGACGAACGGTTTAACGATCGGTCTGTTGCGCGTAAAGTCCCGGGTTCGATTCCCTGTCGGAGCAAATATTTGTTTTATAGCTTTTATTTGTAATATTTAATAATTTTAAATATTTCATATATTTGTTATTAAAAAAAAGATGGATATTTGGTCTGGTTATCAAAGACTGGTAGGCAGTGGTACCCAGGGTAGTACCACCACTTACAGACCGTGAAGTGATTTGGTCACGTTTCGGGATCAGCTTGTAAGTTGCCAGTTCCATCTAGGCCGTCATAGTGGATGTGATTGCTACTCACAGTTATTGAATTGTAGTAGCAGTGACATTCATTCATGGACCACGCTTTGGCTTAAGATCAAGCGGGGTGCTGTCATATGTCGAGTCACAATATAAAAAAAATGTTATCTTTTGCAGGCATAGGCCAAACATCACTGTATGATGGTATAAACTACACCACCCTGGCATATGGGACTGGGGGTCCTAATTCAGTGCATTATCACGTAGACAATGGCACAATAGTCCGTGATAATCCAAGTCTGGTGAATACGGACGATTATGAATATGAACAAATTGCTGCTATACCATTGGACGAGAATGCGCACAGTGGCGGAGATGTGGTTATCTATGCAAGAGGTAAGATACCAAAAAACAAATTTTCCACTTGCCACGATCCTGACACAATTCCCTAACTTCCCTCACATCCACAAAACTATTTATATAAGCTCTGTAGTAAGAATTGAATAACTGTGTGCTGATCCATTATGCCGGTCTAATTGAAACTGTCAACTTATAAGCTGATCCCGAAACGAGATAAACAGCTGGTTGTAACAAAAATTATAATTTACGCATTTGTAAAAAGTATCGTATAAGTAAAAGTAAAAAGGAAAAATGGGTTGCACCACTCCTTAACTTCACATTTTACGTTTATGTTTAACGAATATTTTATACAGACCTAAAGGACATCATTCATTTTGGGCTATTCTTGTAATTTCCAATGATAAAAACATGTAAATGGTAGTTTCGATACTTGTAAAAACCGATTGTACCAAAAAAAATCAATTTAAGAATTTAATTTCACTTTATACGAGGGCGGTTCAATAAGTACCCGTGTTAGAAATGAAGACACGATTTTTTTCAAAAAAATGCTTTTTATTTTTCAACATAGTCCCCTTTTAGTAAGATACACTTCTCCCAACGTTCCGGCCATTTTTTTAACCCCTCCAAAAAATAGGATTTGTCGAACTCTCCGAAATACGCCTCTGTCCCGGCGATGACTTCCTCGTTTGAGCTAAATTTTTTTCCCGCGAGCCATTTTTTCATGTTAGGGAACAAGAAAAAGTCGCAGGGAGCCAGATCGGGTGAATACGGGGGGTGCGGCAGCGATTCATAACGCAATTCATGCAGTTTGGTCGCGACAACACCAGATGAATGTGCTGGTGCGTTATCGTGATGAAACAACACCTTTTTTTTCGCCAAATGTGGCCGTGTCTCCTTTAATTTTTTGTCGAAGCGGTCTAATAACTCACTGTAGTATAGTCCAGTGATCGTTCTTCCTTTTTCTAAAAAATCCATGAGGATGACGCCCTTCGCAACCCAAAAAATCGTCGCCATGACCTTACCGGCCGATGGGACGGTCTTCGCCTTCTTTGGTGCAGATTCACCGGGAGAAATCCATTGTTTTGATTGTTGTTTAGTTTCTGGTGTGTAATGATGAATCCAGGTTTCATCAACGGTGACAACTCGACGCAAAAAGTCCTTAGGATCTCGCTTAAATTGCCTTAAACACTGCTCTGAAGTTAACAGCCGCAACCGCTTGTTGTCCAGCGTGAGCAATCGCGGCACCCATCGGGCCGACAATTTTTTCATCTCCAACTTATCATGCAAAATATTAATTGCCGTTCCGGTCGACACACCTACGGCCTTAGCTACTTCGCGGACTTTCGTTCGTCGATCAGCGAGAATCATGTCGTGGACTTTTTCAATGATTTTCTCGGTAACCACGTCTGCCGGGCGTCCTGGTCGCTCCTCATCAAAAACGGATGTTCGCCCACGTTTAAATTCGTTAAACCAATATCTAACTGTGGTCATAGATGGCGACGTGTCTCCATAAACAGCATCCAACTTTGCTTTTATCTCCTCGCACTTTTTCCCATCCAAAAACATAAAGCGAATTACCGAACGATACTGCTCTTTTTCCATCTTAACGAAAATCACGAAACACGTCTGACTCGAATGGCTGCCAAATCGAAACTAACCTATCAATCAGTCTGAATTTTATATTAGCGCCGTCTGATAGATGGCAGCACACGATGATAACACTAACTTCACTCAGGAACGCCCTCTGTCTTCAAACACGGGTACTTAATGAACCGCCCTCGTACTTATTCTATTACGTTTACTATTACGAAATCGTGAATTGGGTTGTTAATAATTTTATATCAAAACTACCATTTATATATGTTTTTATCATTAGATATAATAAAAGTAGTACATAGAAACCCAAAACGAATAATGTCCTTTAGCTCTGTATAAAATATCCGCTAAACGTAAATGTAAAATGTGAAGTTAAAGAGTGGTGCAACCCATTTTTCTTTAAATTGTACGATACTTTTTACAAATTTGTAAATTATAATTTTTGGTACAACCGGCGGTTTATCGTAATTTAAACGTACTTTACCACCGCTTTAAGGTCCTTAAGCGTTATTAAACAATATGATATCTTTTTCCAGGTCCTCACAGTCATCTATTTCACAAACTCCACGAACAACACTATGTATTTGAGGCAATCTCGTACGCAGCTAAAATCGGCGCTTATTCTTCGTCTTTCAAATGTTATTGTAGTTTGGAATTTATATTTTTATTGTTAACAATTACTTCATATTTAAAGTAAATGTGCATTGGCCTTTGGCCGGCATAGTGACGGCGACTGGGGCAGCCGTGAACCAACTCGGTTTTTTCAGTCGTCGTCACTCTTGGACCTCCTCTTGCTTATCATCAGGCGGGACGTGGTCAAATGTCGTGTCAAAATAAAAAAACAAGATCGTGGCAAGTGGCACTCCATTGTCTCTGCCTATCCCTGTGGGAAAAAGGCATGACAATTTGATTTTATTAATTTGATACAGACATAGCGCTTCACTGAGGAGGTTCCTGCGGTTTCTACCGATGTGAGATGGGTAACGAATCGAAAACACAGCCCTCCCTAATCGCTCCACCACCGCAGTTAAGCACAAGTTCATTATGCTTCTTGGACCTTCAAGCTGAGTGTGGTTCTTTATGTTAGCACAGACCTAGTGAAAGGTTTACCTATTTATTTATTTAGTTATTCTAGCGCCATTTTGCCTTATTGCTGAGGATCGTGGCTCCCACAGGATATTTTAGCTTGATGACATCTTTCTGTTAGTAGTGGAGTGCCCAGTCTGCGGGCCGACCGCGCAACTTCAGTGGGAATGACAATCAAATTCATTCCCATTTGTCAAAAAGTTACGCGGTCGCTGTTAGTGTGAAAAACAACTTTTATTAGTTCGGACAATGAGTATCAATGAGCTTGAACTAGTCTTCATTCACAGATTACATTTTAGCTTAAAATCAGGCGGGGTCATATTGCAAACCACAAAGATATATTTTTTATTGTGACTCGACATATGACAACACCTTGCTAGTTGATAAGCTGGAGTGTTGTCCATTAATAGATGTCACTGCTACTACAATTCAATTACTGTAAGTAGTAGTCTCATCCACTATGCTGGCCTAGTTGGAACCGGCAACTTACAAGCTGATCCCGAAATGTAACTAAATCACTTCACGGTCTGTATACCCCGGATACTACCATATCCCGGATCAGCAGACTGGGCACCACTGCCTACTACTCTTTGATATGTTGACTTTTATATTCGACTTTGATTAATTTTATTTTTTAAATGAAAATATAATAAAATGTATTATTCTGTGTATTCTATTTATGTTAATATTTTAAAATTATATTTAATCATAATTATATTATAAATAAAAATGCATTTGAAAACTGCTCAGAAAATTTTATTATACAATTAAATAGCAATATATATTTTTAAAAGTAACAAACAAAATTGTTCGAGGTGTACAAAATGCAAATAAATGCGACCAAGAACAGAATAAAAAGCAATAGTTTTTATAAAACTATAAAACATCTATATCACTTAGAATATTAATTTGCGCTAATATCTCCTCTCTCTGTGGCGCTCCATTGTCTCTGCCTATCCCAGTGGGAAAAAGGCATGACAATTCGATTCGATTGATTGATTGATATTCTGTCCTGCGCGCGCATAAGAGGTTTTCCTCGCAATTCTATTGTTGCACATCTAGATACATACAAAAATAATCTTTAAAGCCTCGAAATAAAGTCGATTTTGCATAATAGGGGATACTTCATTTATCTGTCCCTTAGTTAAACAAATACCACCCTTATTTCCAGTGCTTTAAATACTTCTTTCCTAATAATAACTACAGACGCAACAATAGATTTGATTTTGAGCTAATATGTAAAAATGAACTTTATAGTTATGGATATAAAGGTTATTTGGAGATTTTAGCGCAGTTTATTAAATACAATTTACGTTGAATACGCTTGTCTCTTAACGATGTATCCGATGACCAAGGCACCCGCCAGCGCAAACAATGCAACCTTAATGTACCTATGAAAAAATAAAAAATAATTATATCTCATACGTTGATAACAGTATTATATTTTACTCAAATAAAACTATACTCCCTCGCTTTCCTCATATTCACAATTTATTTTATTTTATTGTGACTCAACATATGACAGCACTCCGCTTGATGTTAAGCCAAAGTGTGGTCCATGAATGAATGTCACTGCTACTACAATTCAATAACTGTGAGTAGCAATCACATCCACTATGCCGGCCTAGATGGAACCGGCAACTTACAAGCTGATCCCGAAACGTGACCAAATCACTTCACGGTCTGTATACTTGTAAGTGGTGGTACTACCCCGGATCGGCAGACTGGGTACCACTGCCTACCACTCTTTGAATTCATACAAGCTCTACGACGATGGGCACTAGGCAACTCAGCTTTCTTAAGGATGTCTCCGATTTGGTCGGAAAACCCTAATGGGTCTGTCTCCATCCACATAAGATTTATAAATTTCTTTCTTTAATCTACTTTCACTCATTCTTTCCATGTGCCCAAACCACCGAAGTATTCCTTTGTCAATCCTTGTGCACTACATCTTTCAACCCACATCTACTGTTATATGTCGTACTAATCTAATATTATATGAATTCTCATAATGTAAGTATAAAAAAATTAGAGCCGAAAATGACAATTCACTTTTTTTCTCCATTTTCTTGATAAAGAACTATGAAGTAACATGAAGCATGTTTTTCAATGTGATTTTAATTTAACCTTTGTTCTTTTTAATTAATGAAGGTCTAATGTATACCAGGCGGCACGCTATGATCGCCTTTTTGACGTTTGACCCGCTCGATTAATAATTACGTTTGAAGGAACAATATTTGATTCTTTATTGACACCAACATTTTTTTATTATACACGACATCTGACGACCCGCCTGATGATAAGCAAGAAGAGGTTCAAGGTGACCTCCAAGAGTGATAGCAAAATTTGCTCCTTCAAACGTAATTGTTAATTTATACAAAACTTCATGAACGAATCAAACGTCTAAACGGGTATCATAGCGTAGTAAAAAGGTCACGTTAACCACGTCACAAAAAATTGTAAAATCCAAACCAAACAAGCGCGATAGTAAGCAGCATAAAATTTGTTTAATTCATTAATCAATGTTCGCGCAAAATCTAAGAAAATACCACGTTAACCAGGTCAAAACCACACGCTGGCACAAATGTCTCTGATTTATTTTATTAACTACGAGTATTATATTTTATTTTATTAAGGAACTCCCAGCATCTAGTTCATATTTAATAATTTGGCACAAAATATAACTGTCATAATTTCTTATCATCCCAAAGGTTAGTTGTTAGAGAATGCCTAATAGACATTAATCTCGCCTATGTATCTATTTTAAGCTAATTTTGGTTCAATAAAGGATTTAAATAAAATAACTAAGATCGACCTTTTTCTACAATACAGCTACTAAAATAGTATAGAAAAGTTAAATAGAAATAGAAACTGTACAGAAAAAAATGGTAATTTATACGAACGGAAATCCGTCAGAGCACGGGCGAGGTGCCTCAGCGTCGGGGTAATTTCGACACCTATAATAAAAAAACTTTATTCTTTATATAGATACCAACATAAATATTCTAAAAGACAGTAGCAGAATGTCTAAAACACAAAACGTAGCACCCCGGCTGATGTCAGGCTGTAGTGCGGTCCACGAATGCCAGTACAGTAAAAGATTTTTAGGGCATTAGCTGATGTGGATGGATGCATTAAACAAGGCAGGCCCAGGAGGGTGTTTTTCGATCAAATCGAAGACATCGTCAGGAAAGCTGGGTTGCCTAGTGCCCGTAAACCGTAGAGCTTGTATGAGGAGAATTTTGGATGTGAAGGTTGTGAGGGAGTTGTGTCAGGATCGTGGCAAGTGGCGCTCCATTGTCTCTGCCTATCCCCGTGGGAAAAAGACGTGACAATTTGATTTGATTGATTGATAGTTTTAAAGCAGTAGCAGTCTCCTCTATTTATGTACCGCACTCTAGCTTAACATCAGGCGGGGGTGCCATCGTGTCAAGCCACAATGAAAAAATATATTTTGGGTAGATATTGTAAGTTTAGCAAGTTTAGCAAGCATGTAAGTTTGACATACATGCTTATAATCTTTTAATGCCCGCTGTGCACAATTGGACCAAGCCATTGCCAAGGTGTTGGGCCAAAACATTGGGTACCAAAGATTATACATAGGCGTATTGGTGAACTCTATTTGCGGAACGCGCCAAGATCCTTTTATGTGTGCACGAAAAACCGACACTATTCGGTTGGTCAGCCAATGTTGGTAGCCAAATACCCAGCTACGCCAGTAGTGGCCAAATAGTCCTCTACAGTTAGCGGGCTTCAGAGTTTGACTGGGAATGAATAACCAGCGGCATCTTTTCATCAAATCGAAGACATCCTCAAGAAAGCTGGGTTGCCTAGTGCCCATAACCATAGAGCTTGTATAAGGAGATTTGTGGATGTGAAAGAAGCAAGGGAGTTGTGTCAGGATCATGGCAAGTAGCGCTTTATTGTCTCTGCCTATTCCCGTGGGAAAGAGGCGTGACAATTTGATTGATTGATCTTTTTCAATAAGTATAACTAATATAAGTAGTATCTTATAATACTAAAGCAACCTTCACGAGAAGCTAAACATTTTGTAAACATAGTTTTATTATCGTTTTCTTCACCGATCCTTCTTACAGTGATCGTTATTGTGACTCGACATTTGACATCGACCTGCCTGATGATAAGCAAGAGGAGATCCAAAAGTGCCGACGACTGAAACAACCGAGTTAGTACACGGCTGTCTCAGCCGCCGTCACTATGCCGGCCAAAAGTGCTTCTTCTCGCATCGCTTGAAGGATCCAAGGTTATAGGAGGGAGAGAACACATGGGCTGGCAAAGCATTCCACTTGTCGATTGTTCTACAAAGAAAAGATGCACCGACCTTTTTAGTTCGACTACCGATTCTGTCGACAAAATGTGAATGCTTCCCCCGACCAGTGCGGGTGTTACGGGTGTGAAAAGACGAGATAGGAACAAGGTGGCCAAAGGTACTTGCCGGCGATGCGTAAAGTATTTAAGGATATAGGACAGGAAGAACACATGGGCTGGCAAAGCATTCCACTTGTCGATTGTTCTACAATGAAACGACTCACCGTACAAGTGTTGCTATAAACTATTTTTCAATTATCATGAATGTTATAACTAAATATGTAAATATGGAAACTGACTTACAAAACAGCCTCTAATATCTTGAAGGTTGAAATTGTCTAAATAATAGTAGGAAAATAATAAATGATATAAAGCGTTACCAATGTATCTTTGATAAATAAACTTTGGTCGTCCTTTTTCTATGATACAGGCACTTTTTAGTAGCTTAGTATTATCAATTAAATTGTCATGCCTTTTCCCACAGGGATAGGCAGAGACGATGGAGCGCCATTTGCCACGAAATGTATACAAATGTGAAATAAAATGGAACAAAGAAACATAGTGACGAACCTTGGCATTGACTTTAGTTTTCTTCCTTTCTTTCTATGATGAAAAACTTGGCTTGGTTTGCTATAAAATTGTAACTAGTTATAAAAACATGGAAACTGTTAAAATAATTGCACAACCTATTGTCAGGGCGGTCGCAAGATTCGATCCCCGGTCGCAGCTGACCGATTTAGTAACGTGATTTTTTCATACAATCTTCATTACTAATTAATAATGTAATACAACTAACACTGAACTAGCACAGGCGTGGACGAACGGTTTAGCGATTGGTTTGTTAGAATTCGATACATACACAACACTAGTAATAGTAATGTGTCGCCCCATCACTAGCGCGTCAGAGAGTCTACCTAATCTAAGTTGCACGTTGAGATAATAAAACTATAAGTTGGAATATTATAATGTTTGATTTATATAAAGAAGAAATCCAATTCCTAACATGGTTTGTTGCGCGTAAAGTCCCGGGTTCGATTCTTCTGATGATAAGAAAGAGGAGGTCCAAGAGTGAAGACAACTGAAAAAATCGAGTTATTTCCCGGCTACCATAGTCGCCGTCACTATGCCGGCCTAAGGTGCTTCTTCACGCATCGCTTAAAGGATTAAAGGTCACAGGATGGAGAGAACACATAGGCTGGCAAAGCATTCCAGTTGTCAATTGTTCTACTAAGAAAAGACGCAATCTAATATTTAATGTAATCTTAATAAAACATAAAAACAAAATACCTCTTTGGTTCATCTATATCAAACGTACGCCACGGTTTGTCAGCAGAGAGGCTGTTTATGAAAAATTATACATATTTCATTATTGAGTAAATTAAAATTGACCCATAAAGTCTGTATGAAGAGAATTGTGCACGTGAAGGAGGCAAGAGGGTAAATATGTTTAGGATCGTGGAAAGTAGCGCTCTATTGTCTGTGCCTATCCCTGTGGAAATTAATGCTTGACAATTGACGATGATAATTATTATAAGGCCGACATCCCATTGATAGTTATTTGTTGCGAAAGTTCGACTTTCCTGATGGTATGCAAGAGTGCAAACGACTGAATAAGCCTCAGTCCCGAAACACGACTAAGTAACTTCACGGTTTGTCATCATAGCTATATCAAAAATTATACGTCAAAGTCCCTTCATCTAACTATGATGATAGATGAGTGTAATACACGCGAAAACTATCACCTATAAGGCATCTGTTATTACCTATATTTTCTATCTATCATCACCTAATCCTATTTATGTTAAATGGAAAATGCATCACCTATAAGGCATCTGTTATCACCTATATTTATGTTAAATGGAAAATGTATCACCTATAAGGCGTCTGATATCAACTATATTTTCTATCTATCATCACCTAATCCTATTTGTGTCAAAGAGGCATTTTGTTCAAGTTTTATTTCGTAGTATTTGTAAAGGTATATGCTAATCAAATCTACAACCTAACATGAGTGCAAAAGGAAGAATGTAATCTTTGCTTTTACCAGTTACTAATCCTTCATCGCAAGCTTGTTCCTACTCGCAAAAACTAAATCGTTATAATTACAAAAAATAAAAATCCATTCATAAACGGCATTAATCTTTTATTATCACATATTATATGAAGTTTCAAAATGTTCAAATAAATATTTATATTATTAACAAAATGGACCAAGTTTTGTAAAAAAAATATTGTATTATATAAGAATAACGCTAAGTTTATTGAGTTAATATAACATCAAACCATTGGTTAAAATTCACTGATCTGCAACGTGATTGGTGGATTGTCTTGTTACTAAACGCGTTTGATTTGTGAACTTTAAATGGCGGTTATTTTGAATATAAAGAATAATATGGGGTTAAATCTATAAAATACGCTTACAATAGTATTTGTGATTGTACATCTACGGCGAAGTGCGAATATGCGCTGTATGAGGACGCAGACCACATGCCAAATGAGCTCACTTTCTTGCGTGGATACAAAAAAGTGAGCTCAACTGACAAGTGGCCACTGAAAATGTTACCCAAAGCGTATACTGGATATACGCTTCGGGTAACATTTTTATATTCGGGTAACAAATTTATAAATAAATAAATAAGCCATAATAACTTTTGCTCTGGTATAATTATATGTATTAATTAAAGTTTCAAATTTAAAACATTTCCTTATAATCAGAAGAAAGTTTATTTGACAAAACAATCGAGTGAAACAATAAGGTGCTAGAAATTTCATCCAATTGATATTTATGAATCGCTGGACAGTACGTTAGGTTAGATTAGGTTATTGCAGGTTCTATTATATTATAATGTAGGCTTTAGCGGATTCATTAAAATGTTTACGAAAGCCTATATTGACACTTCGACGTAGAAATAAACTAAACTACGAATGCCATTTGATTTCAAACTTTAGCCCGTTTGTTTCTTATAGACGAAACCAATGACCAGCGCACCTGCCAGCAGCAACAACGCATACTTCAGGTACCTATAAAAAGAATCATTTCAACAAAACTTGACGACACGGCTACTTCTACTACTACATATCAACTTATACCGTTTAGATATCTACCTCTTGAAATTAATTGCTACCGAGATCTACAAAACTACATAGAGCCCTGAGTTTTAGGGACCAAGTAAGGCTATTTTAAATAAAATGTTCTATGAAAAAAATACTATAACATGTGTCTAGGAATGGTAACCTAATATGAAAATTTAGCTCAATTAATGCAGCGAAAAGTTTGATCGAGAATTTTAATCTGATGAAATCTATTATCTTCACACAACAGTCACAACTGAAGGTAGATCTTTATTTGGAGCATCATTAGCATCATCAGCCAGAAAGAGTCCACTGCTGAACATAGGCCTCCCCCTTAAAACGTCATTCCGAATGACAAGATGCCAGTTGCATCCATTTATGCAGTCGTTTCAACACATGAGGCTACGCCCAGACCTCTCAAGCTGACAGGTCTAGGCATCAGCTCGAGCCTTTTTAGACAGTGACAAATACACGTTGACTGACAATACAGCCGTTAACAATGTCAGTTGTAAAAATTGTTGCCGTTTATTACTTATGAACAACGCGAGTGCGCTTCGCGTGACTATGCAACGCTCGCTGATAAAAAAGCGCGTCAGCGCCGACCCGTCATCTCAACTCGGAAAGGTTTCCTACATGCATCGTAACTTGTCAGCGCCGACGGTTTGCGTTACATTAGGACCAGGCTAAATCGCACTCAAGTTTAATATATGTAGTGAAACAGATGTTGATATTATTTTGTTGAATAAATAAATAATAAATAAGCTTAATACTAAAAATAATAAAAACAACATTAGCTTAATACGAACGTGTAGTCCCTCCCTCCCTCTTCATTTGAACCCTTAGATCTATAATAGAAAATTATATATCTTTAAATATCATGTAAATATAATACGACAAAGAAAATATGTAAAA
This sequence comes from Tinea trinotella, assembly GCA_905220615.1. NCBI lineage: Eukaryota > Metazoa > Arthropoda > Insecta > Lepidoptera > Tineidae > Tinea > Tinea trinotella. Next base: position 1,673,182 of record HG992319.1, on the reverse strand, counting down.
CTCTCGTCTTATAAATAAAGTACCAATGAGCCCGTGACTACGCTCTAAAAAATGAATTCCAGATCAAAAATATAAAATAATAAAACAAGAAAACGTTACGATTCAGATCTGGTCAACATTTGTCTAAGGGAACGTAACAAACCGAATGAATAAAACAAACCAGTGATACGTGGTACTAGAGACGCTTAATGTAATATTATTTATGAAATTGATATCAATTCTTTTAGGACCCATTTCACCATCTCCAAGGAAAGCTGTGAGGTACAATCCGTCAGTTAGCGTTCTTTATTTTTGATTGGATATCATAATGACAGGTCTGATCTCATTCCTTCAATTTCATTCGCTGAATCAGATAACAGTTTCTAGCAAAATAGAGTCTGCATAGGTCGTATCTCTCTTGCTTTTTTCGAACTTTCCAGTGCCTATGTCCTTGTTTGCTATGTTTGCAACAAATGTCTCAAACCTAGATGTCTGGAGTTTTGAATTATTCTATGCTCATTCATTTAATTTATATCTCATGAGCCTTAAGCTGCAACTCAAAGAAAAAAACAAAAGAAAAAAAATGAAAATTTTGACATTTTGTGATAGCTAATGATTATACCAGCGGCACGCTATGATGGCCGCTTTGACGTTTGGTCATTCATAAAGTTTCGTATAAATTAATAATAACGTTTGAAGGAACAATTGTAGTTCTTTATAGTGACAATAAAGAACAGCAATTTGCTCTTTCAATCGTTATTAATTTATACGAACGGTGAAAACGTTAAAACGGCCATCATAACGTGCCGCTGGTATAGTTTGCTATTGAACAGATAAAACGTCGATTAAGTTACTAGAGAGTTTACTTTCCGATTAGAGGTATGGTCACATTGACAACCAGTAGCAATCGTCAATTTATGTGGCAACTAGCTTACTAGGCAGTTTACTCAGACGTCGTGAAATAGGCCTTTATTCATAAAGATATTTAAGATATAGTTAATAGTATAGTGTAGTGTATTAGTATTAACATTCAATTTTAATTCTGATGAATCGTTTCTTTAATTTATGATGAAAAATACGATGATTTGATTTAAAACAGTTTTAGATGGTTTTTTATATCACTTAAAAGCAGAAAACTGTGTGCGTACGATTAATACGATGTTTTAATATTTTTATTAACAAACAATTCACACTTTTGTTTTGAATTGGCAACCCCTTTTTATCTGGAATTCCGTTTTAGAGTATAGCATCGGGCATTAGAGCATTTAGATATTACATACAGATTAATATAGAGACCGATACAATTAATATAGACTCATACAATAATTGAGAGTTAATGTCATAGTTAACTCCATATTTTCATGTCGTAAATTAAGTAAATTCACTACAATTTTTGGTGTTAGGCTGCCTGTCCATTGAACCGGAGCGAGCTTGCGAAGCTGAGAAACGGAGAAATATTAACCAATAGGATTGCATAAAACCTTCGCTCAGCTGCAGGGGACAGAGATTTGCGAGCTAGTTTAAAAATTCATACAATCCTATTGGTTAATATTTCTCCGTTTTTCAGCTCTGCAAGCTCGCTCCGCTTCAATGGACAGGCCTTAAGCTTTTAATAGTACACACGACGGACAACAGTCAGGTTTTTCTAACAAATACTCTAATAATGAAATACAAACGGACATTTCCCTTGAAAGCTCTCCGGTATCTGAACACGGTCTACCGCATGTCAATATTTTATTTGTAAATTGACTGTCCTCGATTGATTCTCCCTCCGGCAGGGGTGATCCTTTCGTCCTGCAACACTTTCTGAAATTCTTTTAGAACACAAATAGATCTACAATTTTAAATTGACCGACTGAATCGCTTTATACCGGGTGTAAATAAAGGAATCCGGTGAACCACAGGTTTTACACAATATATTAACTATGTACATGCACCAAAATATTTTTGAATTATTTTATACTTTTATAAGTGCAACCAGTATTTGATAAAATCAATATCACTAAATAAATAATCAAAAACAAGCAATGCAAATACTACATTGGTCACGGCGCGGCGCTGGGCGAGATGACCTTCCATATTCCTCACGATTATACCACTGACAATCGATAGACAAGCGCCATATTATAGCTGTCCATTGCGGTTAAATAAATAAAAATTAGACTGTTAAATAATAAACCCTGCAATAACGTCTAGTATTGTAACATATAGTAAATGGAATATAGGTACGTGTCTTATTTACACCCGGTATGAAATGAGAGCCCTCTTACGATATATCTACATATACACAGTCAAATTATGACCTTATTAAACTTAATAGGCCCTGATTTACTATTAATCGATGTATCGTACTTTCGATTGTCGGTCAACTTAAAATTGTGAATTTTTGCTGGATTTTAATATCTTTAATAAGAGTTATCTCTAATGAAGATTTAATATGAAGTTCCTAAAATATAGTTCTACATAAACCTGACTGTTGCTAAAATTCAACTAAATAATAAAAAGAAAATTTGTGAAACACGAACCTTGCCATCGGCCTTGTTAAAGGTTCCCTTAGAAGATTTTTGCTTGGTTTGCTACAAAATAATCACTATTTATTCATATAATTATAGTACGACCGCCGCAAGAATGCGTTTCTAACAAAAACTAAATCGGACAACCTACATGGGTTGTCCGATTGACTTTGATTTGTTTAATATTATTACGTCTTATTAAACAAATTTAGTTACACGCTAAACCGATTTGTTGGTAGAAACGCATATTCCCAACGGCTGTACTTTAATATTCTCCTAAATCTCATATAATTTATTTACAGACGAGATAAATATTATGGGAAAGGTGTACGAGATGAATTATTTACTGCTAGCCGAATGAACAAAATGACCCTTAGTAGCTAAACTTAAAATCTTTACTAAAATAACAAACTATTAACCAATTGAAAAAAAAGTGTGGTAGGTGGATACCCTGAAGACATCAATAATGTAATACAAAGAAGAAGAAAAAAATTCACTACAATAAATAAGCGACTTCAAAGTTAAATTGGGCAAGAGTAGCAGGAGTAAAACACAATGAGAGGTATAAAAACCAATATATTTAATCACAATAAGCAGATAGTCAATATACAAAGTAGAAACTGGAAACGACTGCAGAATTCTAAGGTAAAACATTCTGTGGCCACTATGCTAAATATGCCATAGATTCTTAAAAAACAAAACTAAGAGAAGAATTCGAAAGTGGAAGAAAAATTAGATGAGGTAAAATTATACCAAGAATCTGACAAAGAAATATAGACAGATAACCAATAAGATGGACCAAGACATAAGAGCAGGGATTAAATAAGGCACTAGACGGTAGCAACTGGAGTGAAATGGCTTACACTTTGCTTTGGGTAAATACAGTCTGAAGATAAGTGTTTGAATACCAATAGCGAGGAAAAGCTGCGAGTTAAAACTTTACATTCGGTTTAGTTTGTAAATTATTTATTGTTCGTATATTTTCCAAAGGGATTCTTGTACACCTTTCCACCACTAATGAAGTAATAGTCAACTCTTCAAACATGTTAGCGGCCCAAGTTGATATCTAACCCGTCCCCGTTGTATAACGTTTATTATTAATTTTGGAGATAGAAAATATGTAATAATAACGCTTTAAGATAGATACTAATGTTGTTAATAACCTTTTATCGAAGGTGCGCCAAGACTTAGAAGTAGCTCGTGGAAATTTGGGCGGGCATTGGAAACTGTGTTTAAAAAAATAATCAAACATTATAACATTTCTTTAATACATTAACTTTTATAGGATTTATTGTTTATCACATTATACTTCATAATTTATAATTCTACTTAACACATTCAACGAACCAGGGACCCACGAACAGAGGATGTAATGATAACTTGGACACCCGTAGAAAACTTTAAAATGCAACCCAATTTTCATGACATGATATTACAATATGACAATCGCTTTCCGGCGTATCTGGGATCTTAATGAACTGGTAAAATTATTCGAAAATACACAAATAATTAAAATAAATTAAGATATTTATAAAGTGACAGAAGGTTTCGTTTCAAATTATTTGTAAAACAAGCTATTTCTTGAATATTAAAACGTTATAATGCTTGGTAGATTATTTATCCATTAATCATTGAAATTATCTGCGAGCATAGGCAAGTGATTGAAAGCCATTGAGTTATAATGCTCTATCGAAGTAGGATATGTCTAAACCAGATTTTTTGTCACACAATTTAGACGCATTTAGTCTTTTAGTCGATGTTAAGCGCTTGTGTCTTGTAGCGAGTTTTCATTTGTTTAAAATGTTTTCATGGGGTTTAAGCGACTGTTTAAACAACTCTATAAACATAAGTTATGGTCAATAATATACGACATAGGAACACATGCAATTTTAAACAACTTTAAAGTTGAATTGAATAAGCGAGCGTAGCACGAGTAAAACAAACACAATTTATAAAGAAATCCGAAACAGGAAAAAAATACATTCAAAAATACAAATCTCTTCTATTTTTCAACACAGTCATGAATAAGGCTGCACTAGAAGGTACTAACCCAAATGCAGAACACAATTTATAAAGAAATTCAAATTAGCGGACGACCCCAACAACAAAAAACACTCACGACAAATACAATTCACAACAAATACAATACCTTTAAAAGAAAGAATAAAGTTTGTGGACATGAAGCCCTGATGCGATTTGAGGTTCAAAAACCAAATAATATTTATCATAAGAAGCAGATAGTCCGCGGTTGCAATATACAGAGTAGATACTGAAAACGATTAAAAAATACTAAGGTAATACATTCTAAAGTCACCAACATTCTATAGACCGAAGATTCATAAAAAACAAGACTTACCAATATACAAAAGCGAATATAGCCAGAAAAAATTGGAAGGGGAAGAGAAATTAAATGAGGTAAACTTATACCAAGAATTTGACAAAGAAATATGGGCAGATAACCAATAAGATGGACTGGTAACTGCCTTATTGAATCTGAACAGTAATTGAATAAGGCTGCACTAGACAGCAGCAACTGAGGTGCAATAGCTTTGGATTGTGTAAATACAGGCAAAAAAAGATTGGAAACTAATAAGGAGCAAAATTAATAGGCTTAACATTACATTTGGGTTAATTTGCAAAATTATTTATCGTTCGTATATTTTTCCAATTGATTCCTGTACACCTTTCCATCACAATATTTATAAGGGGTCAAATTTTAAAAGCGGGTTTGTCTACAACTTGGCATTTTGGCCAGCAGTGTCGACGACTGAGGCAACCATATTTCAACGCTTTTCTCAGTCGTTATCGGTCTTAATAAATATATATAAGGCTTACCGTCAGGCATCAATTTTGCAGTGATAATGCATTATAGACTTCCAAGACTAGTATTTTTGGCCCAAGTTGCTATCTAACCCACTTTGGTTACAAGGACTATTTTGGAATTAGAGAAAGTATAATGGGGGTAGGTACTAATTTTGAATGTTATTAACCTTATATCATCAGTATCGTAGACGCGCCAAGGCTTAGCAGTAGCTGGTGGATAATTGGGTGGGGATAGATCACTGTGTTTAAAAAGAAATTGTAGAAAATTAATATATTTATTATATTTCTTATAAATTAAATTTTATAGGATTTATTGTTTATCAAACATTTATAATTATACTTAACACATTCAACGAGCCTGGGACCCATGGACTGGAGACCTAATGATAACTTGGAAACACGGAGAAAAGCAGAGTTCTTCTCTCAAAGCGCAACCTTACTTTTTATTGGATAAGATTAAAATGTGTCAATCGATTCTGGTGTATTCGAATCTGGGACCTTAATGAACTAGTAAAATAATTTGAAAATACACAAATTCAAAGTCGATCCGTAAAAATATATTAAGACAGCTTTGGCCGCGTTTGCGGAGACGCGACGCGGTGTGGTCCAGTGTAACCAAGACCACACGTTGACATACTATTACCCGTTAAAGTTACCCCACTCAATGCGTCTTGTCTCCGTAAACGAACCCTCAGACAAGCAACAAGTGACAGATCGTACCAATTGAGGCGACCGTGGTGTAGTGGCAGTGCAATGGTTACGCAAACCGAGAGCACGAGTTCGAGACCACCCACCGGTACTAATGTATCTTTGATATATGTACTTTGGTTGACCTATTTCTATGATACAGGAACTTTAGTAGCTTGGTATAGAAATGTAAATAAAATAAAAAAATTGTAAACCGTCATTTCTTGAATATTAATTTACGTAATAATGACGGATTTATCATCCGTCAATCATTAAAATTTTCCGCGGGTGTAGGCAAGTGATTTAAAACTGTGAATTTCGTTTTCTATTTAAGACAAAATTTTAAAATCAAGTTTTAGCCTTTTTTGCTGATTAATGTATAAATATAGTAACAGTCAGCTTCTACTGGAGATCTAACCCAGTTCTTGTCGCACAACCCCTCTGACCACTAAGCCACGCAACGTCTATGTAATCACGTCGAAAATTCTCTATCCTTTTTTTTTCATTGTGCAGTCTTTTTAACTACAGTAAAGTTTTTTCATCATAAAGTTTTATACCTATTCACGCACGTTTTTATTTTGGCGTGACAACGTCTTATAATTCGATGGAGCTGGCTGCACGCACGAAAAAACATGACTCATGCGGCGTTACCTCGCTCTGAGGCGTTCCATTTAAGGCTTCAAGTGCAAGCGAGAGCGCGGAACGAGCGACAAAGAGGCACAGTCGGCCTCCGCGTTCGGCAGCGTTCGACATCTGTCTCTCTCCTACTTGAGTGAGCGATGCGTACTATTAATATTACTAATATTAATACTATTAATATTATAAATATTTAATATTTTAATATACAATAAAAAATTGACCTAATTGTATTTATGAGTACAAATATAATAAATGTAACTTGATCAATTCAATTGTGATTTCTATTTACCTCCTTCTCTATATCCATACAAAATATCTATCAAACAAATAATTTAAAATTTTCTTTTGAAAAATGCAACCATTCCATCAATATTTTCTTATGACGTTGTCACGTTCAACTATCGTCAGTAAAACGACTTTACAGACAACTGATTTTTTCAGAACAATGTATGTCACATATGAAATTTATTTATTTTAAACTTAATTGTAACCTTAACAAAGGCGGACTTTTTTATTTTTTTATTGTGACTCGACATATGACAGCACCCCGCTTGATGTTAAGCCAAAGTGTGGTCCATGAATGAATGTCACTGCTACTACAATTCAATAACTGTGAGTAGCAATCACATCCACTATGCCGGCCTAGATGGAACCGGCAACTTACAAGCTGATCCCGAAACGTGACCAAATTACTTCACGGTCTGTATACTTGTAAGTGGTGGTACTACCCCGGATCGGCAGACTGGGTACCACTGCCTACCACTCTTTGAAAACCAGACCCGAAGCAAATATCCATCTCTTTTTTTTTATTAACAAATATTTGCAATATTTAATACTATTAAATATTACAAATAAAAGCTATGAAACAAATATTTGCTCCGACCGGGGATCGAACTCGGGACTTTACGCGCAACAAACCAGTCGCTAAACCGTTTGTCCACGCCTGTCGTCAAAAATTAATGCCGTTAGACATTATCTGACAGCCAAACCTTTAGAACAGTATTCAATGGTAATTATCATTGGTACGGGCTTTGCATAGCTTCGCAAAGGCTTATGACGAAAAAGAGGCCACAAGTGAATTTACAACTATAGCATATTGTATATATAGTATTATAGTATATTAGACGTACATTCGATCAACTTTCAATGAGCGTATTTTGAACATATTTTACAACGTCATTAAGAGCCCTCTACGAATTCTGCATCGATTTTTTAGCATAATACATTGTTGCTGTCATATGACTCAGCGTATGACAGCACTTCGCCCGATGTTAGGCCGGAGTGCGGTCCATGAATGAAGGCAACTGCCGCATCCACTATACCGGCCTAGTTGGAACCGACAACTTTCAAGTTGATCCCGAAACACGAATGTCACTTTACGTTCTGTACGCGCGTGTGATTGGGCCCCTGGGCTCACCTTTGACGCTTATTTCGCGGACCCGATAAACTGTATAATGCGATTAAAATAAAAATACGACGGAATCAGCGCCATAGTATACTTTTGAATCAGTTAAGTGAAGTTAGTCAACAGCCCGTCCTATTCTTATTTTAATAGCTTAGTACATCGGGCTATAAATTTAATAACAAAAATACAACTTTACATAACGTTGAAATAAAACTTGAAAAACAATAAATGCCTCTAAAATATAATACTGCTTTGGTTAACAGTCTTAAAACAATATCATTATATCAATCAATCAATCAAATTATCACGCCTTCTTTCCACAGGGATAGGCAGAGACAATGGAGCGCCAATTACCACGATCCCTATACAACATTATAAATTCTAATAATAATATTATAATCATATTGTTTTGAATGTTTTTTTCTACTAAATACTCTTTCTGACTGAACTCTCCACCAGAGGAATTTGAAGTTTCGTATAGTCAAGATGCAGTGACAAAAAGTTGCCAATAAATTCCTTAAGTAGAAAGTTTTCTATATAGAGCTAAGAACTAATTCAGATTTTCAGATTAAGGTACTCTTTTTTCAGATTCTTTCATAAAGAAAAATATGAAAATATGTAAAATACAAATTATATTAACCTTGAGTTGCTTCGAATTTTTCGTTTAATACTAAAATAATAAAAAAACAATCATTCAAATATTAATCTAAGTCAATTTAGGATCTAGACAACTTTTTGGCCGGCATAGTGGCGACAACTGACGCAACCGCAAACTAAAATGGTTTCTTAATTCTTCGGTGCTCCTGGACCCTCCTTACCAACAGGCAAGTCGAGCTCAGAAGTCGCAACTCAAAAAAAAATTTTTATTTTAAATCGACATGTGACCTCGCCCCTCCCCATGGTAAGCAAGAAGAGGTCCAAGAGTGCCGACGAGTGCGAAAACCGAGTCTTCACGGCTGCCCCAGTCGCCGTCACTATGCCGGCCAAAGGTGCTTCTTTACGCATCGCTTGAAGGATCCAAGGCTATAGGATGGAAAAATCACATTAGTTGCATCAACCGCCACTACTATAGCAGCCAAAAACTACAGTTAAATTCCTGCAAGTAGCAGTCTTATCCACTATGCCGGCCTAGAAACCAGCGACTTACAACCTAATCGAACGATCCATTTCAAGGTCTGTACACCTAAAAATGTACCACACTACCCTAAACCGGCAGATTGGATAAATGAGTACCAATCTTAAAACTTATCTTTAATAGCAGTTTTAAGGTGTGATTCCGATGACAACCGTAGACTGCAGACTGCGTCTACAGACCGCACTACTTGTTAATATAAAGACACTGCAGTCTTGGGCCGCGCATTCAGATTCATACAAACCAGTAGTGCAGTCTGCGGTCGCCATTATAATAATCATTCTACCGTAAGTAGGTATAGAATTAGATATTCTAATAAAATAATAAATGTTCTATTAACCTTCTTCTACTGTCTGTGAGTCTTATTTCGCGTTCTATGCTGTAAATTAACATAATTTATTATAATACCTTTAACCCTATAAAATTATTCACTTAAACAGTAAAATGGATAGTAAAATTTCTACGAATGAAGTAAAAGGAGTATAATCCTTTTTAAGGTTAAAGACATATGTCAAGCTATGTCAAACATCAAATACAAATACAAAAAATTGTAGCGCCTCAGAGAAATGTAGACAATGGAGCGCAATCTGCCTGACAAATCACTCACATCCACAACTCTTTTTTATTTGATTTCCGTCGGAATTCGATTGAATCGGCAGCCGAACTAAAAAGTTCGGTGCATCTTTTCTTTGAAGAACAATCGACAAGTGGAATGCTTTGCCAGCCCATGTGTTCTCTCCATCCTATGACCTTGGATCCTTCAAGCGATGCGTGAAGAAGCTTCAGTCGCCGGCATAGTGACGGCGACTGAAGCAGCAGTGAATAAACTCGGTTTTTTCAGTTGTCGTCACTTTTGGACCTCCTCTTGCTTATCATCAGGCGGGTCGAGGTCAGATGTCGTGTCACAATAAAAAATATAAAAAAATATTGCGTGACTATTGACCTTTGATTGTTTGTTTTTGGCATTGAGGCCGGTGAAGCGTTATAGACAACTTGGTCAATAGACTTTTTACGAGTATGTTGGTTAGCATTATGTTCAGAACAAAAGAGAAAAACATCACTCCGTATCAATATTTTTTATTTTTTTTTATTGTGACTCGACATATGACAACATCCCGCTTGATGTTAAGCTGGAGTGCGATCCAAGAATAGATGTCACTGCTACTACAATTCAATAACTGTAAGTAGCAATCACAGCCACTATGCCGGCGTAGTTAGGGCCAACAATGCCAATGAGTGGATCAGTCTTTGGACACAATGTAAACATGCGACGTCCGCATTAAACATTGGACGATCATCGTCCAATGTTTAATGCGGACGCGCGCCATAACTATTTGAAACAAGATCAAAGTCGAAGGGAATGAAAGGAGAGTGCCAGACACTGGGCTGTCGTTCATCGCGAGTTGCGGCTTCCTGAAGAGTGCATTTTTTTCATCCACCGCCTACTTTTCTTCCGTTGTTTGGTGTTAAAAACAAGCATATATGTCTATACAACAAACTTATATACGGCAACAGCTCATCCGAATAAACAGCTCGACATAATAACCTTCACTGTTCACGAATCCAATTGTCAAAAAGACAGAAAACTTACGACTAATCTAGAAAATCTGGTAAAAAAACTAATCTACTAAAAATCAAAACTAAAACTTACGTCATTTAAACTTGAAATTTATAATTGTAAAAACCTTGAACTGTGTCGTGTCATACCTAAAATTTATTCAGCATTAAACTTATCAATTTATTACATAGTAGTGATAAATAATTGAGGATATTATGTATAATAATACATTTATACGGTTTTTTTAGTTATTCCCTGTTGTAAAATATGGTTTCATTTTGATGAAAACTACATTTTTATTTTTGTAAAATAGTCCATTATGCAATTACTCTTTCAAACTTTCAAATGCGTTGACATGTGTCAGTTTGATTTTTCGAGTATTTCTTTTTTTCTTTTTTTTACGCAACATGTTCTTCTGCAAATCTTTTTTAGGATTATATTTATATTTTTATTTTTTCTCCCACTATGAGCTAACGTACTTGAAGCTTATGGATTCATCCACCGCAAACTGTTTAAATAAAAATATTCTCGGGTAAAGAGCCGTTTAACGCACGCAGGATTTTAACGTAAGAGGTCATTCATCAGCCCCTCCTACTTGAAAAAAAGCAAAGTAAGAGCTTTACTAATTTCTGTATACTTTGTAATTTGGTGATCGTGTGATTTTTCAACCCCTCAAAAATTTTTGGTATACATTTAATACGTAGCGTGAGGGATTTCTTTTGCTTTTCTCTTTTTAATGTGACTCTAAATCTAACCTCGATTCTGACTGATGGGCTTACCATGCATGCTGTGGTTCTTACTTACAAGCGTGAGAGCAATAAATAAACAGTACATAATAAATTATAGGGTTAATTATAAACAGTCTAATTTGAAACAGATATTTTCCAATTAGAATCTATTAAACTTGGCAGTATATAATGCGAGTAAATAAACAAATATTGCTGACGTAATCCCGTCCGCCATGTCATCCAAAATAGACAAAGCAGAGAACCCTTTGTTGCCATAAGGCGGCCGTGGTGTAGTGGCAGTGCAATGGTTACGCAAACCGAGAGCACGGGTTCAATACCACCCACCGGTACCAATGTATCTTTGATATATGTACTTGTCCCGTTTCTATGATACAGGCACTTTAGTAGCTTAGTATAAAACAGTAAAAAAAAATTGCCCCAAATTAGTATCTTTTATTGACTCCACTGTTAACCAAAGTGTGGACATAATTCTTTCCTGCCTGATAGTAAGCAAGGATAGGTTTAAGAGTACTGATGACTGAAAAAACTGACACAGTTCACGGCTGCCCTAGTCGCCGTCACTATGCCAGCCAATTAAATATGTATAATAAAATTGTGATATTTATGAATTTTCTTAGCTTCCATCTTTTTTAAATAAAAACCTTTATAAACACATAGGATAATTAATATTTACAGTACAATATAATATCTATTATATGGACTAAAAACTCAACATAACAGTGGTATAGTCCAATTTGTAATCTTTTTTTTGTGACTCGACATCTGACATTGACCCGCCTGATGGCAAGAAGAGGTCCACGAGTGCCGACGACTGTATAAACCGAGTCTTCACGGCTGGCCCAGTCGCCGTCACTATGCCGGCTAAAATCTCAGATACGTTTCGAGATATCAGTTTACTAGCATTAAATATGCTAAAATTTGACAGACATGAGACAATGACTAAGCCGAAAATAATATTTGACTTCATCACCGTATATTTGTGTCGGGGGTTACTTAAAAATTATTATATTTATCATTCTTTAAAAAATATTCGCGGACCTAATTCCGATAATAAATTACTTAAATTACATTTTTCTTTATAATAATATAAATTGTTCCTAAGGTAGCCTAGTAAGAATGCCTTGCGGCATTAAGTCCGCCTTTGTACCTAGTACATAAAATATTCAAATAAATAAAATAAATTAAGATTTTGGCAGTGCAACAACGCAAATATATTTTGAATTTTGATCTGAATTCATTTTTTGTAACGTTTTTCATACCGACTATGTACATATACGGGCCCATACTCGATGGGTTTACTAGTAAGCATTCCAGGTTCCAACAGCCACCTTCCAGTTCCAGGATCAGGTCCTCATCAGGAGTAATGATCAAAACTAGTTAATTCGAATCTAATTAGGGCTAAACTTGATAGGTTTACTTAGGCGACCGTGGTGTAGTGGCAGTGCAATGGTTACGTAAGCCGAGAGTAGGTACAAGTTCGAAACCACTTGCCGGACCAATGTATCTTTGATATTATGTACTTTGGTTGTCCTGTTTCTATGAAACATACATACTTTAGTAACATACTTTAGTAGCTTATAAAAATGTGTAATAAAAAAATAATAGGCGATCCAGAATTCTACCTTCGGTCTCCTACCTTCAAGCTCCATCATCAGAGTAGCTCAGTAGTACCAGCAATGCGGGTGTTTCAAAAGTTAGGTCAAAGATATGTTTGAAAGTAAATGCACATTATGCATTAAGGATCTCTAACAACAGATTTTTACAAATTGTAGCTAAAAACCATCTCTATTCAGTCAGATTTCAAACGAAAAAAATGCATCGTAATAGGTTTATTCGTTTAGGAGCTACGATGCCACAGAGACACACACAGATACACAGACACACACAGACACTTCAAACTTAATACACACCTCTTTTTGCATCGGGGGTTAAAAATATTATATGTCAAAACTACTTACCCCCTATCACAGCCATCTACTTTTAATGAATGTGGTTTTTCAAGGACACCAATTTCATACTTGTCTAGCAACTCCCTGAAAATAATACATTATTATTTTTTTTTAAATAGAGACATCCTCAAGAGAGCTGGGTGGCCTAGTGCCCGTAACCGAAGAGAATTGGATGTGAGGGAAGAGAGGGAGTTGTGTCAGGATGGTGGCAGTGATGTGTCCTTTAGGAGTTCTCCTTGCTTACCATCAAGCAAGTCGAGGTCATTTCGTGTCACAAAAAAATAACATCATAAGAGATTAAATAAAAATATATATAATATATAAATAAAAATATATTAAGGCGACCCTGATGTAGTGGCAGTGCAATGGTTACACAAACCGAGAGCACAAGTTCGAGACCATCCACTGCTACCAATGTATCTTTGATATATGTACTTTGGTTGTCCTGCTTCTATGATACAAGCATTTTAGTAGCTTAGTATAGACTTGTAATTAAAATAAAATAAACTACAACAACAAAAAATAATTTATTATTATGGTTATTATTATATATCATATTAAGTCAATGTAAACTCCTCACCTAGCATCAATACTATGTCCGACATCTTCAAATGATTGTGTTCCATCTGTGCCAGCAACTTCTAGGAGAGCGTCAGCACCACCTGGATGCTGAAATTATCACAATATTACAAACTATGACCATGGGAATAGGGAGACACAGATGCAAACGATTGTCCTCACCATCTGTTGTAGTACCTAGGTTTGCCAACTTCTATTCACAGATATGCTGGATCATTTTTTATTATTTTGTTTTATTGTGACTCGACATATGACAGCACCCCACTTGATGTTAAGCTGGAGTGTGGTCCATGAATGGATGCTAAAATTCAATAAGCGTAAGTAGTGACCAAATCACTTCACGGACTGGTGGTACTACCCCAGATCAGCAGACTGGGTACCACTGCTTACCACTCTTACACTCTTAATTTGGGATACTAGAAATTTATATGAAGGACTTAGCCAAAAAAGCAGGACTTGCCTACAAATAAATAAAGAAATAAGAGAAAAACAATAAATCTTTTTTGTCTGTCTACTATTCCAGCGTGCGGGTCTGAATGGCCGTTGTTATACTCCCTTAACACCATACCAACATGCCACCCCAGGCGGTTATTTATAAGATTTTTAGGATAAAACAATAAGCATGGTTGATGGATTGATGGATTAAAAATATTGATTATAAATAAAAATGTTAACAATATTTTAAAACGCTATAAAATTCCTTATGACTGCTTTTACCCATTATAAAGAAAGCAACATACTGGCCATCAGATACTAGACAAATACCAGACAGAAGCAACCATACAAAACCATTCACAATAATAATACTGACTGGGATGGTTTCCAGGACTATCTGGACCGGAACATAAATCTCACTTCCATGAGCAATTGTAAAGAACTTGAGGATGCTAGCCTTTATTTCAGCAATTTATAGTGGATAGTGGATTTGACTGCTACTTGTTATTATTTAACTATATTAGCAGTCCTATTACCAGCTTTCCTGCTTAATATTAGGCAGGAAAGAGGTGCAGTCATAATATGTCAAGCCTTAACAAAAAAAATTAAAAAACATCTAGACTAAATAAATGTTATCTAATTATGGATACTATTGCTAAAGATAAAATTATGTAAGATACTTATTTGAGAAATCTCTGAAAGAAATAAGTATACCTATTATATTAATACAATTTTATCCTATTAGTTGATGCTAATTACTATAAAAAGGTGTCAATATTATGAAATAAGTAGTTATTTTTAACATAAATTATTTGAAATATAACTGAATACTTTTCATCAGTGTTTTACAAACTTATAGGTTGCAGCCTCCAGACTGCATGAGCAAATATTAAATTGCTTGCTGCTCTCTAACGATCCTTGGAATTCGTCAGAACTTATTTAATCGAAAAGGGGTTGAAAAAACTGGTCTATCAGTTTATCAGGAACGAGTTGTGTGGAGCTGTGTCGGGATCGAGGAAAGTGGCGCTCCGTTGTTTTAAAAAATAGTTTTCTACAGTATACACGTAATTATATTTTTTTGAATATTCGTATTAATTTCCAAATCATTACCTCGTTCAAGAATTTGGTGACATCGTAAACTTTGTCGTGAATAACAATCCAAACACTGTCGTCTTTATTATGCTTCTTGACTTCATCTAGACTTATATATTTAACCATTTTTTATATTTGTGCTATTTTCAGAACAAAATTAAAGAACACTTTGGCAAAACACTTCACAAAGCACTTAATAAAAATTATTCTTTTTTTTCTTTCTTCTTGTTTATGGCTTTAGTATTTAACTTGCCAGTGTCAAAGTAAAAATATATGGTTCAATGTTAAAACATTGTCAAGTAAAGATGAAGATGAACCACGCGAGTGATTCATCAAATGATGATGATGATAGTGAGGTTGATGATGATTGTTTTAGTAAAGCGGCGGAAAGCCTTTACTAAAACTTCAGAAGGAGTCTTGGAGGGAACATGAAGAAACACGTTTCACAACTTTAAATTACTTGTTTATACTTGATCAACTTAAAAATTATTACTGGATAACAATTCCACCATTATTACACATTAATATTTATGAAAAACACAAGCTTTTCAAATAATCCAAAATTGCGCGGCCTGTCAGTTGCAGTTGCCCGCCAAAACTCATATAAAAATTATTGTGAGTTGTGACTTTTTACTTTGTCGATACAATTGGCATAAGCATAATAAAATACTTGTTTAGCAAATAATTTTACAAATTGTGTTAGAATTAGTTCCACTAATAAATACAGTTACACTGAATTTGGAAATAAAGTAATTTTCATTTATAATTATTCTATTCTTTTGATTTTTGGTAACGTTCAGAAATATGTGTGACCACTGACCTGACCGACCTGACATTTGTTTGACATATTATTATTTACGTATGCTGATTTCACTTTACAGTTTACGCCAGTTTCAAAATTATATTTTTAGATAATTTAACATTAATTAATTTAAACATATTTATAAAATTATTACTATTAATATAAGCTGATTAATAAGTACAATGTTCCTTGATATTTATATCTTTATAACCTATAATCTAAATATGTGAAGTTACATTTTATATTCTTTCCATTTTAATGTGTAGCTGTAGTTCAACGTAAATGGCTGGAGATAAAGATTTTAATGACGTTTTAGAAGATATATTTTTAACGGAAGAATCTTGTCACAAAGATAGTTATGAAGATGGTTACAAAGCTGGCAGCCAGGCAGGAAATCCGGAAGGTTATCATTTAGGTTATCATCGAGGGGTCGAATTAGGAAGGGAACTTGGTAATTTTAATACATTTACTACATAGTTACATTTCAAAACATTTATTTAGATAGACAGGGACAATAGGTCCACCATACCACTAGATTAACTATATTTAATAATTTAATAAATCATAAATATGGGGCGCCTATAAACACATGTTTATAAGTGGTAGGCAGACAGTTAGTGCCGATCTAGGATGGTCCTTTCAAGTTAGCCATATTGACCATGAAGTTAGTCAAGTTTCGAGATCAACTAGAATGTTGTTATCAATTATTGCTATTATCAATAATAACATAAAAAAATATTATTTTATGTTATTATTGATGTTAAGCTGGAGTGTGGTTAATTAATGGAGGTCACATCTATTATGCTGTCACATCCCTAGTTGGAACTGGCAACTTGATTCTGAATTATATTTTAGGTTACTACTTAGGCACAGTAACTTACTATTTAGAGTTAAACAAAACCTCTGAGACCCAATATAGTGAAAAAATACTGAACCAATTGCAAAGGGTTAAGGAATTGATAGACGAGTTTCCAAGAGTGAATTCTGAGGACCAAGATATATTGACAATGGTTGAATGTATCAGGGCACAATATAAGAAGACTTGTGCTCTGTTAAAAATAACATCAACTTTGCCTTATACACAGAGTATATCATTTTAAAATTTGTAAGTTCTTTTAGATTTTCATATGTAGTATAGAGTTTAATGTCATTGGTTGTGCACCAGTCCCAGGCTCGATATCTGGTCAGAGTAAAAATTTGTTTCATAGTATTTATTTGTAATTATTGAATTGTATATTATAAATATTTAAAAATAAGAAAAAAATTAATAGATATTGCTCTGTGGCTCAGTTATTTGAGAATTGTAGGCTGTAGCTCTTTCTGCCAGGGTAGTTAAATAAGTCTCATCCACTTTTTTGGCCTGGTTGAAATCGGCCACTTTCTAGCTAAATTCGAAATGCGATTAAGTCACTTTACAATCTGTACAAAAGAGGTGGTACTACCCTGGGTCGGCAGATTGTGCAAATGACCAGACTCAGTATGTCAGTCTGCCTACCACTGTTAATACATTCAGCTACTGATATTACTTTTTATGATACGACTTAACACATTGACCTGCCTGATGGTAAGTATGATGAAGGTTCAAGAGTGTCAACGACTGGAAAACCGACACAGCTCACAGCTGCCTCTGTTGAAAAACGTCACTATGCTAACCAAAAAAGAATTTAATAGTAATTTTGTTTCTATAATACAATCACTTATACTAGCTTAGTATTGAAATGTAAAAAAAAGATATCATAATTCATTTCAGTAATCATGGAATCAAAAATGAAGAGAATCCACCGCCATATTGATTGTATCACAAATTATTTGAGACCACTTCTACAATTTGTGAATTGTCATATGGTTGATTATTTTGTTAATGATCATTGGGAGAGATTTGTACCATCTGAACTGAGGCTGGAATTGGAGGGCAGTGAATTAGAGGATACTTTGGATGTGTTTTGGAATCAAGGATTAAAAGGATGTAAAGGTTTGTGTAGTTTAATTTTAATTCTAAACTTTAGTTTGTGGTCTCATACCCACCAGGTCTAAAAAAGCATCGGTAATCTGTTGATTAGATTGACAGTCAAACTATTGTTCGGAGCTTCTTTCTTTGTCAAAAAACGACAAGTAGAATACCAGCGTATACAATGTGGATCCTAAAACCTTGGATTCTTCCAGCAGAAGAGAAAGTCCTGTGTATAATTTCCAAGTATTTGTTTCATAGCTTTTATTTTATTACTTTGAATAAATATTACAAACATTTGTTAATAAATAAAAGATGCTGGTATTTACTCCGGATCTAGTTATCAGAGTGGTAACTGCTACTTGCAGTTATTTATCTGTAGTAGCCGTCACCTTTATTCATTTATTCACCACACTCCAGCTTAACATCAGGTGGGGTGTTGTCATAATATGTCAAGCCATAATAGAGGCAATGTTACTTCAGCCAGTTACTTCAATTAGCAGTGCTCTTAGATCTTCCTATGCATGCCACCAGGCTGCTGTAAAAATTCGACTCAGTATCGCGGCCTTCCTTCAGTAGATTCTTCATCAGGTGCTTGAAGGATTCGAGGTTTAGGATGGAGAGAACACATGGGCTGGATAAGTTTTTTATTTTTTATTTGTTGATTGTTTGACAAACAAAAGACCTACCAAACTGTTTAGTTTGACTGCCGAATAGGTCGATGCTTTCGCCGACCTATCCAGTACATCAGTAGTAGAAAAATGTTGGTCATTTAAATAATATTCATATATTTTTAGCACAAACTTTACTATCATATTTCATAAGAACAGCGCGATCACATTATTTGACAGTTGACAGTGAAATATGTCTTTCTGTTGATGAAATGAAATCACATATTCAAGCAATGGGTGGTGAAGTAAAAAAACAAATTTGCATTAAGGAATTTATGACTGCTAAGAAAAGCTATGAGGTAAGGGATAATCCACAAATCCACAGATGTTATAAAATGAGTTAGATTTTTTATTTTATTGTGACTCGACATATGACAGCACCCCGCTTGATGTTAAGCTAAAATACGGTCCATGAATGGATGTCACTGCTACTACAATTCAATATCACTGCTACTACAATTCAATAATTATTACTTTTTTGTTATATTTTTTTTTTGTGTATTATTTCTATTGTGTATTGTTAAATTTGTAATGTTTTTTTTGTGTGTATACATTCTTGGGTCGCAAACCAGCATTAATCTTGGAATGTTCATTGTTTGGGATGTTAAGTTTGCGACCTGTCGTATATACCGAATTAAATAAATAAATAACTGTGAGTAGCAATCACATCCACTATGCCGGCCTAGTTGGAACCGGCAACTTACAAGCTGATCCCGAAACGCGACCAAATCACTTCACGGTCTGTATACTTGTAAGTGGTACCCATGCAATGGTGGCCTGTATACAGGAAAGTTTATACATATTATATGCGAATAGACTTTTTCCCCAATATGTATTAAAACATTGTTTTAGGTACAAGTAATGTCACCACTAGTGGCCTCTTTATTCGAAGCGACATCTTCAACGCATTGTGTGGACCTTGGAGGTGGTGCAGGGCATCTGGGTGTGGTTTTAGACCTGGGTTATAAGGTGCCCAGCTTGGCAGTCGACTGTGACTTGATCACCATGGAGGGCGGCAAGAAACGAGATGTCCTCATTAAGGTATGTTTTTATATTGACACTAGTTCGTAAAGTAAAGTCCTGGGTTCGATTACTAGTCGGAGCAAAGATTTGTTTCATAGATGTTATTTGTATTAATAAATAATATTGAATATTATAATTATTGCGATATAAAAGAATATGTATACTTGTAAGTGGTACAAGTACTATCCTGCATCGACAGACTGCCTACCACTTTATACTACTAAATATTTGCTATGACCGGGAATCAACCCGGTCATTAATAAATGATTTGATAATTTCAGAAACAGTGGCAATCAATAGCAAAAGGCGCCGATAGTGTGTCAAGTGAGTCTGGTAACTTGCACCGTTACTGTCACACGTATGTCAAAAATAACACCAACCTCTGTCAAATTATAAATGAACAATTTGGTGAAAGTAATGAAAATATTAAAATACTGTTAACTGGTAAGTTATAGATAGGATTTTAGATGTATCATCACCATCATAAATTATCTCGCCCTAATGTTTTTGACGACAGGTGTGGTAAAGTCCCGGGTTCGATTGCCGGTCGGAACAAATATTTGTTTCAAAGCTTTTATTTGTAATATTTAAGCAATTTATTAAAATTTCAATTATTAGTTTATGAAAAAAAATAGGTGAATATTTGGTTCGGGTCTGGTTATTAAAGAGTGGTAGAAAGTGCCGATCCGGGTAGTATCATCACTTACAAGTATACAGACCGTGAAGTAACTTAGTCGAGTTTCGGTATATTCTGTCTAAGCTGAAATGACGCGCCCCTCCACCGCATTTGCGCACACGAAAAAACATAAAATATTAATGCAGCACACCGAAAATGCCATTGTAATTGGTCATTCAGTTGCTGGTTAGACACAAAAGGAGGAGCACGTTAATAAAAAATAATAATATAGTTAGAAATATTTGCATTCACACATTTAAATAAACTAATAAAGTGGAGGGGCGCGTCATTTATAGTTAGACAAACTATATCAACTTGAACGTTTCCAGTTTCGATTTTGGTGAGCATAGTGGATGCGTCTGCTATTTGCAGTTTTTTAACTGTACTAGCAGTCACCTCTATTAATGGACCCCACTCCAGCCTAACATCAGGTTTAGTGGTAGAGAAATGTTCTAGCAAACCATGAGACTGCACTTTAAGTGGTAACCACTTGCTACCGATGTATCTTTAATATATGTACTCTGGTCATTCTTAATATGCGTTAAACAAGGCAGGCCAAAAATATACAGGGCAACCAAAGTACATATATCAAAGATACATTGGTACCGGTGAGTGGTTTCGAACCCTTGCCACTCGGCTTCCGTAGCCATTCACTGCCACTACACCACGGTTACCTTAAAGTTAAGTTGTTTAATTATCAACAGGTCTTCATACGTGTGGCAACCTGGGTTCGGATTCTCTTCGTTTGTTTACAAAGATGGAGTCAATGTCAGCCGTCTTTAATGTGCCCTGTTGTTATCATTTACTGACGGAAGTTTGTGATGAGAACCCCCTGTGGAATGCATTCGATAAGACTTGCTGTTTGGATGGCATAGTGGATGGGTTTCCTATGTCGCAGTATTTGCACGGTAATTTGTGTATATTATCTTAACTGCAACCTAAAGTAACCTACCTAAGTAATCCAAGCGAATTGGAATTGCGCTGCAAGCGTCAGCGTTGTACCGAAAGAAAAATAAACGTTTTTTTACATTTCTATAATAAGCTACTAAGAGCGCTTAACATAGAAACAGGACAACCAAAATACATATAGATTGGTACCGGTGGGTGGTTTTGAACTCGTGTTCTCGGTTTGTGTAACCATTGCACTGCTACTACACCACGGTCGCCTAAAAATAGACGTACACTGCATAATGCTTCAAAGGTGGTTTTGAATCACTTTGCAGTTGTTTACGAGACCACTAGGTAGGAGATGATTGTTGGAAATGAAAAAACGTATTTGGTTCTTTTATTTCTCTTTCACTCATGCAATCCCATCAACTGTCATTTCGTTCACTCTTTTAATTTCATTCGCTCTCTCTTTCTTTGCTTTATAAATCCTACATAATATGTTTAATAATAATACAATAATTGTAGGTTTTCAACTGGGTCGTAATGCGAGAATGTTGGCAGCACAATCTATTGACAGGGTCTTGGCAAATAATGAGTTGCCATCAAGGAGTCTGCTGTATAGAGCTGTGTTACAGGTAAGACACGCTTAGCATAAATTCTCTTTTGATGACAGGCATAGCGTAGGGGTTAGCACACCAGTCCGTTACGCAAGTGTCCCGGGTTCGTTTAATATTTGTTAATGAAAAAAGAGGCATACAGAGACAAGTATACAGACCGTGAAGTGACTTAGTGCATTTCTGGATCAGCTTGTAAGTTGTCGGTTCCAACTATGCCGGCATCGTGGATGTGACTGCTACTTGCAGGGGCAATCGCATCTATTCATGGACCGCACTTCAGCTAAACACCAAGTAGGGTGTGGCCACAATAAAAAATATCTTATCCACAATTCTTTTTATGCAGATACTATAGTTATGGGCACCATGACCTCTTTTTTTAAGTATGTCGTCGATTTGATACAGATTTTTTTGGTATAAATTGAATAATCTTAAGAGTGGTAGATAGTGGTTCCCAGTGTGTCGATCCGGGGTAGTATCACCAATTACAAGTATACAGACAGTGAAGTGATTAAGTTGCGTTTCGGGATCAGCTTGTAAGTTTCCGGTTCCAACTAGGCCGGTATAATGGATGTGACTGCTACTTACAGTTTTTTTATTTTGTCGTAGCAGTGACATCTATTCATGGACCACACTCCTAATATCAAGTGGGGTTCTGTCATATGCCAAGTCACAATAATAAAATCTTTTTGTCTTTTATGATTAACATTGTCTATTTTATTTACAGCAAATTATAAAGAAAGAAATACCAAACAAAAAGATAGCTGTAGGAAAACTGAGGCGCGTTTCCAAAACAACGACCAATTTCCTGGAATACTTTAGAGAAGCAAACAAAATTTTGAATTTAGAACTGCACGCACTAACTGACAATTATTTGACAGATGAGTTTGACAGCTGTCAGTTAAAATGGAAAAACATGGCGGTTTTTTATTTGTTGAGGATTTGTTTAAGTCAAGTTATTGAAGCGTTAATATTGTTAGATAGATTGTTATTTTTATATGAAAATGGTTATAGGAATGCATTTTTAGTTAAATTATTTGATCCGGCTGTTTCTCCTCGGTGTCATGGAATTTTTGCTGTCTCGTGAAAGACACGATACGTCTCTTGAGTAGTTGGTGGTCAGTTGGAAAGACCATAAATGTTCGGAATGGACATCTACAGCAGATCAGGCATACATATGCATAAAAATTGTTTATTTCATTAAGATTATAATTTTAAATTGTCAATTATTGTTATTTTATAATATAAATAAAATTATTTTACACAAAAATTGTATTTCATTTGTTGACATTGTTGACTTTCTTTCTCTGACTGCTTACCGTCGGCGTCCGTGGTCTCGTGGTTTTGAAATGGTTACGCAAACCAAGAGCGCTCTGTTCAAAACCACTTCTCATGTATAAGATATATTGTACTTTGTTATATTATACTTTGTTCACCCGGTTTCTATGATACGAGCTTGTTAAGTATAAATCGTAATGTCGTGATGTACTACTATAACGACAAAAATTAAAAAGGTATAGCGTGTGTTTGGGCACATTGAAAGAATAATTGATTTATTGATGAAGGGATTCATAAAATAGAGAATGTCTATTCTTGCCGCTTTAATCAAACAACAGTGTTCTGGCTCGTCCCTGTGTTCTTCAATCAATCAATCAAAGTGTCAGGCCTTTTTCCCACAGGGATAAGCAGAGATAATGGAGCGCCACTTGCCACGATTCTGACACAACTCCCTTGCTTCTCTCACATCCGCAATACCTTCCACGCCTTTGATTTATAAATCTCTGGTCAAAGTGCCAACCATCAGTGTCCACAAGTCCTTAACCAAGTGCCCTAACCATCAGAACACACAGTTCTCGATCTTTGTCACCTCTTTTTAATCACACAATAAAATAAAACTCAGACAATTAGAGATCGATGGTTGAAATGATCGATGGTTAATTTGTTATAATTTTTATTTTTATGTTTTTTATATTTTATTTTATTTAAAAACAATTGTAACATTTTAATATTTCCTTATATAAGGTAGATAGTATCATTATTATTGTTAATGCATGCAGTCCTGTCCTATAAGTGAGATTGTATTCAGCTTAATTACAAAGCGCTATATGAGTGTGTATTGTAAACAATGCAATCTTGTTGGAAGGCTTAATAAATAAATAAATAAACATTTATCACGCACAGCTTCTTTACTCTATCCGCAATCATTACCCCACGCACACTCCTTATACTAATGTATTCAAGTATTAAAAAAAAAACATTTATTTAATTACATTTTTAAAACGCTTTTATTATTAGCTTGACTTGTGTGTATGTAACGGAATCTTTCAAATTAATTTTCACCAACTTCTAGAGGTCTGAACAGTTTGAAAATAATATGTACACGTATTAAAAACCGATGACAATACAATAATTTCCTTAAAAAAAATTTTTTAGCCGGCATTGTGACGGCGACTGAGGCAAACGTAATTTTAGTCGTCGGCGTTCTTGGACCTCCTTTTGCTTACCACCATGTGGGTCGATGTCAGATGTCGTGTCACAATAAAAAAACCTAAAATAAATGAAAACGTAATTTGGAAAAGTTCTTTTATGTAATATTATGTACTTTGGTTGTCCTGTTTCTATGATACAAGTTTAGTATAGTTATGTAAAAAAAGAATAACTACCTATAGCATAACAATTCTCAGGCAAAGGTAATTTAATAAATTAGTAACAAAGTATGTTGTATAAAGAATTTTGGCAATCTCTTGATTTCTCATGCGTTATAATTCCCTTGTCGTGTACAGGAAAGTATTAGAAGCAATGTCTTTGTACTGAAAATTATGCAAAATTTATTATAGGAGCTTTTCCATTATTTTTTACATTTCTATACTAAAATAAACGTGCTTGTATTCTAGAAACAAGACGAGCAAAGTACATTATCAAAGATACATTCCAAAGTATAAGGCGTTGGACTATGGTATGACGTACAGGCGTGGACAAACGGTTAGCGATTGGTTTGTTGCGCGTTAAAGTCCTGGGTTCGATTACCGGTCGAAGCAAATATTTGTTTCATAGCTTTTCTTTGTAATATTTAATAATTACATTAAATCTAGCAAATATTTGTTATTAAAAAAAAAGAGGTGGATATTTGTTTCAGGTCTGGTTATCAAAGAGTGGTACAAGTATACAGACCGTGAAGTGATTTAGTCGCGTTTCGGGATCAGCTTGTAAGTTGCCGGTTCCAACTAGGCCGTCATAGTGGGTGTGACTGCTACTCACAGTTATTGAATTGTAGTAGCAGTGACATCTATTCATAGACCACACTGTAGCTTAACATCAAGCGGGGTGCTGTCATATGTCGAGTCACAATAAAAAAAAACACTGCCAAGTGGTTTTGAACCGGTGTCTCTCGATATGCGTAAGCACTGCTTTACCACTACACCACGCTCACATCAGTGACGTAATTCACTACGTAACATGCATAACTCCTACATTAGACATTTAACTATCCAAATGTCATATGACGCTCAATATTATTGCTAAATTGCCTGAAAATATTTCGTGTGAATCACACTCCTCACACGCCCACATCGCTCGTCACTGATGCGCTTGTATCTTTGTTCAGTCAGCAATATTTCAACCTAACTGTAAGGTATCAATCAACCCTTCAGTGTTACTTGTTCACTAAAATAAGGTGCGACTTTTCTGACATACTTTATTATCCAATTAAACAAATTTTATGTGGCTTACTATCACGTTTATTTGGTCTGTCTGTGACCACGATGGCTGCAAAGCTCTCAAAACGAAATAGTTAAATTCATTAATCAATGTTCACGCAAAATCTAAGAAAATACTTTATTATCATCGATTTCACATCTTAATTTTAACGGGGAGACAATAGAGCACCACTTTTTACGATCCTTACACAACTTTTTTTTTAATTGTGACTCGACATATGACAGCCCTCCGCTTGATATTAGGCTGGAGTGTGGTCCATGAATAGATGTCAATGCTACTACAATTCAATAACCCTGAGTAGCACTCACATCCACTATGCCGGCCTAGTTGGTACCGGCAACTTACAAGATGATCCCGAAACGCGACCAAATCACTTCACGGTCTGTATACTTTGTAAGTGGTGGTACTACCCCAGATTGGCAGACACCACTGCCTACCACTCTTTCTTTACATCCACAATTATATTGAAACAGACTCTTGGATTATTGGCTGCGGATACAAAGTACAGCAGTGTTAATAACCATAGAGTTTGAATGAAGAGAATTGCGGATGTGAAGAAAGTTGTGTTACGACCGTGGAAAGTGAAACTACAAAACTTATATATATAAAATAATATTTATCACAAATTAAGTAATATAGTTAAATTAAATAATAAGAATAAAAATGCTAAACAAAATCAATTAAATGATTCTAAAGAAAATGTTTGCATCATTTTTTGTTGAATAACTATTAATTAAGTAGGCGTTTTAACCTTCCTACTTTTCTTAGTAACTCGCATGTACATTACTAATGGATAACGGAGAATCGAACCCAGATCATAGATAACCTATTTCCATGTTAAACATTTCTCCGAACTTTTTAGACCGGGAGTTAAGTAGTTTTGTCATGCATAAATTATTAATTAAATTGGATGAAAAAAAATTGACGCATGAACATCAATCAGCCGCGAATAGGTAACGATCAATCCTACGACAGGTTTTTCAGTCAATAACCAGTAATAATAGGTAGAAAAACCGCAGGGATAGGACTACAGGAAAATGCACGCGTAAATAAAAAATATAAAACAAAGGCATTTAAAACCTACATAACTAAAACTTTTTTTATATGACTCGACTCGATGTTAAGCTGGAGTGCGGTTCATGAATGAAGGTGACTGCTACTACAGCACAAGTAGCAGTCACACAAGCTTGTCCCTAAGTTACTTCACGGGTTGTATATAGTTGTAAGTGGTGGTATCACCCCGGATCGGCAGACTTGGCACCACTGTCTACCACTGTTGAAAACCATACACACATATTTTAACGCAATGATTGCAACTCCCTTTACATTATACATTGATTAATAAAAACTGGGGCGTATTCGTCAATCGCCCTTAATTTTTGTAAGGCTAATTTGCAACTAATTCAAAGGACAATTTGGCCTGCAGAGACCCCAACGTGTCCATGGTAGCAATTATCGCTTCTTCATATTTTTTTTAACCGGCTTCCCAAAAAATGGAGGTATACGAATCGGCCATTTGTTTTATTTTTAATTCAAAAATTTGTAGCTAAGTTCCATAGCCTAAGCACTAAGGTCTTACTGCAAAAAATACTTAAAACAGTGTTTTAATATTTGTATGAAATCAAATGTCATTTTGTGGTACTAAATTGACATAAAACATGTTTAATGCAAGTCTAAAGCGTGTTTAATTTTTTTGTGGTAAAACGGTTAGGTTAGGTTATGATAGAAAACTATAATTTTCAACCAAAAACTTACCAACAAGCTCCCGATCTAAATTTCTAGTTACAGATACACAATAAATAATTTATATGTTCACACTTTAGTAATAGATAATTGTTTCGCGAAACTATTAAACTATGTTTACCAGACGTTAAAATTTGAAAAGGACATAAGCTCTATTTGTGGTTGTACCGTGGTGTAGTGGTAGTGCAATGGTTACGCAAACCGAGAGCATGGGTTCAATACCACATGCCGGTACAATATATCTTTGATATTTTTCATCCACTTCTAGAGGTCTGATGAATAATTTGAAATTTTGTACACGTATGAAAAACTGATGACAATACAATAATTTCATAAAATGATTTTTTTTGCCCGGCATAGTGGCGTCGACTGAGGCAACCGTGAACTGACTTAGTTTTTTTCAGTCGCCAGCATTCTTGGAACTCCTATTGCTTACCATCAGGCAGGTCAAAATGAGATGTTGAGTCACAATTGTAAAAAAGCGGCCAAGTGCGAGTCGGACTCGCCCATGAAGGGTTCCGTAGCAGCAAGTAACATAATATAAAAGTTCATGTAGTTCGTTGTAACTTTGATCGATTTTTATATTTGAGTTGATTGAATGAAAGGTAAATGGCGGTTTACGATTTATGACGTATTAAATAAAAACTACTTACTAGAACTCGTTCAAACCTATTTTCGGTGGAAGTTTGCATTGTAATGTACATCATATATTTTTTTTTATCATTTTCTTATTTAGTTATTATTGATTGAACGGGCGCGATTCTCTTGTAAGGTTCTTTTTGTTACCTATATCCTTTTACCTTTAAATTTCAATAGGATTATGTTAATTTGCGATCACCCCGAAAGGGACATATTCGGATCATTACTTACATTAAAATACAAAATAAGGGTAAACGATACGATACATTTACTAAAGAAAATACTTTTCCGATGAAATTTTTCTTTATTTATATTTTTTTATTTAAATTTCTATACTAAGCTACTAAAGTGTTTGTATCATAGAAACAGTACAACCAAAGTACATACATTTTTTTATTATACATTTGTATACTGAGCTACCAAAGTGCTTGTATCATAGAAACAGGACAACCAAAGTACATATATTAAAGATACATTGGTACCGGCAATAGGTTTTGAACCCGTACTCTCATTTTATATGACCACTACACCACGGTCGCCATCTCAATTTATGTTCTTACAACTAAATAGTAATGTCACTAGAAACTGGACGACTTTTAAACGACAGCTGTTAATGCAACGTAAGAAAGCGCGCTAATTTTTTTATTGTGACTCGACATATGACAGCACCTCTCTTGATGTTAGGCTGGAGTGTGGTCCATAAATGGATGCCGCTGCTACTACTATTCAATAACTGTGAGTAGCAATCAGCATCCACTATGCCGGTCTGTATACTTGTAAGTGATGCCGTTAAGATTAGAACGCCATTACGAATCTTGTCGTTCGAAATGGCGTTCTAAGGGGGAGGCCTATGTTCAGCAGTGGACGCTCTCTGGCTGATGATGATTAATGATTTTTAATTATGGTTGCTGTTACTTGTTTGTCTTACTTGCTGTTAAATTTAAGTTAGGATTTCTCTTGCATATGCTATCCAACTATCCCAAAGGTTTGATGGTAAAAGTTGTCACTACTACTCGGTCACATTATCTGTAAACTTCGCTGGAATGTAAATGTCGAGCCACAATATTATTAACTAGCTGTTCCCTGCGATTTCACACGCATTTCCCCATCTTATATTAGCTCAGATATAAGCTGATAAAAAGTAAAAAAGTAGTATACAGATCCTTTTAATCCTAAAGATCCATCTTCAGGTATTAGGAAACAATTTTAGTTAACAAAATAATTTCATTTTCTCACACAACAGAGAATAGGCACAGCCCTATACATTCGGCAACCGATTTTTATTTATATAGGTTATAATATTTACGCTTGGTTATCAAGTATCCTCTGAATGCAGCGATTCTTTTTTTATGTCTGATTATTTTGATCTATCGTCAATAGTTTCCGCAGCGTTTGCGATGTAAGAAATTTTATGAGTAATATTTTGAACCTTAATGGTTACATTATTCGAGATTTCGTACGGAACCCTAAACTTTTTGAAAATTCAATATAGTCTATGTTACTCTCAAAGAATGTAGCTTTCTAATGGTGAAAGAATTTTTAAAATCGGCCTAGTAGTTTCTGAGCCTATTCATTAAAAACAAACTTATAAATCTTTCCTTCTTATAATATTATATAGATATAGAGATAAATAAAACGCGCAGCTATCAACCATATGGACCTTTTAAGAAGAAGCAGAAACCAACAAAAGAGGCGCGCTTGCAAAGTCCCTTTAAGCGCATGAATGCATCATTTTTTAATAAAACTAAACACGCAGCTACTGTTGCCTTGGAGAATCGTCGTACCGTGAAAAGTGATTCGTATACGACTATTTCTGTGCCGGAACATATTATTGATGAATCTGTACTATAACCGTAAAGCGAGAAAAAATCCACTTTATCTCTTTCGGTAATTCGGACAAACTAGACACTTTAGGAATGACCCTTCGCAGCGACCTAAAGCACAGGGACCACAATGAACGGGCCATTAAGACCACCTTCCGCAAACTTGGCATCCTGAACAAGGTGCGGCGGTTCTTCGCGCCAGAGCTTCGCCTGCTACTATACAAGGCTATCATATTCGCTCTTGCGCGGAGTACTGTTCGCACCTGTAGATTTATTGCAGAGCCGAGCTGTTCGAATGCTATAATTGAGTAGGTGATGTTATAATTCGGAGCCCCTGCAACTATGCAGAGACATGGCGCCTTTGGCGTCCTCTATCGCCTATACCAAGGAGAACATTTGGAGAAGCTCATTAACCTTGTTTCTGCCTCGTCTTTTCACAGCCGTAATGCCGCACAGGTCGGTGGATGAATCCGCATTCTGTCAGCCGAAATCATTTTGCCATTTATCACATTTTCCCCTTGATGTCTTTCACTGATCGCTACAGTCAGCACTTTAGGCTTGTGTCACTACAATATTTCTTTACATTTTTTTATTATACAGCACTCCGCCTGATGTTAAGCTGGAGTGCGGTCCACGAATGGAGGTGACTGCTACTACAATTCAATAACACAGCCACGATCCTGTGGCTGAGTAGGTAGGCAGTGGTACCCAGTCTGCCGATCCGGGGTAGTACCACCACTTACAAGTATACAGACCGTGAAGTGATTTGGTCACGTTTCGGGATCAGCTTGTAAGTTGCCGGTTCCATCTAGGCCGGCATAGTGGATGTGATTGCTACTCACAGTTATTGAATTGTAGTAGCAGTGACATTCATTCATGGACCACACTTTGGCTTAACATCAAGCGGGGTGCTGTCATATGTCGAGTCACAATAAAAAAAAAAAAAAAAAAAAAAAAAAATCCTGACACAACACCCTCGCTTCCCTTACTTCTACAATGCTCTTCTTACAAGCTCTACGGTTATAGGCACAACTTATTTTTCTACACACAATTTTTTTTTCTATTTTGCAACTACTTTACGGTTAAATAACTGCAAGTGGCAGCCGTAGTCACTACGTCGGCCTAACCGGCAACTCAAAAGCTGATCCCAAACTGCGACTTAGTCACTTTATTTTTCAAGTTTACACTAGCAAGTCTTTGTATACCCCAGATCGGTGGTTGATCACCAACTGTGTGTGTGCCTTCCTTAGAGTATATATTAACCTTCTAAATGTACTTTTTTTTTTTTATTGTGACACAACATCTGATCTCGTCCCGCCTGATGATAAGCAAGAGGAGGTCCAAGAGTGACGACGACTGAGAAAACCGGGTTTGTTCACGGCTGCCCCAGTCGCCGTCACTATGCCGGCCAAAGGTGCTTCTTCACGCATCGCTTGAAGGATCCAAGGTCACAGGATGGAGAGAACACATGGGCAGGCACATGGGTACACTCTAAGCTGCATTCAATGCCTAATACCCAAACCCGGAGCAAATATCTGCACCATATTTATTTTCTTAGATTTGGCGCGAACATTGATTATTGAATTAAACAAATTTTATGCGGGTTTCTATCGCGTTTATTTTGGTTTAGCTTTTACATTTTTTTATTATTCCGACTTTTCGAGAGCTTTGCAGCCATCGTGGTCACGGAGAGACTGAGGTGTTGGTCGTCCTATTGGTTGATGCTGTGATTGTTTCCAAAATAACCCCGTTTGATGTTCTGATTGTTTTTCTGTTCCCGATTTATTTCAATTAACCGTCAGACATTTATGCAAAAAAAAAATTTGGAAACAATAACAGCATCAACCAATAGGACGACCAACACCTCAGTCTCTCCGTGACCACGATGGCTGCAAAGTTCTCGAAACGTCGGAATAATAAAAAATTGTAAAATCTAAACCAAAATAAAAGCGATAGTAAGCCGCATAAAATTTGTTTAATCCATATTTATTTTATTATCAATCAATAAATAAATCAAATTGTCACGCCTTTTTCCACAGGCATAGGCAGAGACAATGAAGCGCCACTTGTCACGATCCAGACACAACTTTATTGCTTCCCTCACATCCACAATTCTCTTCACACAAGTTTTACGATTGAGGACACTAGGCTTTAAAAATATATTTAAATGCTATAACCGGGAAATCAACCCGAAACCGACTGGTGCGTAAACTGATGCATTACTGATGGTCGTCATAGGGCCTATTTGATAAAATAAAATTATCTCTAATACCTGCCATTCCCATTAAAATCGTCAGCGTTTGCAAAAAAAATTTTTTTAAATTAATAAAATGACGAAACTAACGATAATTACGTAGGACCATGCAATTGGATTTACGCACGTTGCTTACTCTCTTTTGTGTCGAATACACAGAGTCACTCTTTGCATAATCAAATCGAGAACGATATATTTTTTTTAATAACGCCTGCTGTTTTTTTTTCATTTTGACTTGACATCTGATCTTTACTTGCCTGATGGTAAGCAAGGAGAAGTCCAAGAGCGTCAACTCTGAAAAAACCGAGTCGGTTCAAGATTGCCTCGGTCGCCTTCACTTTGCCGCCCAAAGGTGCCCAAAGGTGCTTCTTTACGCATCGCTTGAAGGATCCGAAGTTATAAGATCGATTGTCGATTGTTCTACAACGACTTCTACTAAGAAACGACGCATTTCGACTGCCGATTCGATCGACAGAATGCAGATGCTTCCCCCGACCTGTGCTGGTATCAATGACGTATGCGTATGTATTTTTTTCATTACAAGCTTTTATTTAACTAGTCTAGTTACTGGTTCTAATCAGGCCGCTATAAAGGAAGCGACTACTACTTGAAGTTTTTTACCTGTTGTAGCAGTCACCTCTGTTTATGGACGGCACTCCAGCTTAGGTGGGACTGGCGACAACCTGCTTTCATATTTGAAGCCATAATAGAAAAAAGTATATTTCAACTTAGGTTGAAGTTAAAAAAATCACTAATTGACTGACGACTACATGTTTACAATTTGGTTTTTAACATTACAATTTTGTTTTGAAAGTTGGGATAGAATGCGCTCTTCATGATTTCTGATAGAAATTTATTAAATTAACGATTTCTCTCAATTAATATAGCCTTTTACACTTAGTTTTTTTTTTCATAGAGATTTAACATCTGATCTAAAACTTGATTTAAAGCAAGAGGAAGTCTAAGAGCGCCGACGACAGAAATAAACATGCATTTTATAGTCACCTCAGTTACTGTCCTAAGTTCCTAATAAATAATTTTTAAAATATTTAAACATAATAATTATTTATAATAAAATATATATTTATTAATTTAAATAATTAAAAACACAACTTTCATCTAAAGTGTAGAAAACAACTATTTGAAAATTAACAATTTAGTACAGGTATAGTATAGTAAATGAAATTGTCTTGTTTTAAAGAGTGGCTATTTAAGGGGTTGTGCTTGCGTCCGCCCGCCCTCAGGGCTTTATAAACTTCAGCATCGCAGCGCCCTGAGAAAGTCCATTCGGAAAAATGTCGCGAACCGGTGCTAACTACCTCGGTGTGGTGATACTTGTTGCTGTTCTCCTGAACGGTGAGTTTTTCTATAACTATAGAAATTAAATATAATTTAATTTATCGTTATAATTTTTATATATATTTTTTAAATATTAAAAAGTATTTTGTAATATAATAAAAGTAATTTTACAAAATTCAAATTTAATTTAACGAAAATTAAACAAAATTCAAAATTGAATAATATTCCTGTTATAAATTTATTTATTACGTTTTAATTACGAAACTATATTATTTTATAAACGATTGAGTATGATTAATTTTTCTAATAAATTAGGTAGGTACATACATAAGATTATGTTTTAATTATGAAATAGATTTTTAAACAAATAA
Source organism: Tinea trinotella (assembly GCA_905220615.1). Taxonomy (NCBI): domain Eukaryota; kingdom Metazoa; phylum Arthropoda; class Insecta; order Lepidoptera; family Tineidae; genus Tinea; species Tinea trinotella. Next base: position 1,639,174 of record HG992319.1, on the reverse strand, counting down.
TTTAATTATTTTTATAATTAATGTAGATTTTTTATATTATTTAACATTAAAACTTTTTGAATAAATCTATTTTTTAATATTTTTATTTTTATTATTAATACGTTAGATAATTTTTCCACATTACGAACTATTATTTATATAAATACATACGAAAATTTATTATTTATAATCAAGTTATTACATATGAATTAATTAATTTACAAAGATTATGTTGTGATTTAAAAATGTACAGGTATTTTAGGCAATTAATATAACTAGTAATAATGATAATTTACAGTAGGGGACATAATATTTTTAAACAAAAAAAAAGTTTATTGACAATTTAAATTACTTTTGTAAATATTCAATTTTATTATGTGTAGATACTTGTTTTTTCTTTATTATTATATGACAAATTGTTTATTTTTATAGAGAATGAGTCCGAATAAATCCGTCAAAATATCTCGGTTCGCACTTTTTTTTAGCAAACTTCCCTTTTCCTGGTGTATATTTGCACTTCGATTTGCAAGACCCTAGTTGCTAAAATTGATTAGCTTTAAAAAAAGACTGAAAGTACAACTCTTAAGGAAGAGAATGAGCCCAAATACAACACTCTAGGACCTACCGAAGAGGTAATAATTAGGTTGCAAAAAAGTGCTTTTTTTTAAGAACAAATGGACAAATGGAAAAATATGCAAGAAAAAAATTCTAAAAAAATACCACTAATAATACACGTCAAAGTTTACAGTCTAATAAAATTAGGGATGTCTAGGTATAAAATTGTTTGTTTAAAACATTATTTAAAAAACATCGATTTTTAGGGGTTTTCTGCATTTTGTAAAAAAACAAAAAAACTAATTTGAACCTAACAAGTCTCATTTTGTAGATATTTTTATTATCTACAAGTTCCTTTCGAAATATTTTTATCTAAATAGTCAAGAAAAAATTATAATTGCGAAAAACTATGTTTTCCCGACTTTAGCAGCGAATAAAAAAAATCTGCAATAGTTCAGCTGTTGGATTTTAGGTTCATTATTAATACGTTCGGAGACGAACCTAAATCCGTCAAAATATCTCGGTTCGCATTTTTTTTTTGAGCAAACTCTCTTTTTCCCGGTGTATTATTAAAATACTACTTAAACAATTTAAAAATAATTTTCTTTAAGTATTTGTTTTAATTTCGTTTTTTATTATTCTAGAATTACAAATAAGTACTTTATTTGGCCGGCATAGTGACGGCGACTGGGGCAGCCGTGAACTGACTCGGTTTTTTCAGTCGTTGGCACTCTTGGACCTCATCTTGCTTACCATCAGGTGGGTTGAGGTCAGATATCGAGCTATAATAAAAATATATATTGATTCTCATTTCATTCTTACGTTTAACATGCATATGTGATAATTATAATTCATTGTGGATGTGAAGGAAGCGAGGTAGTTGTGTCAGGATCGTGGCGAGTGGCGCTCCATTGTCTCTGCCTATTCCTGTGGGAAAAAGACGTGACAATTTGATTAATTGATATTATAATCAATAAAATCACATGCAACTATATAACTTTATGTTTAAATGGAAAGGATGAGTGAAAGTAGTTTTTAAATTTATAAATCTCATGTGGATGAATCTGTTAATTGAGGCAGACTTAAAGGTGTTCTTTGACCAAATCGAAAACATCCTCAAGAAAGTTGGTGTGCCTGGTGCCTATAACCGTAGAGCTATTTGATTATAATGATTGATTGATGTTTTAATTAAAAACTTTTATGGCCTCTTTCTGCAAATAGTTTAGTTATTTATTACACATTCAATTAAGTGAAATAAAACATATATTTAAATAATATAACTTATATTAATTAAATAAATAAGCCATTTATTTCTAATCTTAAATTTACATTAATTAATTTTTTTAACTATCTACACCGTTGATCGGAACTCCTGTTTGGGTATAGGCCTCCTCCAGCTTGTTCCAGGCTTCTCTGTCTAATGCTTTCCTTCTCCATTCGCTTCCTGCTATAGCTTGTATGTCCTCTATCCACCTTTTTCTAGGACAGCCCCTTCTCTTTTTTCCTACTGGTCCCTCCCTTATATTAATTAATATTATTTAAGTTAACACAGTTCATCAAAGTAATACATAATTCTTGGAGCTATTAATATATAAGAATATAATTAATTATTTATTAGAAAACAAATTTATCCTTAAAAATACATTATAACTTCAAATAGGTACTTACTATTAAAATATTATTTAAAATAGATATGAACAATTTTTTTCCTAAAAGCATTTTAAAAATGTTATTTCAAGACGTAACTTGACAAACTAATTTTCTATTTATTTTTTACAAAGAAAACCTTTTACCCTTAAAATTATCAACCTACTCATTTTTAAGAAAATACTATAATGAACTAACTACTCGTATGCTTCACGCTTCTCCACTTTCCTACCTACGCGATGGCACCCAAACGAAGAATTCATGGATGATAAGACTTTTTTTACGAGGGCGGTTCATTAAGTACCCGTGTTTGAAGACAGAGGGCGTTCCTGAGTGAAGTTAGTGTTATCATCGTGTGCTGCCATCTATCAGACGGCGCTAATATAAAATTCAGACTGATTGATAGGTTAGTTTCGATTTGGCAGCCATTCGAGTCAGACGTGTTTCGTGATTTTCGTTATCCGTTTTGATGAGGAGCGACCAGGACGCCCGGCAGACGTGGTTACCGAGGAAATCATTGAAAAAGTCCACGACATGATTCTCGCTGATCGACGAACGAAAGTCCGCGAAGTAGCTAAGGCCGTAGGTGTGTCGACCGGAACGGCAATTAATATTTTGCATGATAAGTTGGAGATGAAAAAATTGTCGGCCCGATGGGTGCCGCGATTGCTCACGCTGGACAACAAGCGGATGCGGCTGTTAACTTCAGAGCAGTGTTTAAGGCAATTTAAGCGAGATCCTAAGGACTTTTTGCGTCGAGTTGTCACCGTTGATGAAACCTGGATTCATCATTACACACCAGAAACTAAACAACAATCAAAACAATGGATTTCTCCCGGTGAATCTGCACAAAGAAGGCGAAGACCGTCCCATCGGCCGGTAAGGTCACGGCGACGATTTTTAGGGATGCGAATCCTCATGGATTTTTTAGAAAAAGGAAGAACGATCACTGGACTATACTACAGTGAGTTATTAGACCGCTTCGACAAAAAATTAAAAGAGACACGGCCACATTTGGCGAAAAAAAAGGTGTTGTTTCATCACGATAACGCACCAGCACATTCATCTGGTGTTGTCGCGACCAAACTGCATGAATTGCGTTATGAATCGCTGCCGCACCCCCCGTATTCACCCGATCTGGCTCCCTGCGACTTTTTCTTGTTCCCTAACATGAAAAAATGGCTCGCGGGAAAAAAATTTAGCTCAAACGAGGAAGTCATCGCCGGGACAGAGGCGTATTTCGGAGAGTTCGACAAATCCTATTTTTTGGAGGGGTTAAAAAAATGGCCGGAACGTTGGGAGAAGTGTATCTTACTAAAAGGGGACTATGTTGAAAAATCAAAAGCATTTTTTTGAAAAAAATCGTGTCTTCATTTCTAACACGGGTACTTATTGAACCGCCCTCGTATTGTGACTCGACATATGACAACACCCCCTCTAATGTTAAGCTGGAACGTGGTCCATAAATGGATGTCACTGCTACTACAATTCAATAACTGTAGCAATCACATCCACTATGCCGGCCTAATTGGAACCGGCAACTTACAAGCTGATCCCGAAACGCAAATAAATCACTTCATGGTCTGTATACTTGTAAGTGAAGGTACTACCCCGGATCGGCTCTGACTGACACCATCACCGATTTTAGGGAATCTTTCCTAACATCAGGGAAGATTAACACCAACAGGCTGACTGCCGCAGCCTGCACTCGTTCACATGACAGACAGACAGATACACGACACAAACACACCTCCACTACCGCCAAAACCAGCCAGGGCTATTTGCAAATCGTTCAACTCCAAAATTCGTTCCACCCACAGGAAGACTCGAGGGAAGAGGCCTCGTCCACCAGTAGTACCCAGTCTGCCGATCCGGGGTAGAACCACCACTTACAAGTATACAGACCGTGAAGTGATTTGGTCACGTTTCGGGATCAGCTTGTAAGTTGCCGGTTCCATCTAGGCCGGCATAGTGGATGTGATTGCTACTCATAGTTATTGAATTGTAGTAGCAGTGACATTCATTCATGGACCACACTTTGGCTTAACATCAAGCGAGGTGCTGTAATATGTCGAGTCACAATAAAAAAAAAAAGGTCCCTCTGCCTCTTTTAGCCAACTAGTTCCCCCGGCATACCTCACATTCATTGTCTCCATTGGATTAATGCTGTACTTATTATTTTCTTATAAATAATCATTAACCAATCGAGCTGTTACTTCTCTATTCACTTTATTTTAATTGTGTAATATGACAGCACCCCGCCTGATGTTAAGCTGGAGTTTCGTCTATAAACAAAGGCGACTGCTACTACAGTTAAATAATAGCAAGTAGCAGTGACATCCACTATTCAGTCCTAGTTGGAACCGACAACTTTTAAGCTGAACCCAAAACTAGACTGAGTAAATTCACGGTCTGTATTGAAAGTGGTACTACCAGATATCGGCAGACTGAGCTAATACCCAATAACTGTGCCTTGCATACGACATTCCTTTAACACAAACCGCACTTACTGCGGAGCGCCCCTGTCTCCCGTGCAATCGTTTTGTTGAACAGGATCCTACATGGCAACATGAATTTCGACGCTTTCGCGTCATCGGATGCACAAAGCGATAAAATTGTATTGAATTACTTGGAGCGGTTAGGTTAAGTTAGGTTAGTAAATTAAGCTTAATATTAAGATTTTTTGTAAGATTTTTTGTAAGAAATATATTGTATTAGTTGGATTAAGTCTGTAATGTACAATATTCTGTTAAATAAATAAATAAACAAATTTTAAGGGGAAATACGCCAACCTCGGTACAGGTTCCGAATTTGCGTCTAAACGATGGGCCCTTAAGGGCCATCAGCCAAGCGCCTGGCCAAACGGCTGACGGAGAAATTTGAAGACAGGAAAACTGACAATTATTTCTGCCAACGTATTAGCCTTGCTATACAAAGGGGAAATCGTTGCCAGTCTCCTCTGATTTTACAGTTTAATTATATTTATATGTATAAATAATACACTTTAAATTGTATCTGAATATTAAATAAAACAATTATAAAACATGACGAACCAAGTGAATCTTTATAACAATATTTTTCCTTCTTTTCCTTGAGAAAATATAGCGAGAGACGTGAACTATAATATTTTTTTATTATTTGCTCCAAGTTAGCTTGAAATACGTAATAAAAGTGTAAAAATGCAATAAATTTATTTAAAACAACACCTTGCAAGCTATAATATTTAATTACGGTGAACTTTCCCATAAAGTTGTTCTATTGACGGTGCGAGCTTACTGCAACTTGTATTAATAACGAAGAAACTATTTAGTTATTAAACGGAAGTTTATGGAACACTTGCAGGAATGCTCTCTTCCTGCGTATGCCTTAATGTCTATTTGCTGCAAATATAGTAAATTGACAACAGGCGTCGTCAGAGATTGGTTTGCGCGTAAAGTCCCGGGTTCGATTCCCGGCCGGAGCAAATATTAGTTTCATAGCTTTTATTTGTAATATTTAATAATTATATTAAATATTGCAAATATTTGTTAATAAAAAAAGAGATAGATATTTGCTTCGGGTCTGGTTATAAAAGAGTGGTAGAATGGTACCCAGTCTGCCGATCCGGGGTAGTACCACCACTTACAAGTATACAGACTGTGAAGTGATTTGGTCGCGTTTCGGGATCAGCTTGTAAGTTGCCGGTTCCAACTAGGCCGGCGTAGTGGATGTGGCTGCTATTCACAGTTATTGAATTGTAGTAAGAGTGTCATCTATTCATGGACCACACTCCAGCCTAACATCAAACGGGGTGCTGTCATATGTTGAGACACAATAAAAAATAAAAAATATATCTAAAAAACGACTAAAAAAATACGGAAACTTTTAAGTGAACAGACCGTGAAGTGATTCGGGATCAGCTTAAACGTTGCCGGTTTCAACTAGGCCGGCATAGTAGATGCGGCTGTAACTGAAGTTATCTAACTCTACTAGCAGTCGCCTCCATTTATGGACTGTACTAGAGCTTTAAATAAGGCGAAATGTTGTTGAAAAAACTAAAAGTAAACGGCTTATCTATGTACAGTAGAAATCTGTAAAATATGTACCACTAAATATTTATCATGTCTTTGTATAAGGCGACTGTGGTGTAGTGGCAGTGCAATGGTTACGCAAACCAAGAGAACGGGTTCAAACCCCCTTTGCCGGTACCAATGTATCTTTGATTAAATATGTACCTACTTTGGTTGTCTTGTTTCTATGAAGCACTTTAGTACTAACTGAAATGAAAAATTATCGACTTGCTTGGTAAGCAAGGGAAGTTCCAACAGTGCCGACGACTGAAAAAACTGTCTCATCTAACAATTGCCTTAGTCGCCGTCACTATGCTGGCCAAAATTTTACCGTCACTTAAAATTTACCGATTATTTTTTAGGGACGTTTTGAGAACACAAATAAAACTTACGTAAAAGAAATATTCATCTGAAACAAAAAAAAATTAAAAGAACCAGTCTCACTTTCATCCAACAAACCTGAAACATGTTCATGAAAAATGTAGATAAATTGCTACGCCCACTTGTATTTAATAGCTACAAATTTTAGCTTTTATAGCACTCTTATTTTCCTTCTGATTTACGGTGAAAATGGCATATTAAAAATACTATACGCTTCATAACAAACAATTAATCAATCAAATTGTCACGCCTTTTTTCACGGCGATAGGCAGAGACAATGAAGCACCACTTGCCACGACCCTGACACAACTCTCGCTTCTCTCACATCCACAATTCTCTTCATACAAGCTCTACGGGTTTGGGCACTTGGCAACCCAACCTTTTTAAGGATGTCTCCGATTTGGTCGGAAAACACTCTTCTGGGTCTGCCTCGTTTAACGCTGGGTGCATCAGATTTATAAATTCCTTTCGTCAATCTACTTTCACTCATCCTTTTCATGTGCTCAAACCATCGCAGCATTCCTTTGTCAATCATTGTCACTACATCTTCTTTCAAACCACATCTATCGCGCACTGTGCTATTTCTCATTCTATCTGCTTTCGTCACTCCACAAACACTTCATCCGTATGATTTCTGAAATTGTTTAAAACTGCTTCTGATATATATATCAGAAGCAGTTTTAAACAATTTCAATATATATTTACAGCCGGTTGTACCAAAAATTTTAATATACGAATTCGTACAAAGTTACGAATAAGTAGAAGAAAAAAGGAAAAATGGGTTGCAACATTCTCTCGTATATGTTGTGTAACTTTTTACGAATTCGTAAATTAAAATTTTTGGTTCAACCGGCTGTTAGTCTTTTATAATTAAATGAATTTAAAATGTCTTCGAGCAATATAAAGGCAACGCGTGTGTTCATCTCATTTTCATTCGTCAGTATTATGTTACAACACCGTGACATAATAACTAAGCGTGACGTAGAAGGGATAATTTTCCACCACGAGTCTAAGGAGTCAACCACGAGATATTCTACTATACGCTTGTTTGAGTTTTAATCTTAAATTAACTAAAACGAGAAGTGATGCGCTTTGTTGCCTATCCCTGTAAGAATGACAATATTGATGATATAGGATCAACAAATGACAGCACTTCACTTGATGTTAAGCTAGAGTGCGTCCATGAATGGATGTCACTGCTACTAAATTCAATAACTGTAAGTTGTGGTCACGGCCGTCTTTACCCGGGGGTTCAAGGGGTGCAGTGCACCCGGGCGCAGAGTCCTAGGGGGCGCATGCCGATTGCCATAAATTTCGATAGGTACCTACTACACTGAGACCCCGCGAGCGGACCCTTGACTTTCGCACCCCGGCGCTGAATATGCTTAAGACGGCCCTGGTTGTGGTGTAAGTAAGTAAGTGGTGACTGCCACTATGCCGGCCTAGTTGGAACCGAAAACTTACAAGTTGATCCCGAAACGCAACTAATTCACTTCACTGTCTGTATACAAATATGTATATGATAGAATGTTAGAATGAATGCCGGTCGCTTCCAGCAGGTCACAGACGACTTGTATGAAGCGAATTGTGGATGTGAGTATGAGAAGTAAGGAGCGATTGTGGAGGAGAGATAAGGGAAGCGAGGGAGTTGTGCCAGGATCGTAGCAAGTGGCGCTCCATTGTCTCTGTGGAATAAGGTATAGGTTTGACAGGTACCCATGATACGCAATTAAATGGACGTAGGAAGTGACATCCGCCACGTATTAACCTTCTTTATAATCATTATTAGATGAAAATATAATACTTAAAACGGAAGCATGAATTAGCACTTCTCCAGCATTAAATTATATTTGAATAGAAAAGTTGTATCTACATCAAAACTTTTCACCAATCATCAGTTTTCGTCGTGAAAAAAGGAACTTTTATTGTATTTTTAAAATTATTTTTTGTGGCTGAGATTGTGTTATACTTGTAAGAAATCAATCACGCCTACACTTTGGTTTTATTAATAAAATATGCAGTTATTAATAACTTATAAATCTAGTATTTTCTTAGATTTTGCGCGAACATTGATTAATGAAATAAACAAATTTCATGCGGCTTACTATCGCGTTTATTTCAGAAAACAAAATCATAACATCAAACGGGGTAGTTGTGGAAACAATAACAGCATCAACCAATAGGACGACCAACACCTCAGTCTCTCCGTGACCACGATGGCTGCAAAGCTCTCCAAACTTCTGAATAATAAAAACATTGTAAAATTAAACCAAAATAATTTCATGAATTAATTCATGAAGTTATAAATCTGCTTACTAACGCTATGATAATGGTATCTGAACGTAATAGCCAATATGATTGCATACATTTAGATATTCGTTAGTCTTACCGGATCCCCAGTATTTCTTAACTCGTAGTCTGTCTAGCAAATATAAATCATGGATGCAACACACCGAAAATGCAATTGTAATTGGTCATTCAGTTGCTGGTTAGACACAAAAGGAGGAGCACGCTGATAAAGTATAGTAGTATAGTTAGTAATATTTGCATTCACATATTTAAATAAACATGTATAAAATATCCGTTAGAGATGTAAATTATAACGATTAATATTATTAATTATGAAATAAACTAATAAAGTGGAGGGGCGCGTCATTTATAGTTAGACAAGCTATACGACTAAAATACATACACGCCTTTTTGATCTGAGTTACTGGAGGACTGATGCAAAAAAATACTTTGATAAATATAGGAGAACTTTCGCTGCCTATTCCTATGGTAGTTAAGGCGTAACAATTAGATTTAGTGAAAATATTCTCGGTAAAAGACAACGTTTAAAGGAATAAATTTTTCATCATTTTTTATATAAATATATTATCTTAAACACTTGAAAGAAAAGAAATCTTTTAGAAATACCTTCGTGTATTTAAGTTTAAGCCGGCATAGTGACGGCGACTAGAGCAACCGTAAACTTGGCCTTTACTTTCAATTAGGCGATTCGAGATCAGATGTCGAGTCACAATAAAAAAGAGTTCACATAACGAAATGCGAATCGATTTCATTATTACGAGTACATAAACTGTTCTCTAACAATAATTATTTTATGCAAATAGCTCTTTATAACAAAATCCTTGTGCCAAATACTATATGCAAATAATTATATTATTCCTCAAGGAACATGGATAATATTAATATTAATAAGTTAGTTAAATCCACCATTTTGGTTGCTCTAAGAAAAGCCTACAAAATGAAATATACAATAACATAAATTTGCTCCTCGCCATTCGATAGAAAATACTCAATTATCATGCTAAAGGAAATTTATTAAAAACACAATATTAAAAAAGAGTGGCAGGCAGTGGTACCTAGTCTGCCGATCCGAGACAGTACAGTCAGCAGCAGATATATCTGAGCACGCAATGTGATCAAAAGTATGTACACATTCAGGGTGATCATAAGTATCTACACACCATTAGTTGTCATAATAATGTGAGCATTCAATGCGTCAAAAATATCTGTACACGCAAATAGTCAAAAATATCTACACACTCATATAATATGTAATATTTTAAAACAAATTTACTGAATTATTTGTTGACATATTTTTGACAAGTGAGTGTGTAGATATTTTTGACTAACTAAATGTATAGATATTTTTGACGCATTGAATGTTCACATTATTATGACAACTAATGTGTGTAGATATTTATGACCACCCTGAATGTATAGATACTTTTGATCACATTGCGTGCTCAGATATATCTGATGCTGACTGTACCACCACTTACTAATATACAGACCGTGACATGATTTTGTCACGTTACGGGAGCAACTAGTAAGTTGCCGGTTTCAACTAGGCTGGCATAGTGGATATGACTGTTACGTACACTTATAGGTATTGAATTGTAATACCTCAAGCAGCGCAAAAACGCTAACCTTGGTACTGGTTACGAATTCGCTCTGTTTGGGGTCGAGAGCTGACGGTCCAAGCGGCTGACGGAGAAGTTTGGAGACAGGAAGGCTGGCAATTATTTCTGCCAACGTATTAGCCTTTCTATACAAAGGGGAAATGTTGCCAGTGTCCTTGGGACTATCTCTGATGCGACGTCATTAGATGATATTTTTTTATTTGTAGTTTAATTAAAGTTAATATACTTTTAATTTTATCTGTTAAATTCACCCAAAACTAAATATCAAAAACGTACCAGTGACCTTTATTAATGGACTGCACTCCAGCTTAACACCGTCATATGTTAAGTAACAAAAAAATATTCATTTATTACATAAATTGCTAAACAAGAATGAATTATAGGTAGGAATGGGTGTGACTTATCACCATCTGATGTTAAACTGGAATGTGATCCATAAGCGGTGATGACTACTAAAGCCAATGTGTTACGGACGTTGTCACAGTCGCGTCCACTATAGTCTGCTTAGCAATTCCCTGTCTACTACTTTAAAAACATCATTTTAACCATATAGAGCTTGTATGAAGATAATTGTGAATGTGAAGGAATCGAGGGAGTTATGTCAGAATCGTGGCAAGTGGCGCTCCATTGTCTCTGCATATCCCTGTGAGAAAAAGGTGTGACAATTTGATTGTTTGATTGACTACTTTTACACTCCAGCCTAAACATCAGCTGTCATATATCAAGGCACAATAATTTAAAAAAAAACAGAGACTTAGTTTTTTCAGAAGGTCTTAAGTTATTCACAAAAGTATTTATTTTTTATTGTGTCTGCATCTCGAGCTGCCTGATGGTTAGTATGATGGAGGTCCAAGAGTGCCGACGCCAGAAAACCGAGTCGCCCTCACTATGCCGGCCAAATAATCTTAATAAGCTTCACTCCAATTCGAAGACAATTTAAATCTGAACAACCCACATCTTTTCCTAATCTTAGGAATAATCTTAAACATTAACAATTTGGTTTATAATATTTCAATCTTAGATTTGAGTGAATCAATATTTTTATTGAGTAAAGCCTCTTTTTTAAGAACAAATATATGTAATATTTATATATCTGATTAAATATTACAAATAAAAGCTATGAAATATTTGCTCGGAATCGAACCCGAGATATTCCGCGTAACGGGCTGCTAATAACTAATACACAACGCCTGAAAGTCTACTTAAGATTTATTTTAACTTATTTTATGTTGACGCGAAATAACTTGATTTACTAAGCGACAACCAAAGTACATAATTATATCAAAGATACATTGGTACCGGTCTCGAACTCGTGCTCTTCGGTTTGTGTAACCATTGCACTGCCACAACACAACACAATACAACACGGTCGCCTTAGAAATTAAATAAAACATAAGTTAAGGATAGTGACGGCGACTGAGGTAGCCGTGAAGACACGGTTTTTACAGTCGTCGGCACTCTTGGACCTCTTCTTGCTTACTATCAGGCGGGTCGAGGTCAGGTTTCGAGTCGCAAGAAAAAAAAAACTAATTAACAAATAAAATATGAATTACCTACTAGTTTCTTTCATCTTATTTATGTAGATGAAGGCATTTTGATGCTGTCTTTTGACGTCACCTTTAGATATAAAAGAAATGCAATCATAAAATCTAAAAACTAATATAACTTGCTTGGTGTAGTTTAATTTCCCTTGTCGCCTTTAGATGTATTTTTTATGTAAAAGAAATGTTTTTATAATTACATAACATGTTTTTTTATTGTTGACACCAATGGGTTGTGAAGTTTTTGTCCCAGGTGTCCTCGTGTGGGATGTTGGATAGGATTGAATGAATATTTCATTTATATTTCTCTTGTTAATATTTCTGTTTTGGTAGGCGGTTCATAATGCGGTACTTGTTTCTACATTAATGTATGGAAGTGAATGTTTGGTGTGGCAGAAGAAACATGAGAGTAGCATTAACGCTGTAGAAATGCGGTCGTTAAGGAGTGTATGTGGAGTGACGATAGCGGATAGCATAGTGCGCGATTGATGCGATTTAAAAGAAGATGTGACAAGGATTGACAAAGGGATGATTCGATGGAAAGGATGAGTAAAAGTAGATCGACTAAAGGAATTTATAAATGCCAAAATCTACGACATCCTCAAGAAAGCTAGGCTGTCGAGTGCCCATAACCATAGAGCTTGTATGAAGAGAATTATGAATGTGAAGGAAGCAAGGGAGTTATTATTTAAGTACTTATTTCTTTAAGTAAATTATGATTATTAGTTTAGTTTCTATGATACAAGAACTTCTAGTAGCTTAGTTTAGAAATGTAAATATACAATATACGAGTATATTTATATGTGAATAAGAAATCTTATATATATTTATGAACTACATATTATAAACTAATTGTGTATAATAGTTATAAACTAAAACGGTTTATTATCCTTAAAACATAATGAATAGTTTGATGCCTCCCTAAATTTGTTAAATGGCAAGTTTTGTTAAATTTCTCTGAAAGGATGTATGATTAATGATAATTAATAATTATTAATGTGAAGTTTTGTAGGTAAAATGTTAACTTTGTGATGTACAAAGAGTGGTGGGCAGGCAGTAGGCGGTTATTTGCGCAGGCTGCCAATCCGAGGTAGTACTCGTATAACCACTTTTAAGTATACAGACGGAGAAGTGAATTAATTGTGGATCGGGATCAGAGGGCCGACCGCGCAACTTAGATGGGAATAAAATTGAAATTCATTCCCATTTATCAAAAAGTTACGCGGTCGCTGTTAGTGTCAAAAACAACTTTTATTCATTCGGACAATGAGCTTTAACTGTTAATGAAAATGAATATCGATTCTCAGTGTGTTGCGCGGTCGCAATTTTAATTCTGAAGCTCATTAATGGAGTTCAGCTCATTAAAACGAATCTCATTCTCATTGTCATTGAGTTACGCGGTCGGACCGCAGCTTTAAAGTTGCCAATTCCAAGGCCGGCTTAGTAAAGACAATTGCTACTTGTAGCTATTTAACGGTAGTAGCAGTCCACCTATGGACTGCACTCCAGCTTAACACTAGCCACAATAATATTAAGAAACTACGACTTGTAATTTTTTTTATTGTGACTCGACATATGACAGCACCCCGCTTGATGTTAAGCCGAAGTGTGGTCCATGAATGAATATTACTGCTACTACAATTCAATAACTGTGAGTAGCAATCACATCCACTATGCCGACCTAGATGGAACCGGCAACTTACAAGCTGATCCCGAAACGTGATTAAATCACTTCACGGTCTGTATACTTGTAAGTGGTGGTACTACCCCGGATCGGCAGACTGGGTACCATTGCCTACCACTCTTTGATAACCAGACCCGAAGCAAATATCCATCTCTTTTTTTTATTATTATTAACAAATATTAAAAATAAATAAATAAGGGTACCTACCGTCACTAAACTGATTTATGATAATGACAAATATGATTAAATGATAGATTAATATATTTATCTAGTAGTTAGTAATTTGTAATATACTCTGCAGGTTTTTAATATTGTTTGCAGTGTGTGCATATTTTTTGAGTTTGCAATCGATTTTGAAGTGGACAATGTTTTTTTATGTTGAATCAAAGATTGCAATTTGCACACCTACAAATAAATAAATTGAATGAGTGGTTAGGCAGTGATACCCAGTCTGCCGATCCGGGGTAGTACCACCACTTACAAGTATACAGACCGTAAAGTGATTTGGTCACGTTTCGGGATCAGCTTGTAAGTTGCCGGTTCCATCTAGGCCGGCATAGTGGATGTGATTCCTACTCACAGTTATTAAATTGTAGTAGCACTGACATTCATCCATGGACTATACTTCGGCTTAACATCAAGCGGGGTGCTGTCATATGTCGAGTCACGATAAAAAAAATAAAAAAAAATAAACGTCTAATAGTTTGTTATCCTACAGCCTAGGTACATCGTTCTTTTCTGCTATCCAGTTGATAACAAAGGATGACAATAGATAATAATTGAATAATAATCTAATATTTGCATTCATCTAATGCTGGGATCTAATGCTTGCTTCCAATCAAACTAATTAAGTTCCCACGTTCAATCACAATTTAAAGAATAATTTCTTGCGAACACGATGGAATGATCTAAGGAGCTCTTCAACCTTGTTCCTACTACCTTGATACCGGAATCCGCATACTATGGACTAATTGTCATTTGAACTAAACGACTCAGCACGTCCTTTTTTTGTAAAACAAACGACTAGTGAAATGCTTTACCAAAACATGTTTTTCCCCGTTACAGTCGTAACGTCCGACATACAGTAGTAACGGTGACTTAGGCAACCGCGAACTGAGTAGGTTTTTTTATTCGGTGGTTAGCAAACTTGGACCGCACCTTGCTTACAAATAACATATTTAAAAAAATGATAACTTGGATTTTAAAATTTATTTTGGTATCTATCAATCAATCAATATAACGTTCACGCCTTTTCCCCACGGGGATAGACAGAGACAATGGAGCTTCACCGACCCCATACCAACGACAGTCGGCTGGAGCAAAAAGACGTTTTTGACATTTTTCTTGACCGATTTCCTGACAAGATCCGCACCGAAACTTTGTTTTGTTGTTTATCTATCAAAATAACGATCATTTTACTCTTTCAATCGGTTAATTCTATCGTACTATAGTATTAAAATCTATTTATTTATTTATTTTTAGACAATCCTTTAGTGAGTCATTAAACAAATCTATGTTAGTGTAAATCTAGGTGATATGTCGTGTCACAATAAAAAAAGATTTCTAGCCACAACTTTGACTAAAAGTAATTCTACTAAGTGTACCTTCCCATTATAGAAATACGGGTTTGAATATGTTTTCATTTATTTCATCTTCCACGATAATTAATGATGCGTAATTAATATCTATATCATATCTTGTGCGGGTTTCGCTTTTGTATGACTAAAATTAGAGAGCGTCAAAGGTTAAATATTACTCATGTTTTTTCCTTAATTTATTTTACTAATAACAGAGTGTGTGGGTAAGGTTGCCTCGTTATCATTTAATTCCTCGACCAGGTGTATAGTTTCAATTAATGTATAAATATTTTTTATTCTATTAAAAAGTAATAGGTATTTTTATTAAAAAAATATAATATTACAAATATTTCTTTACAAAAGAAACAGGCGGATTTTTGCTTCGAGTTATGAAACAGTGGTAGGCAGTCGATCCGGTTAGTACCACCACTTACAAATATACTCGTACAAACTGTGAAGTAACTCAGTCGCGTTTTGAAGTGACTTAATCGCGTTGTTGTTGTAGCTTGTAAGTTGCTGGTTCCAACTAGGCCAGCAAAATGGATGTGACTGCTACTTACAGTTATTGAACTGAAGTAGCAGTCACTTTTATTCACACTCCAGGCTTAACATCAGGCGCGGTAACATATTTCGAGTCGCAATACAAAAAATAACATGATATTTACTAAAACAACTTATTCAGATTTACTGGACATTTGTTTCTTGATCAACGGAGCGCCACTTTTCGCCATTCTGATACAATTCTCTTGATTTTTCACATCCACAACTGCGATGTGAAAAAACCAAGTCTTCCTTTGCCTGATTCGTCGTCACTATGCCGGCCGAAGATACTATTTCGCGCTATTCAAGGATCCAAGAATACATGGGTTGTAAAAAGATTCCCACTTGTCTATTCTACAAAAAAAAACGACTAACGGATTGTTTTTGACACGAACAGTTAAATTATCTACCAGTTATAGGTCAAAACCGTTCTTATTAAATACCCCTCGTAAGTCAAGTTACCGTCAACTAGAGTGGTAGGCAGTGGTACCCAGTCTGCCGATCCGGGTTGGTACCACCACTTACAAGTATACAGACCGTGAAGTGATTTTGTCGCGTTTCGGGATCAGCTTGTAATTTTTTAAACGTCAGTGAATTGTGAAGTGGACAACGAACAGTTACAGTTACCGATGACGGATAGTTTAATAATCTATTAAGTAGCTATGTATTGAGTCATATAAAACTTGTGTGACACTGTTTTGTTAACGGAGGCGTGATGTTTTTCAGGTTTCATAATAATGAAGGCTTTCATTTATTATGATCTCTCGTGTGATGAGACACAGTGGGGGGTCAAATAACAAGTTTTGTGACGTCATTTGACATGTGACAACCTTAGTTATTGACCGATAAAATGTTATAATAATATCCTTATATTATTTAATATCACTTAGGTAGGTCGTTGCGAAATATAAAGGTTTAATATACCTTTTTCATAGAGACTCGACATCTTACTAAAGTCGACTTGCCAGCCTTGCCTGTGAGCAAGGGAAAGTTTAAAAGCTCCGCTGTTTTATTCCGATTCAGTTTAAGGTTTTCTCAGTCGCTGTCGCTACGCTAGAAAATAACTGGCGCAGTGACATGTGTTTTTCAAAAATCAACTTATCCATTAGATTATTCATCAAGCTGGATTACACGTAAATCGCTTATTTAATGGTGGTTTTGGAAACTTTAACGATGTTATTTTTTTTTATTTATTTTTTTATTGTGACCGCCATGACTGCAAACTTCCAAACGTCATAACTTGCAAAACGATTAAAATAAATGAAATACACTGTATATTTAGGCTACAAAAAAACTTATTAGGGATGTAGTCATAAATTGATGTATTTTCGTAAATTTTGAAACGTAAAATTTAATAATGCTTTAGGCACATGGTAACGATGAGTGAAAGTAGATTGACGAAAGGAATTTTTAATCTGATCTGGATGGGTGCGTTAAACAAGGTAGGCCCAGGACGTTGTTTTTCTACCAAATCGGAGACATCCTCAAGAAAGCTGGGTTGCCAAGGGCCCATAATAGCAGAGCTTGTATGAAAAGAATTGTGGATGTGAATGTTACGAGGGAGTAAGGATCGTGGCAAGTAGCGCTTCATTGTCTCTCCTTATCCCTGTAGAAAAAACCCTTAACGATTTGATTAATTGAAAGTTTGGTATACGATATTTAAAACCTTATATTATAGTACATAGGTGGACTTAATGCCAAAGACATTCTCTACCATTCATTTAGCGTGTTGATCCGACGATGTAAATGGGAGGTATACTCCAGAAGGTATAGTATTATAATAAATAAATATTATTTAAAAAATACCTCATTGAAAAACGAAAATAAAACGTTTATAAATTAAAATTTAAAAACTGATATTATTAAATTATACTTTAAAATTGAAAGACAGATTGTTACAAAATTCAGCGAAAACGGCTTGCGAATAATTTATGTAGAAATATGTAAAAAAAGTAAATATCAAAATGGAATTAACCAAATTTACGAAATAAACAATTAACAGTGAATCTATTATGAGTTTCCAACATTTGCAGTTCCAACAAGTGCTCTAACCATGAGTAGAACACAAAAGAGCTATACATTTTTTAAAACTAATATTTATAAGTACACTTAATTGTTTAAAAAAAATGACCTACTTCATACTTTGTAGAGAATAGTGGGTAGTTAAAAGTATTATTGATTTTTCCTTATCGTCTTGAATTCTATTTTGCACTTTTTTATATGACACTAACTAAGTAAGCACTATTTCTTTCTAAATTAGTAATTTAGAAAGAAATGAGTAATTGGATAAAAAAACTGGCAAAATTTCGTTGGCTGCGACTGGGAATCGAGATTTGGCGCCAGCATTTTGTATATACTTTTTTTGTTGTGGCATGATTTGAAGCTGGAGAGGCTCATCTGTTATGACTACCTTTTTTAACTTAAACATAAAACTGTATTACGTTTTTTTATATTTTTATTGTGACTCGACATATGACAACTCCAATGAGTGATTGTCACTGCTACTATAATTAAATAACTGCAAGTAGCAATCAGATCCACTATGCCGGCCTAGTTGGAACCGGCAATTTACAATCTGATCCCGAAACGCGACCAAATCACTTCACGGTCTGTATACTTATAAGTGGTGGTACAACCCCAGATCGGCAGACTGGGTATCACAGCCTACCACTCTTTAATAATCAGACCCGAAACAAATAGCCACCTCTTTTTTATTTTTATTAACAAATATTTGCAATATTTTAATATAATTACAAATAAAAGCTATGAAACAAATATTTGCTCCGACTGGGAATCGAACTCGAAACCCAGGAAGAAAATTTGAAAACTCCTAAAAAAAATGGCTCACTTTTTACCCCTTCACTTTATGAAAGCGAGAACCATAATAGAAACCCAATTTCACCGGAAAATATGGCGCGCAATAATGTTCATTTAATTGTCTGTGAAATAACAAAACAATTTGTTAAATTATTCATCATGATTCACCCACGAGTGAGTGTACACTAGCTGAAATGATGATTTGATACTTTGCTTATTATTGTTCTATTATCTATGTATGTTAAGGCTACTAAATATACACACGACGCGACGATTAAATTACTTATGTTAAAGATAAATTGATACCGGCAATTGGATTTAAACCGGGTGACCACCACGGTCGTTCGCCTTAAATACTTAACACATTATTTTTAAACATGCCTAAACTAATCTAAAAAATAACTAAATAAATAAAGGCTTCAGTGCAGCAACGTTCATAGGTTAAAAGAAACAAAAAAAATCTAGAAAATTAAACTACACATTTTAAAATTAAACAGAATTTAAAAAATTAATTTAAAGTCAAAATTATTATATAAATAAAATTATTTAATCTTTTATTCTCACAAGCTAAGGATGTCCATTTATTATAAACATGGATAGGCCAGTTTCTATGATACAAGCTGGTTATATTAGTATAGCAATGATTTATCAAAATCTGTCCCTAATCTTAGAAGTATTCGTGTCACGTCACGTGTTCATCGGCATAAGATAATAAATTGGGACCTTTCTCAAATGACAATTTGGTACAAGAAGAAAACGATATAGGGCTATGAAATGGGAATATACGAAAATCATCCATAAAAATGATATAGCACTACAATGAAAGCTTACATATTTATGTGTCAGACAAATTATTTTTACAAAAAGTGTACATCACCGAAATCACCGGATACATCTCCAGTGGCGTAGCGTGGAAGTCAACCGCCAGGGGCAGAATTCGGCCGCCCGGGGCGCAAAAAATAATTGCCGCCCCCTTATTTAGGAGTTTCAATAATAGGTACAACAAAAATATTAATTTAAGGTTGAAATTTTAACGATTTATTTCAGTTTTATAAATTTTGCCGCCCCCTAAATGTGCCACTCGGGGCGGGCCGCCCCCTCCGCCCCGGCCACGCTACGCCACTGCACATCTCCCAAAGGTTATCATCATCACCCAGAAGGCGACCACTGCCGAACATAGGCCTCCCTCTTAGAACCGACAACCGATGGGGAAGAAAGGTTCTACAGTGGAAACCACGACCTGGAAGACGCAGCGTAGGTATGCCTCCCACTAGGTGGACTGACAACATGGGGATAATCGGTGGATGCAACTGGCATCTTGTCGTTTGGAATAACGTTCTAAGGAGGAGGCTTATGTTGACGAGTGGACGCCTTCTGGCTGATAATGATGAACTTAAGTAGTACTTTTATTCGTGGACCGCACTTCAGCTTAACACAGGCGGGGTGCTAACATATGTCGATTCACAATAATAAAAAGGCTGCAAACCATGAGCATTTATGCACGTAGTTCCCGTGTGTGGGATTGCGGGTAGAACATATTTTACTTGTGCAGAGACGACATATTTTACTAGAGCAAAGACGATTAAAATTTAATAATATCTGTTAAAAGTCTTCACTGGTTCAAGGAAGAAATAATTATCTCCGTACAAACGCAGAATTGTTAACTAAATACATAATTAGATACTTTATTCAGTAGATGTAACGCATTTGTTACTTTCATTTTAATTAAACATTATTTTTTTCCTCTGACAACACCCTGATTACTTTTTTATTATTATTTTGCCAGTTGTATTTAATTAAGTCGTCCTTTGGAATGCAAACTTAGTCATGGTCACAGGTACAAAACTTAAAGAAGTTAGATGAGAGTCGGCTTAGTAATTTTATTATTCTTTCGCACTATAAAGTTTGTATGAAGAGAATTGTGGATGTCGAGGAAGCAAGATAGTTATTACATAATCGTAAAAATATCCTTGTAGGAATTGAAGCGTAGGAATTAATTAATTGATTTCGTGCAATTCTGCTTTGCAAGACAGATCAGCGCATTTTAGGCCTAATTGATTATTTTACTTTGGAAGGCTGAGTTTCAATGTTAGACTTATATTATTATAATAGATTTATATACTTGCTTGGTGTCACCCGAGCATAAAACGCAATAATAAAAGCATTGTAAAGGGACACACAAATTTTACTATAAATTTTATACGAATCTTAAAACTGTAAAAAAACAAGAACTATAAGAACTGTTTTTCGTGGGTTTTTTTCATCATAAAAGTTTATTGTACTATACAAAACGTGGGCAGTTTTTGCCTGATGATAAGCTTGATGAAGATCCAAGAGTGCCGAAGACTAAAAATCAGCATTATTGACCAGCAAAACCCTAAGCGTTATTGTGAACGATGAGTTAGCAGAGGAAGAGGAATAAGATTAAGAAAGGCGACCGTGGCCTACTGGTAAATAAAACGGTCTCGCAAACCAATTCTCCCCCGGTTCTGAATACATATATTCTAATGTATTTAAAACCGGGGTAGTACATATATTCTAATCTTTAATATATGTACTTAAGTCGTCTTGTTTCTATTAAAACAATACACATAGTATAGTATAGTGTGATAAAATAAAATCACTTATTCGCAGACTACATAGGCCCAAATAGTTAATAGTTAGTAATACACACACTTATGACCTAAATTAGTATACAAAAATAAAATAAAAAAGAAAAAAATAGTAAAAAAAAGTTGTAAAATTTTAAAAACTGTAGTAATGTAAACAACCGACCAATAATTCAGGGTTGGTCGGTTGTTTTCTTGTCTTGTTACGACTTCAGGAAACATAATATGAACAAACAATGTAGGCCGCGAGTTCATAATTACCTGGACACTATCGAGTAAACAATTTGTTACTGAAATAACAGCTGGTTCACTTTTTGTAGAAAAAACGGTAAATAACAAACTTTAGTATAATCAGAAAATTAAAAATGTTGTAGTGTGAAACGGAGACATTTGTAAGAATGAAATATTTTAGACGTCAGGCGTGGACGAACGGTTTAGCGATTGGTTTGTTGCGCGTAAAGTCCCGGGTTCGATCCCCGGTCGGAGCAAATATTTGTTTCATAGCTTGAATTTGTAATATTTAATAACATTAAATATTGCAAAAATTTGTTTAAAAAAAAGAGATATTTTTAATTTTTATCGTGAATTAAAACTTGATCTTGCGTTACACACATTATACACACAAGCAACGTTACATGTATAGTTTTCAAAGGTTTATATTATGTATCTACATTTATAAATATATGCAAGGAAATGAGTTTGAAAGTGTTTTTAGACCCTTGTTGCACGTAATCCACATTTTTTAATATATGTGATTTATTATGAAGCTATGTTATTAATTTTTAAATTGTAATATTGCCCGTATGAACGTTTGTATTTTTTTCTCCTAACTTACGATTATGAATTTAATTGAAATACGTATGTGAAGTCGTTAATCATTTTATATTAATTGTAGGCGATAAATTTTGTAGAATTAATTTAATTCCAATTGTAAATAATTATTTGTTTCCATTCCATCCATCCATCCGGGGTAGTACCACCACTTACAAGTATACAGACCGTGAAGTGATTTGGTCACGTTTCGGGATCAGCTTGTATGTTGCCGGTTCCATCTAGGCCGGCATAGTGGATGTGATTGCTACTCACAGTTATTGAATTGTAGCAGCAGTGACATTCATTCATAGACCACACTTCAGCTTAACATCAAGCGGGGTGCTGTCATATGTCGAGTCACAATAAAAAATTTAAAAAAAGTATCGATAGTAATGCTATTTTTAATTACGGCTATACATATGATAGCACCCGCCCGGGTTCAATCAAATTAAATTGTCACGCCTCTTTCCCACGGGGATAGGCAGAGACAACGGAGCGACACTTGCCACCATCCTGACACAACTCCCTCGCTTCCTTCACAACCACAATTCTCCTTATACAAGCTCTATGGTTATGGACACTAGGCAACCCAGCTTTCTTGAGGATGTCTCCGATTTGATCGGAAAACCCCCTTCTGGGCCTGCCTTGTTTAACGCTTCCATCCACATGAGATTTATAAATTTCCTTCGTCAATCTACTTTCACTCATCCTTTCTATGTGCCCAAACCATCGCAGCATTCCTTTGTCAATCCTTGTCACTACATCTTTCAAACCACATCTATCAGGTTACTGATAGATGTGGCTACAGTTAAATAACTATAAGTAGCAGTCACATCCACTATGCCGGCCTAGTTGGTACTGGCTATTCACAAGCTAATCCCAACATCCGACAAAGTCACTTCAAAGTCTGTATACGTCTTTTCCCAATACGTGGTCTTAAAATTACTCTGAAAAATAATTTAAGGAAAAAATGAACAAATTCGCCCAAAGCTATATTTGTAAGTGAAGGTGGGGGTCAAATTTGTGGGTGTCGAACAATTGACCCATGAAAACGATCCATCAGGTCACTGATTGATTACATATAGTTTTACAGGAAAGTTACTTGCTAATAGGTAGGTAGGTACTCGTACTATCGATTGTTGTAGGGCGGATGGCCTAACAAATTACAATCCACAATACAACTTATGCGGCGTTCTCACGGGGCGAATTTTGTTGTTGAATATTTATCGTTCAACAAAAAGGCGAAAGCAAATATTAACTGTAGCGTTCTCACGGTTCAATAATCGACTCAATATTACACCATATGTCCATTTTAGCATTTTTCTCGTAGATGCGGACGCGATATTTTACATTTTATTTTACAAAGAAACAAAAAACTCATAACAGAAAAATACAACACATACTCAATCGCGCTGATTGACTGGCTGATTGGACCGATTATCTAATGCGAGTTGAACGAAAAAGGCCAGACGAGTTGATGCGCTGTCAACTACTAATTGAATCAATGAAAGTTGAAAGGTCTTTAACTTTTGTTGAACCGATATTTATTGCTTCAACTTGATTAAAAGTCTGTTCATACGGTTCAAATCGCGAACGATTTCGCAGTTGATAAAAATTTGACTAAATTCGCCCCGTAAGAACGACGTTTTATTTGAAAATTAGTGGTGCTTAAGTCATAGAGATTTATGTTATAATAGAGATCTATCTCTATATAACTCGATGGCTAAAGTACAGTATTTTTATATTAGACATTATAAAAATATGATTTCTGGTTAAGCAATGTTCGGGTCGATCAGTAGTTGGATGGGTGACCGCCAGTGAAAACAAATATTAACTCGACCCCACTAGTGTTTCGGATGGCACGTTAAATACATTTATTGGTCTATTGCAGGGGCTTAGTTTTAGTCTGAATTTTGAAATTGAACTTAACTTTTTTTTATTGGGACTCGACACCTGACCTTCCCCTTTCTGATGGTAAGCATGATGGAGGTCTAAGAGTGCTGAAAAAAATGTCTCAGTTTACGGCCGCCTCAGTCGCTGTCACTGCCGGCCACAAGTGACATTTACATTTATATCAAATAACATTTAAATATAAAAAAAGTCCTAATTTATAATTATTGTATATAATGTAATTTGTATATTTGTTTAACTATAACAATAGATACTGTTATTAAAGTTGATTATTATCAACCAAATTGTCACGCCTTCTTTCCACAGGGATAGGCAGAGACAAAGGAGCCACTTGCCACGATCCTAACACAATTCTCTCGCTTCCCTCACATCCGCAATTCTCTTCATACCAGCTTTACGATTATGGGCACTAGGCCACCCAGCTTTTTTATGACAAGATGTAGTGACATCCTTGATGTGGATGATGATGATCGTCTGATAATGATCCATGAAGAAGTAGTCATTCCTATGCTCCGATGGTTTGGGCACATGGAAAGAATGAGTGGAAATAGATTGACGCAAGGAATGTATAAATAATTAACTATAATTAATTATGTACTATATTTATATACATTAATGTACTATAATAATTATATGTATTTTTTCAATAGGTAAATAGAAAGATACTAAAATGACCCTGCGACTCCAAATGGCTGTCGCAAGCATATTCGTTCATTTACCATTCAAGCTAATGAAGTGATTTTTCGTATTTTCCTTACCGACATAGTTGTTTATTTTGTCCGCTGGGTTAGATAAATAAAACGTTACTTATTCCCAAATTTAGGAGTCTGTATACACGAAGAAATCTGCCAACGCTTTTAAGGTTGAAAAATATTTTCCAAGGTTATAGGCTTAGATTGTATTAATTGTCCTCCGCTTGGGCTACGGGCTATTAAGTTTAGTATAGTCTTTTCTTATAAAATTACTATACTTTAGGTTTTGGTGAGACCTAAATGGGTATTCAGTTGGAAAATTAACTCAGAGTGGTTGAATAATACAACAATTTGACAGACGATTTCTTCCTAAATTATATGCTAAAAAACATTGTTTCCTACACCATTTGATAAATAATCAAAATATATATTCATGTAATATATAATATAATTCTGTTGAATGTGAAGGAAGCGAGTCTGATAGGTTATCCTTCTTGCCGTCACTATGCCGGCCACATAAATATCAGATCAATTTATGAAATGTAATTGAACAAAAAACGGAATCATTCTCTTATAATGCAATGTCATGTCGCATAATGTATGTTTTTATGTTTTTTCTTAATATTTCTAGATTGGCACTGCTCCTAATGATGCGAAAGACAATTAATCGTTACCATAGACAATGCTATGATGACACACATCTGTCATATAGCATTGTCTATGGTGTTTGATGAAGAATGTGTTGTTAGTCTTGCATAGAGTTATAAAGGACCTAATTCATTTTTTTTTTGTACAACTTTTGTAATGTACAATGATGAAGAAATATATAAATGGTAGTTTCGATACTTGTAATGATAAATCCAATAACAATTTTATTTTAATTGCTGTGCAATTGAGTTATTTGGAAAATAAGATATGGATTTTGTATTATCTGTCAATCAACGCAACTGCAAGTGACAGGACGCGCAATTTTGAATTATTTAAAAAGCTTGTGTTTTTTATAAATATTAATGTGTAATAATGGTGGAATTGTTATCCAGTAATCATTTTTAACTTGATCAAGTATAAACAAGTAATTTAAAGCTGTGAAACGTGTTTCTTCGTGTTTCCTCCAAGACTCCTTCCGAAGTTTTAGTAAAGGCTTTCCGCCGCTTTACTAAAACGATCCACATCAACCTCACTATCATCTTCATTATTTGATGAATCAATCGCGTGGTTCATCTTCATATTTACTTGACAATGTTTTAATATTGAACCATATATTTTTACTTTGACACTGGCAAGTTAAATACTAAAGCCATAAACAAGAAGAAAGAAAAGAAAAAAATATATTTGTTCTGCTTTAAACTGTCATAATTAGAGTTCGATCATTTTACACACCTAAACTATGCATAATAAAGGATAAATTCCAATTACATCATCAACTATTTTAAAATGCATATTAAACTGTTAATACAATTAAGCCCAAGTCCCTACACAAAATGAATGATGTCCTTTGCAGACTGTCCAAACATACAACTTAATAATTAATAAATCAAAACAATTGAATAGGTTTACATGCCCACAATGATATTAAGTAAAATGAGGTAGATACGTTATATACACCAGTTTTAGTGTTCGCAAATGGCACGAGTTTAAACGTTCAACTAAGACGAAGTGGAAGTAGTAAGAAATGATAGTTGAGACCGAAAAAGAGACAAATATATGTTCTGCATCGCATTAGCATAGTTTTAACGTGCCCCTTTCAGAGCCTGTATAACATATCTACGTATTTTCTTATTAAGATATAATTGCATGCCCATGTGTTCTTCTTATCCTTAAAACGAAGCGCAAAAATTTACATCTGGTTCATATTAGATAATACCTAGCGGCGTACATTACAAAAAAGCGGCAGATATTAGATCCAGTTATTTAGTAATGGTAGGTCATGTCTGCCGTTCTAGTACCACCAATAGATAGGTACTTGCAGTTACCCCCATTTATCAACCGCACTTGAGCGTGTCACAAGGTCTTCAGTCGGCTTAAAATGTTAAATATTTACATATGGTAGGCGTCCACTGCTGAACATAGGCCTCCCCCTTAGAACGCCATTCCGAACGACAAGATGCCAGTTGCATCAAAAAGTTTTTCGTGACTCTCGCTATGTCGTCAGTTCAATAAAAGTTTATATAATTAAAACAAATAAAAATACAATTTTACTACGTGTGTGAGAGCCTTCTAAATAGAATCTAACGTAAGTATATCTATTTTAGTAACGTATTAGCAAAAAGCTAAAATTGTATTTGTGGAAATCTAATCTTGGAAAGATAATACAATTAATTAAAAACATTTAGGTGATTGTGGTTCAACGAAAAATGTAGCGGTACTTTATTTAGCTGCTAAGCCTGACGATTCACTGGTGGCTAGCTTTATGGGTTTGATTCCTGTTGTAAATATTAAGAGAGGTAGGCAGGCAGTTGATGGTCGTTTGCCCAGTCTGTCTTTTGGGGTTATTACTACTATTTGCAAGTGTAGATATAAACCGTGAAGTAACTTAATCGCGCTTGAGAATAAGTTTAAAAGTTGCTGGTTCTAATTTGGCCGGCTTGGTGAATGTGACTGCCAATCGTAGTTTACTAACCGAAAAGGTTTGGTGCGTAGTTTCTTTGTAGATAATTGACAAATGGAATTCTTTACTAGCCCATGTGTTTTGCCCATCCTATAACCTGACGGCAATAACCTTGTTCCTATCTCATCTTTTCACACCCGTAACACCCGCACTGGTCGGGGGAAGCATTCACATTTTGTCGACAGAATCGGTAGTCGAACTAAAAAGTTTGGTGCATCTTTTCTTTGTAGAACAATCGACAAGTGGAATGCTTTGCCAGCCCATGTGTTCTCTCCCTCCTATAACCTTGGATCCTTCAAGCGATGCGTGAAGAAGCACCTTTGGCCGGCATAGTGACGGCGTGTGAGACAGCCGCGTACTAACTCGGTTGTTTCAGTCGTCGGCACTTTTGGATCTCCTCTTGCTTATCATCAGGCAAGTCGATGTCAAATGTCGTGTCACAATAAAAAAAATAAAAAAAATAAAAAATTGAGACGACGTTGAACTAAATCAGTTTATTTACCCCTTGCTTACCAACAGGCAAGTTAAAGATAAAAGTTGAGTCCCGATAAAAAAAAACTGTTGTAGTAGTCGCCTCCATTCAAAGACTGCACTTCATCCTAACTTCATCAGGCGGATTTGGTTAGATGTCGAGCCAATTAAAAAAATGCATTTTATTTTATATTTGAAAGTATTGGCTCTACTTATACTAGTAAATTTTAAAGAATTTACTATTGTTTATCCCGACAAGTCTCGAAATGATCCCTGTCTGTACCAGTGTTTCAGTATCTCGCTTACTCTCTTAAAATTATGCAAAAAAACTTGCAGGTTATTTAAGTAAATGAGTCACTTTGAATGTCTATTGCACAGGTTCTGCAGAGATAAAATAATTCGACAAGTGATTGACAAATACAGAAGCGATAGTAATATATTTATTACATAAGAGTATAATAGATATTAATTATTATTTTTTCTTAAATAGAATATTTTTCTACATTTCTATATGAAACTACTAAAGTGCTTGTATCATAGAAACAGGACCCAGTCTGCCGATCCGGGGTAATACAACCACCTACAAGTCCACAGACCGTAAAGTAACTTACTTAAGTAACTTAGTCCCAGTTTCGGGTTCAGCTTGTAGGTTGCCGGTTCCAAATAGGCTGGCATAATGAATGTGGACTGTGGTATGCATTCCAGCCTAACATCAGGCAAGCTGTTACCAAATTATTGTCTAGCCTTATTTAAAAAAAAACTCAATCTTATCTGAGTGTAAGGCTACCGTGGTGTAGTGGCAGAGCAATGGTAGCAATTGGTTCTACCAATGTATCTTTGATATATGTACTTTGGTCGTCCTATTTCTATGATACAAACACGTTAGTAGCTTAGTATAGAAAGTTATAAAAATGAGTGTGAGGCATTGGGATGACAATTCAAATATATTTAAAATACAATTTCATATGACATCGAAAATGTATTCATAACTTCCATAAAGTCATAAACAAATAAAAGAATAGCCATGCAAGGAATAAATTTCCTGAATCCGCATGAAAGCACCGCACAAGTGTTCAATAGGATCAATTCGTGTTAATGAGACGTTTGTTTCGCCCATACACAGTTTTAGCTTTTGTTTACAACGTGATGGTCTTTCAATAATAAACAAGCAACAGTCAATTTTAAAAGCTATATAGGTTATAGATCTACATATATATACTATAACCTTGGATCCTTCAAGCGAGGCATAGTGACGGCGATTGGGGCAGCCGTAAAGACTCGCTTTCCATCAGGCGGGTCAAGGTCAGATCATCATCATCAGCCAGAAGGCGTCCACTGCTGAACATAGGCCTCCCCCTTAGAACGCCATTTCGAACGACAAGATGCCAGTTGCATCCACCGGTTACCCGCGACTTACACTATGTCGTCAATCCACCTAGTGGGAGGCCTACCTACGCTGCGTCTTCCGGTTCGTGGTCTCCACTCTAGAACCTTTCTTCCCCATCGGTTGTTTGTTCTTCGAGCGGTGTGTCCAGCCCATTGCCACTTCAGCTTGAGAATCTTACGAGCTATGTCGGTAACTTTGATTCTTTGGCGAATATCCTCGTTCCGGATTCAGTGCCTCATGTGCCTCAGTGCCATATGTTATCAGGATATATGTCAGGTCACAATAAAAATGAGTTAGATATTATTTAAATACTTTATCGTATCTACATATAAAGATTGTGTACTTTGGAGTTTAGGATGTCATGCTGTCATATGTTGTACCACAATAAATTAATTAAAATTTGGAGTTTAGGATGTCATGCTGTCATATGTTGTATGTTTGTATGTTGTCATTGTTGTTTAATTAGTAAATTTTAAATAATTTAACCACTGTCCATTTTAATGTTCTTTCTGACAATCATCAAACATTTCTGCAGACAACATCCAATGACGTTCTTGTGTGTTTGATAAATATAACTATTGATTCCGGCAGAACTTGTTTTGTATTACTTACTTTTCGTTTTACAAATGTGTATAAAATTGAATATAATATTATTATTATGTGCACGACTGTATGGATAGGCAGCCGAGCGCTCTTCTTTGTGCCGATATTTATACTGCGCAGCTTACAAGTCAGCGCTCTTTTTATCTGCTGGGAACTATACCTTGCTGAAAAAACTGATGAAAAGCTCAATTTAGCGAAGGGTTGAACTTCTGTTAATATCTGAACACTCCACACTGGTTACAATCCATTTCCTGGGAAATGAAAAGTATCAAATCTCACCATAAAGAATCCTTTCTCAACGTATTAAATTACAGGGTTAGTTTGTAAAAGGAGAGTTTCAATAAAACCTTAAAGTTACAATAAACTTTAACATCATAACGAAGCTATGAAAAATGCAGCTTTGGAAAATGTAGTATTTCCAAATTATTGACCGATTAAAATTTACCAAATTGTATATAATACGGCGTTCACACCAGGCGAATTTAGTTATTCAACTCCATAATCGTTCGCGATTTCAACCGTCTGAACAGACTTTCAATCAAGTTAAAGTAATATATCGGTTCAACAAAAGTATACCTTTCAACATTGATTCATTTAATGGGGCATTCTCACGGGGAGATTTTAGTTGATCAACTGCGAAATCGTTCGTGATTTGAACCGTCTGAACAGACTTTCAATCAAGTTGAAGCAATAAATATCTATTCAACAAAAGTTAAAGACCTTTCGACTTTTGTTGATTCATTTGACAGCTGACAGCGAATCGACTCGTCTGAACTTGTTCGTTCAACTTGCATTGAATAATCAGTCCAATCAGTTAGTCAATCAGCGCGATTACTGTATTGTATATTGCATTATTCTATCACCAGTATTTTGTTGGTTTGTAAAATAAAATGTGAATTGTGGCGTCCACATCCACGAGAAAAATGCTAAAATGAACAGATAGTGTAATAACACGTGTAATATTGAGTCGACTATTATTGAACCGTGTGAACGCTACAGTCAATATTTGCTTTCAATTTTTGTTAAACGATAAATATTTTAACAACTAAATTCGCCTCGTGAGTACGCTATATAAAAGTCATATTTAAGCGATTTTTGTTTTTGATTTGAACGATTTAGTTTACGACACTTCCACTACACCACAGTCGCCTTTCTTAATAAAATGTTTGTTTACCTAATAAAATAAATACGATTTGTATACAAACAAATCTAAACTTACATAACTTCTATACCCTACTCAAGTATCATTTATAACGTTAAAATAAAAAATATAAAATAGATTGTACATTTTTTCCTGGCTGTACTTCCATCAAACTCGTATTTTTATTTCTTACGGTTATTTGACATCCCTTTATGTAATACTGACATTGAAGATGTTTTTTTTAAGTCACGTGTTTACAAGGTAGCTTTATCATAGTAATAGGATAATAATTAAAAAAATATTTTATTATTTTATTGTGACTCTTCAAGAATTGTGAATAAGTGAGAAGCGAGTGAGAAGTCAGGAACGTGGCAAGTGGTGCTCCATTGTCTTTGCCTATCCCTAGTGGGAAAAAGGCGTGACAATTTGATTTGATTATTATGGCTCGACATATATAGCAGTCACATACATAGTGGATGTCACTGCTACTTACAGTTACTTACTTACTACTTACTTGCTACTTACAGCTACTTCATGGACCACACTCCAGTTTAACATCAAGCGGAGTCTACCTATACTACTCTTAAAAATACTATAATATGTAACTATATAATTGATTAAATAATATAGTTTTACATAACATTATGTACAATTATTATTTTAATTAACGATCCTTAATTAAAATAGTCGTGTACATACATAAAATGAGTTGTCGAACCATTATGAAATCCTTTTCTGTTATTTTTTTTATTTTATTGTGACACGATATTTGACCTCGACCCGCGTGATGATAAGCAAGAGTATATTTAAGAGTGACGACGACTGAAACAACCGAGTTAGTTCATGGCTGCCTCAGTCGTCGTCACTATGCCGGCCAAAGGTAATTCTTCACGCATCGCTTAAAGGAGCCAAGGTCATAGGATGGAGAGAACACGTGGTATGGCAAAGCATTCCACTTGTCGATTAATCTACAAAGAGAAAACGCACCGAACTTTTTAGTTCGACTGCCGATTCGGTTGATAGAATGCGGATGCTTTCCCCGCCCAGTGCGGGTATGAAACGGGTGTAAAAAGACGAGGTAGGAACAAGGTTTCTAAAGAGCTCCTCGGAACTTTCTTTGTGGTAAAGCCGCCATGTCTCTGCGTTCCAGAGTTTCCTGGGGTTCCAGAGTTTGTGTAACCTTTGCATCTCCTATAATAAAATTCGGACAGCTCGGCGCTGCAATGAATTATGATGCTATTGCATAGAAGCATAACATTCAGTGCCGGATTAGCCACGTAGTAGCAAATGCTACGGGCCCCGCTCTCCAACGCCTGCCTGAGCGTAATAAAATATATATTAATTTAGATAGAAACGTAAAATATCTTGCATGCCTTAAACTCGAAGCGCCTTGGGCTTTGCTTCACTTCCACTTGAAAATTTAAGTCGATATTGAAAGTGTTATCTCTAAATTTGCCCATATTAAATCCAGAAAAGTTTATTTGTAACAGTTTTGTTTTATTTGTAACCCTAAACTTGACAGAATTTGCTACAGGCCCCGCGCTGACCTAATCCGGCACTGATACTCGTCGTACTCTTGGACCTCGTCTTGCTTATCATCAGGCGGGACGAAGTCAAATGTCGTGTCACAATAAATATATATATATTTGTTACTAATAATGTAATTTATCTTGTCAACAGGAGCAACAGCAATAGAAGCAGATGGGCACAATTTAGATTTGTTGAAATTATTAAGCAAACCATGGTTGTATAGTAATCGCTGGGAGACTTCTGACCCTGACTCTTCGCGCCGTACTTCTTATGGCCAACATCACTACATTGAAGCACAGATGCCCTATGACGCACGCCTGATACTCCAACCCAAGATTGAAGAAGAATACGACGGCCCTATCGACAACGATAATGATATTTTACGGTAGTATTTTCTTACATTTTGCGCGAACATTGATTAATGAATTAAACAAATTTTATGCGGCTTATCATCGCGTTTATTTTTGGTGATTGGTTCAGCGCCGTCTTTACCCGGGGGTTCAAGGGGTGCGGTGCACCCGGGCGCAGAGTCCTAGGGGGCGCATGCCGACCGCCATAAACTTCGATAGGTACCTACTACACTGAGACCACGCGAGCGGAGCCTTGACTTTCGCACCCCGGCGCTGAATATGCTTTAGACGGCCCTGGATTGGTTTTATATATATTTTTTATTATTCCGATGTTCCGAGCTTGAGCTCTCGAAACGTCGGAATATTAAAAAAATTAGCGTAACTATTTTTTGCATATGTTTATATTGAGGCTTGGCGTGCGGCCCTTTAATGAAGGCAACTGCTACTACAGTTAAATAACTACAAATAGCAGTCGCATTCACTATGCCGGCCTAGTTGGAATAATGGAACGCGACTTTTTTTATTGTTACTCGACATATGACAGCATCCCGCTTGATGTTAAGCCGGAGTGTGGTCCATGAATAGATGTCACTGCTACCACAATTCAATAACTTTGAGTAGCAATCACATCCACTATGCCGACCTAGTTGGAACCGGCAACTTACAGGTGATCCCGAAACGTGACCAAATCACTTCACGGTCTGTATACTTGTAAGTTGTGGTACTACTCCGGATCGGCAGACTAGATACCACTGCCTACCACTCTTTAGCTACCAGCCCATAGACAACAGAAGTAAAATATTATTAATAGCTTGTTTCTTAACAGCATGACATCGCAGAAACGTTCAGCGGTTGCTACAGCACTGAATGCTGGTCGCAGGAGACGTCAGCCAGCACCTGCGCTCGGTAAGGTCGTCACGCCGTATCTCGGTGTCGGTAAGCAACGCCGATTAAAAAGACACAACACTAAATATCGCACGAAAAAACAAATTTCCGTACACTACCATTTGTTTTCAGCCAATTACATTTACTAAATAGATTATAAATGTGCTAAAATTATTTTTATACCGATATTTATTCATATTTCTAAGAATGCCAAGCACCATTAAGCCCGCCCTTTGAAAGATAAAACAATAAAGTTATAAAAAAATATACAAAATCGATATTCCGTTATTTCCATTACCCATTAGACAAGTATTGCATAAGTATTAATACAATACTTTTATTTTACATATTTTTCCGACTACCATGAAAAATTATTTTTCGGGTTAATATCACAAATGGCTTTCTATTGGTAAAAGAATTTTCTAAATCGGTTCAGTAGAACTAAAGATTACCCCTATAACCTTACAAACTCACGAACTTCTTTATCATATTAGTATAAATTAAGATTAAGATTATGGGAACAAACGTTACTTAGATCATGGCTTGTAAGACAATTTCACTACCACCAGACCACAGTCGCCGCAAATATCTATTAGATTATATTTTTGTGCAATAAATTAATATTATAACTAAACACATAATAAAAATTCTGATATAAAACATCGTAAAATATATTTTAAACCCTTTTTATGATTTATAAAACAGTTTAATTTCTAAATGCATTATAAAACTTGTATGCGGCCGATTTCATTGAACTCTTGCACACCCGCGTGGCCTGAGTTAAAGGAGTGCTTACTTATTAAAGTTCTGATTGGTGTACATTT
Organism: Tinea trinotella; assembly: GCA_905220615.1. Classification (NCBI taxonomy): domain Eukaryota; kingdom Metazoa; phylum Arthropoda; class Insecta; order Lepidoptera; family Tineidae; genus Tinea; species Tinea trinotella. Next base: position 1,604,651 of record HG992319.1, on the reverse strand, counting down.
TCTGACCGTCATCTGCGTTTTCAACTAAAGGCAAGTCGAGACCACACCAGAGTCTTAATAGATATTTTTTTTGTTGTCATATCCAATGCCTACTATTACTTTACAAATTGCTAGTTGCAGTCGACATACTCGTATATAACAGGCGTAAACATAAATTTTTGATATAATTCAATTGATGAATTTATATTGAAAGAAAATAAACATATTGATTTGAATAATTATTGATAAAGCCGTAAATAAAATCTGGTTTACACATATAAATATATGCAACACTTGATTTTTTATTGTGACTGGACATATGACCTCAACCTGCCGATTTAGAGTATTTTTGTCGTATAACCGATACAATCACCTTAAGACATTTTTTTTTTAAGTAAAAACGCCTTAAAGTAAAAACGTAGTCAATGCGTAACATTGATAAAATGGAGCACAAAATCTCTTTTTAATAATAGATTTATATTAATCTAATCTTCGGCTAAGTTTTTCTATAAAATTTCTATTATTAGACAAAGATTTCAATTGTGATAAATCTTCATCCTTTTATTACCTTAAAACTTGAAAGTTGACGGTTACAACGAGACTGGCATAGTGAGCGCGACTGCTACTTGAAATTATTTAACTACTATGCTATTAGAATAATAATAGGACGGGCTATTGACTAACTTCACTTGACAGATTCAAAGATGTATTAATCTTGACGGCACGCAAAGCAAAAGACACCATACTAAAGTAGTGTTGGTTGGAGAGTTAGACGTCACAAAATGGCGTCGATTCCGTCCTATTCTTATTTTAATCGCATTATATGGTAGTAGTCGCCTCCGTTCATTTAAAACTCGACGAAAATCTGCATATAATTTGTTAATGTCTATCCCATCTCAGTGTTTCTAATTATAATTATAAAACATACTATTTCTATACAGTGAAATGGAAGGTGTATGCAAATATCTGACCCTTCCATTCAATATCATAGATCACATACTAGGAGACTTCGCATTGTCTGTAGGTCTCTACAAACTAATATTATAAAGAAATAAAGTTTGTATGTAGAAGTTTTTATTTATTGTGACTCGACATATGACAGCACCCCGCTTAATGTTAAGCCGAAGGGTGGTCCATAAATGAATGTCACTGCTACTACAATTCAATAACTGTGGCAACTTACAAGCTGATCCCGAATCGTGACCAAATCACTTCACAGTCTGTATACTTGTAAGTGGTAGTACTATCCCGGATCGGCAGACTGGGTACCACTGCCTACCCGAAGCAAATATCCACTGCTTTTTTATTCATTAGGTAATCTTTGAAACTACTTATCGGATTGTGAAATTGTTTTCACTAATATTTATAATTGACTTTTAGAGTGGACATAAGCTATTTTAAAACATAGGCCCGTTTAAATAAAAAGAGCCTTTCGTAGAAACCAATTTTGAAACTTAATTCTTAGAAAAATTCGTCGATCAAATGGTTTTGAATCAGAAGGGTCTCAAGTTCTAGTTACGAACAATCAATCAATGCACGTCATCATTACGGCCAAAAAATAATTAAGTAACAAAAGTTGATTGAGATTTTTTTATTGTGACACCACATTTGACCTCGTCCCGCCTGATGATAAGCAAGAGGAGGTCCAAGAGTGACGACGACTGAGAAAACCGAGTTTGTTCTCGGCTGCCTCAGCTGCCGTCAGTCGTCACTATGCCGGCTATATCAAGTATCAAGGTTTTAGAGGATTTCCAAGTGCTTATTTTTTTCTTTACTTTATTATAGTGATTAGAAAAAACATATGAGCTGGTAAATTTATCGAACATTCGGCAAAGTAACGATGCCGAACCGTTTAGTTCAACTACAAACCGAATGCGGATGCTTTCTTCCGGGTATCACAGGAGTAAAACAAACAAGGTTAAAGAGTCTTTAATTTTTTACAATAGCTAAGCGAGTTTTAGTAATTTGTAATCTGTGCTTCAAAGCAATAACTGGGGCATTTGTGATCGAAGATAGCAAGCGGATTTAATACAGTTTTAAACTCAGCAGAAAAAATGATAATCTAAAAATACAATGTCATATAATTAATAATAATATGATTAGAAGAATTACGTGGTTGAAAATGTACGATTTTAGTTCATAAGTAAAACGGTTTGGTTTAAGTTAAAACTAGTTTTCGTAACTAATTATAAAAACCTTAGCTTTTTCTTTTTCTTACTTTATTTTGTCATTAAAAGTTATTACTATGTGATGACAAATAATAAAAAAAGTTCTACAATCGAATCTTTGAAGTATACAGACCGTGAAGTGATTTGGTCACGTTTCGGGATCAGCTTGTAAGTTGCCGGTTCCATCTAGGCCGGCATAGCGGATGTGATTGCTACTCACAGGTATTGAATTGTAGTAGCAGTGACATTCATTCATGGACCACACTTTGGCTTAACATCAAGCGGGGTGCTGTCATATGTCGTGTCACAAAAAAATATATATGTATATATTTAGTGGTCTCTATCTACACGTTTGTAATATCGGTATATATTTAATTAAGCACTTTGTTATATTTAGTTTTTATTCTGTTAAATGTTGGCGTCGCTTCACCTACACCTTATTTACTATGCTATTAGATTAAGAATAGGACGGGCTGCTGACTAACTTCACTTGACTGATTTAAAAGTGTCTTTTTCTTGACGGTCCGCAAAGAAAAAGACACCATAAGTGAAGTTGCTTGGAGAGTTAGACGTCACAATATGGCGCCGATTCAGTCCTATTCTTATTTTAATCGCTTTATACCTTTATACACATCGCCGCTGAAAAAGTGAAGGAGCTTGAGTTCTTTTTTTTCGGGAGTCCTACGCATTATTTCAAGAAATTTAAAGATTATCATACTTAATTTTAAGAACAAAATTTAATAATATTGTTCACTTTTTCAACGTCGAGATTTATAAAAAAAGATACTTAATATTAAGTTATTTTCTTTTACAAGCACAAAATCTATAATAAAGCTATTGTTTCTAATGCTTTTGTAATGTTATTTCAATATTATTATTGAATATTTTTTTATATTTGATAATGAAAACCATGGCTTCTTATTATCGCTTGTTTTATTTATAAATATGAACTTTTAAAATTAAGTAATTAGACTTATGATTTGAACTTATTGAATGAAATATGAGATTTGAATGTCTACTCTAAGCAATAATTTCAATTATACAGCCCCTAGTGTATAGCGTTATGACACATAAGTCTCTGGTTCGATTTCTATTTCAAGAAAGAAAAAGAGAACGGCGCAATATTTTCTACGATTCTAAAACAATTCTCTCGCTTCCTTTACATTTACATTACATCCTTCATTTACTTTATACAAGCTCTATATAACGACAGGCGTGGACGAACGGTTTAGCGACTGGTTTGTTGCGCGTAAATATTTGTTTCATAGCTTTTATTTGTAATATTTAATAATATTATATATTGCAAATATTAGTTAATAAAAAAAAAGAGATGGATATTTGCTTCGGGTCTGGTTATCAAAGAGTGGTAGGCAGTGGTACCCAGTCTGCCGATCCGGGGTAGTACCACCACTTACAAGTATACAGACCGTGAAGTGATTTGGTCACGTTTCGGGATCAGCTTGTAAGTTGCCGGTTCCATCTAGGCCGGCATAGTGGATGTGATTGCTACTCACAGTTATTGAATTGTATTTGCAGACATTTATTCATGGACCACACTTTGGCTTAAGATCAAGCGGGGTGCTGTCATATGTCGAGTCACATTAAAAAAAAAAATTTAATGAATATAGAGTCCTTTTCTCTTTCTCTTTCTTTCTTTTTCTCTTCTCTTTCTCTTTCGATACAACTTTGATTTTAAAATCTCTTTTGCTTATTTCCTTACATCGTTTAATATAATTTATTTGTATCAATGTGGGATAACGATTGCAAACAGATTTAAGAATATAATGTAGTTGTGCGTGTATTGTGATTTGAAAGAACATCTTCTTGGTGTTCTTTCAAATCATCTGGATTTCAAGTGATGGACAAAAGTATATTCTGATGGTTTGGCCAAATTGAAAGAATGGATAAATTTGTTGTGACGACATATGACAGCACCTCCCTGATGTTAAGCTGGAGTGCGGACAATGAATTAATGCGACTGCTACTACAGTTAAACGTGGTGCGCCACGCCCATCGTCGAAAGAGATTTATAAATCGGAGGCGATAGATGTGTACAAGACGTGTGTACAGTGTACAATAATGTGTATTTACATTTCTATACTAAGCTACTAAAGTGCTTTGTATCATAGAAACAGGACAACCAAAATACATAAATCAAAGATACATTAGTACCGCTCGAAGAACCGACAACCGATGGGGAAGAAAGGTTCTAGAGTGGAATCCACGAACCGGAAGACGCAGCTTAGGTATGCCTCCCACCAGGTGGACTGACGACATAGTAAAAGTCACGGGTAACCGGTGGATGCAACTGGCATACTAAAGCAACTGGCCTATGTTCAGCAGTGGATGCCTTCTGGCTGATGATGATGATGATGATGATGACATTAGTACCGGCAAGTGGTTATAAACCTCTCGGTTTGCGTAACCATTGCACTACCACTACACCACGGTCTCCTTAATAAAGTGTAATCTTTAATGTTTGTTTTGTTCAGGTGTCTTGAATGACATGGGTATGTTCTTCGACTCCCTGCGTGATAATCTTGAGGTGTTGACATCCCTGTCACCGCAGCAGCGTGCCACACTCCTTCATGAAATACCAACTGTTGTCAATGCACCTTCCACTGGTAAGTTTATTTATTTATTAGTTATGACTCGACATATGACAACACCTTGATGTTAACCGCTTGATGTTAAGCTGAAGTATGGTCCATGAAGTATGGGCCTAGTTGGAACCGGCAACTTACAAGCTGATTCCGAAACGCGACAAATCACTTCACGGTCTGTATCCTGTAAGTGGTGGTACTACCCGGATCGGCAGAATGGGTACCGCTGCCTACCACTCTTAAAACTTCAACACTACGTCATCCAAACTTGGCATCCTAAACAAGGTGCGGCGGTTCTTCGCGCCAGAGTTTCGCCTGCTGCTATACAAGGCTCAGATTCGCTCTTGCGCGAGGTACTGTTCGCACCTCTGGAATGGCTCTGCCAAGTATTTTTTTAATGCCCTAGATTCATTGCCGAACTGTCCAAATTAAAGGTGATGCAGAGGTTGCACAAACTCCAGAGCCCCAGCAACTACGCAAAGACAAGGCGGTTCTGTGCGTCCTCTATCGCCTATACCACAGAGAATGTTCCGAGGAGCTCTTTAATCTTGTTCCTACCTCGTCTTTTCATACTCGTAATGCCGGCACAGGTCGGGGAAAGCATCCACATTCTATCGACCGTGAAGAGGCAAGAGGCACTGTTGGTCGGCATAGTGACGGCGACTGAGTATTCCACTCGGTATTCCAGTCGTCGTCACTCTTGGACCTCCTCTTGCTTATCATCAAGCGAGTCAGGACAAATGTCTTATCGCGTAAAAAAAGTTCACTCTAATAGTGTTAGACAGAGAAACTAGATCACTGAATATGTAAACAGCGTTAAAATAGTAATATTATAATTAACTCACGTATTCCCCAATGTCAAATTGATATGACATTGAATTGAGCGGAGTGTCATTACCGCAGCATACAAATGATGGTGTAGTTTTTGGCCTTTGTTTAATATCCCCCTATAATGTTTATTAACTTCCGCTATTTTTTATATGTATTATACTTAATGTATAGCACATAAAATAGCTGCTAATCAGGCATATCACAATATAGCTTAGTTTCTGTGATACAAGCACAGATTACATTTGTTTTATTTTATTGTAACTCGACATATGACAGTACCCCGCTTGATGTTAAGTTAGAGTGTGGTCCATGAATAGATGTCACTGAACAATCCAATAACTATGAGTAGCAATCACATCCACTATGCCGGCCAAGTTGAAACCGGCAACTTACAAGCTGATCCCGAAACGCGACTAAATCACTTCACGGTCTGTATACTTGTAAGTGGTGGTATAACCCCGGATCGGCAGACTGTATACCAATGCCTACCACTCTTTGATAATCAGACCCGAAACAAATATCCACCTCATTTTTTTATAAACAAATATTTGCTCCGACCGGGAATCGAACCCGGCACTTTACGCGCAACAAACTGTGGTAAAAAAATGTAAAAATATATATATCGACGGTTTCCGGGCTATTTGTTTTAAGCGACATTTTTAAAACTTTACAGGAGAGCGATTTAAAGTTTTGATTTCCAGAAAAAAATTCATAACTTTTTGAAACCTGGTTTATTTTCAAAAAAGTAAAATTTATCTATTTTCATATCATATTCCCCATAATTTGATTAAGATACTTCTTTAAAAAAGGCGCTATTAGCAGATATAATTGTCGCTTAATACAAAACGCCCATACTTAGTTAATTTGAAGATGCAGGCTAAATGATTTAAGCACCAAATGTTGCAAGAAATAGATTCAAGCAAAACGCTTTAAGTATAACTTGTGCATTTTTTTAGAGTAAGGCTAATTGTATCAATTACAACTTGATGAATAAAACAGAAAAAGGCAAATTAGTTTATACGACTAGTAAAACACAGCTGAGGTACAGGATAAATGACTAAAGAGACGAATAGTATTTAAAAAGTAATTGTTTGAAATGACAATAAATTCGTAAATTTCAAAAAAAAAGTCGCTTAAAACATAATAATACTTTGGTTAAAAGGGAAATAACTCTTTGTTGTTTCAATAATAAAATTAAAACTAATAAAACAAAACTATTAATAATTACCATTTTTTATTTATTAACATAATGTTATTCAAATATCGTATTGTACTCAATAAGAATCACTTTGACATATAATGTGTCCCAAAATTCAGCGATAAAACTGCAACAGAGGGTAGCCCTGGTCATGACTAGTCAAGAACAAAAAAAAATTAAAATTATCCATTGTGTTTTTTTAGTTACGAAAAAAAAATATTTTTTTCAAAAACTTACGTCTCATCTGACATTTTTAACTACCATGAAAACATTTTTTTAATATTTTTGATTTATTTATTGTATCAGTAAGCTGAATATATCTGCTATTTATTACAATCCTTGAAAACCACAAAAAACATATAGTTTTTACATAAAAATGATTTATATTACATTTTTTGCTTAAAATGTTGAAAGATTTTTACTTTCAGTATTTCACTCATCGTGGTGTAAAAAAAAGTATGAATACTACTATGGCAAGTTTTATTAAAAAATGACGCAACTAATCAAGATTCTAAAATGGTATAATATTCTAGGAAAACTAGCCACATAAGAAAATACGAGTGGTATTTCTAAACAAGAACCAAATTTCATAAAATTGTTGTTTAAATTAATCACTTTTACTATGGGATCAAAACAGGTTTTTGTTAGTCAATATCATTTTAAAAGTAGAGAGAGAGAGATTTTACGTTAGAGCGAGATAGACAGATGTTAATTTTTGAATATTATTGTAATTTTGTATCCAAAATGGGTTTATGGATATAAAATGAAATAAAACAACTAGTTTAAACAATAAAACATTTAATTTTTTACTGAATTTAATTACAATAAATGTTCGAATTGTTTGCCACCAGCATTAATACAAGCACGACATCGCCTTAAAAATGATCGTTTTATTCGTCTTGCATAACTTCCAGCATTTATGTGATCCCCAGCCTGAGTGATTTTTTGGCGAAGTTCGTCCAATGTTGTAATGGGTTTTGAGTAGACCCTGTTTTTGAGACAACCCCAATAGAAGAAATCCAGGGGGTATAGGTCGGGTGAACGGAGTGGCCCTGGAAACTCATTGTTCATGTAATCTCGCACAGGATGGGCATAGTGAGCTGGGCAACCATCATTTTGAAACCATAAGTATCGTTAATCACTTAGAGGCACGGCTTATAATAATTCTGACAAGTTATTTTGTAAGAAGCTCAAATAACTATTGCCATCTAAGTTTCCGTGTAACTCAAAAGGCCCAATCACTTTTTCATTTAATATGCCCGTCCAAAGGTTAACCTTGAATTGGTATTGGGATTTATCTTGTCTCATCAGGTGTGGATTTTCATAATTCCAGCTATGTAGATTGTGAAGATTTAAATAGCCATCTTTCTTGCAGGCTGATTCATCCGACCATAAAACTTTATCTAAGAATTGAGAATCTTCCCTGTGCTTTTGTAGCATTACACGGCAAAATGTGACCCGTAGTGGATAGTCCCGCGGTAATAGCGTCTGCACACGTCTGTAGTGATAGGGGTAAAGCCTGTGATATTTTAAAATACGATGAGCAGAACTTCTTAGTATTCCCGTAGCTGCTTCTATGGCACGTACCGAGGTAGTTGAATCCATTTCTATTTCATGCAGAACTTCTTCATCTCGATCCGATCTTGGTCTTCCAGCGTTTCTCCTATTAAACGATCCTCCGAAAACGCTTGATGTAGATTTATAAATACTCTAAAATCTTTGAGCATTTGGGTACCTTTCCTGATACAATCTGCTAGCAGAGTTTGCATTGCTTCGGCATTCACCATAAATTAAGTGCATATTAGCGTATTCCAATGGCGTGTATGCTAGCGGCATGATAAAAACAAAACAGTCCTCTAGGTCAAAAGTCCAACTCACAAAACTCACAATCACAGTCAAAAATAATGCCAGGTCAGTCCAGTTTGCAGATCACTTAATCGAGTCCAAAAGCCAATCCAAAAGTCGTCAGTTCCAAATTTAATGCGGAACGGTGCACAGTAAACAAAGGAACAGAGCATACTGACTGATAACAGCAACTTCTCTACTTGCTCCATTGTTATATTCAAAAATTAACATCTGTCTATCTCGCTCTAACGTAAAATCTCTCTTTCTCTACTTTTAAAATGATATTGACTAACAAAAACCTGTTTTGACCCCATAGTAAAAGTGATTAATTTAAACAACAATTTTATGAAATTTGGTTCTTGTTTAGAAATACCACTCGTATTTTTTTATGTGGCTAGTTTTCCTAGAGTATTATACCATTTTAGAATCTTGATTAGTTGCGTCATTTTTTAATAAAACTTGCCATAGTAGATTCATACTTTTTTTTACACCACGATGAGTGAAAGTGTACTAAAAGTATTTTTTTTAACATTTTAAGCAAAAAATGTAATATAAATCATTTTTATGTAAAAACTATATGTTTTCTGGGGTTTTCAAGGATTGTGATGCTTAGCAGATATATTCAGCTTACTGATACAAATAAATCAAAAATATAATATTAAACAAATTAATATTTTAAATATTAAAAATATAAAAAAATTTCATGGTAGTTAAAAATGAGAAGTAATTTTTTAAAAAAATAACATGTTTTTCGTAACTTAAAAAAAACAATGGATATTTTTTAATATTTTTTCTCGTCTAGCCATGACCAGGGCCACCCTCTGTTGCAGTTTTCTCGTTGAATTTTGGGACACAATGTATATGGCACGATATGGTGTAGACTGAAGCGCCCGTTCGGGGGGGTATAGTATAAAAACTTGCTTGTTTTATGACGCGAGCGGCGAAAATGTTCTGTTTTAACCGACATTTGGTACAACGATTCATACAAAATTTGCAGTGTCTGAATGTAAAGTTTTCGATGTAATCGGTATAGGAAAAATGAATGAAGTACTAGTACTTGTAGATTTAATTTGTTTGAAGCGACCAATCAAAAATTAACACATTTAGGAATAAAGGTTTATTTGCCATTTAAAGACTGTTTCAACTACAGGGCAAAATGTTTTAATAGCCTTTTTTTACTAAAAACAGATGCAAGCGAAATGAATTAAGCGACATTGCATACCAATTTTGGATTCAGGCTAAATGTTTTAAGAGACATGACTATATCTTTTTTGAGGAAGGTGTAATGCTTTAACAAACATCACCTATAGAATGTAACTTCAGGAAAAACGCTTTAAACGACCCGTTTGAATGATTTGTGTGTAAGGCAAAAACGCTTAAGTAAATAACCAATAAAAACTTTTGTGGCTCAAGTACACTTTCTATATAAAAGGACATATTTCGCGTCGGTTCATACAATGAAATTTCGGATCGCCCCAAAAAATGGCATTGTTTTAAGCGCCAAAAAAGTACTCTGATCGTCACCAAAGTCGATTCAGTCGACGCAAAAAAAATCGCTGATTCCGAATATGTATATAAGTCAAAATCGGTCAAAATGTCGCTTAAAACAAATAGCCCGGAAACCGTAATATTATTATTGTGGCAAAATAAGCAGAAGTGGCGAACCATTTTCTCTGTCTATCCCATTAAGAAAAGAATTAAGTAAACTAGTGAATGTATTTAAAATTAGTTTTGGTCGGGATATTGGCGGCGACTCAGGCAATCGTAAACTTAATCAATATTTTTTAGTCGTCGGCACTCTTGGTCCCTCTCTTGCTTACCATCAGGCAAGCCAATGTAAATTGTCGCACTCATCATCATCATGAGCCAGAAGGCGTCCACTGCTGAACATAGGGGAGGCCCTTAGAACGCCATTTCGAACGATAAGATGCCAGTCGCATCCACTGGTTATTCGTGACTTTCACTATGTCGTCAGTGCACCTAGTAGGAGGCCTACCTACCTACGCTGCGTTTTCCGTCGCAATACAATAAATAAAACATATAAACATATTTGTATTTTATGACCAATAAAATATATTAAACGTTTCAAATATTAAATTACAAATCGTTTACGTTTCAATATTAAATATTCCATTTATGTTTAGTATATTTTACGACACACTAAGCTGCTTTTATTTTGTAGTTAGGGTTAGGAGCCTATAACTGCGAGAATATCGACCTTTTTAGGGATGGGGCTCATAAAATATTTGTACAATACCTAAGCCATATTTTTTATACATAGAATATAAGAATGAATGAGTTTTCATAATATGCCCAAAATATGTCACTATATTGAATTTTTTGTTTTTTTATTGTGACTCGACATGACAAATTACTTTAAGGTCTGTATACTTGTAAGTGGTGGTACTACCCCGGATCGGCAGACTAGGTACCACTGCCTACCACTCTTTAATACCCAGACCCGAAGCTATCCAATTGGACAGGGGGTCCTATTCTTTTTTTTATTAACAAATAATTAATATAATTAATAAATATTACAAATAAAAATATTCGCTCCGACCGGAAATCGAACCCAGACTATTCGCGCAGCAAACCAATCGCTAATTGTTCGGCTACGCCTGTCGTGTATTTCTGAGTCAAAAAATTAAATAAAAAACAATGGGTTGGATTATGAACCATAGATGAACTTTATAACGCAGGTATTTAATATAAAATACGGACCACATTTCTAAGTATAGAATCACCTTAAAATAACTATTTTCACGTCTCACTAAATAATATTGTTGAACTTAGAAATCCAATTGTTTATAGAAATAAGTGGGTGAATTTGTGGCAGAAATACGAAACTCTATAGGGATTTCTACTGTTCCAACTAACTATAGGCAACAAAGAAAGATCTGTACTCGTACAGAAAGGTGAAGTTTATTTTTATGTTAAGCTAAAGTGCAGTCTGCGAACAGTTGCGAATACTACTAAAGTGTACTGCATGTAACAGACGCATTAACCGGCAACTTACAAGCTGATTCCGAAACGCGACTAAATCACTTCATGGTTTGTATACTTGTAAATTTGTGGTACTAACCTGATCGGCAGACTGGGCACCACTGCCTTCCACAGTAAGACAATTTAGGGAATTGAATTGACCAAATCGAAGACATCCTCAAGAAAGCTATGTTGCGTAGTGCCCATAATCATGGAGCTTGTATGAAGAGAATTGTGAATGTGAAGGAAGTGAGGGAGTTGTGTCAGGATCGTGGCAGGTGACGCTCCATTGTCTCTGCCTATCCCTGTGGGAAAAAGGTGTAACAATTTGATTAATTGATTTTTGTGTTTTCGCGAACAGACAGACGCGGCGGGGGACAATATATAGTAAAACTATTAGTATGATACGAAAACCAGTGGTGTACCATTTTAGTGCACCCAAGTGTACGCGGGTGCGAACGGAGCGTGGATTCCACGCGCGAGTCGATGATCGACTGTTCAGCCAATCGCGCGCACGGAACTTTGTTACCTCATGCCCCGTGTCCCCCGCGTTCCTTAACACACCTTAAAAACGACTTCTGCGCATCTGACTACTCTTGCCAACTTATGAGAAGCGAACTATAGACCTTTTTCTTTTATTTTTATTGTGACTCGAAATCTGACCTCGAGTTGTGGTGGTTAGCAAAGGGAGGTAAAATCACCTTGTGTGAATATTAATGAATTGACAAATTATGTCGAAATGCAAATATGGCCGTGGGCGAATCTATAGAGATGCTAATTACTAATCCGGGTAGATTTGGAGATTATTGTCGAGTTATAACATTGGTTACCTATTAATATATTTATATTTATGTATGGATATTTACTAGTACTTACTTCTACTATTAATATCTTTTCATACTGCGAGTAAGCTATAGATTCCAGCAGACAAAAAGAGCGCAGTAACTTGTTTTGTTACCTACTTACTTTTCGTTCTTCAAATGTGTATAAATTTTAGAATGTTAATGAATTAAACAAATTTTATGCGGCTTACTATCGCGTTTATTTTTGTTTTGATTTTACAATTTTATTTTATTATTCCGACGCAATAAGTCGCATAAAATTTGTTTAATTCATTAATCAATGTTCGCGCAAAATCTAAGAAAATATTTTTAAGTGTTATCAATAATGAGTACGACAGAATAGATGCGCGAACTTGCTCCTACCGCAGTCGTCCAGCGCTCTTTTTTCTGCCGATCCTTATGCTGCGCAGCTCAAAAGTCAGCGCTCATTTTTCTGCCGGTTTCTATACCTAACGTGCTTGTATTATAGAAACAGAATGTCCAAAGTACATACGATGTATCTATAATATGTTGGTGCGGGAAAGTTTTGAAACGGGGTCTTATAGTTTATAAGACCACGGTCGCCTTAAATTACAAAATTGTGTTTATTGAATTCTATTTTTGATATATTGTATTTTTGACACTACATATAATGTTTATGTTAACACCGCCTGATGTTAAGCTGAAGTATGAGCTAATGATATTTTCTTAGATTTTGCGCGAACATTAATTAATGAATTAAACAAATTTTATGCGGCTTACTATCGCGTTTATTTTGGTTTAAATTTTACAATTTTCTTTTATTATTCCGACGTTTCTCCACGATGGCTGCAAAGGTCTTGAAATGACGGAATAATAAAATAAAATTGTAAAATAAAAACCAAAATAAACGCGATTGTATGAGCTAATGTCTACGAATGTCTTGAATGTCTTTTCATATGGCAGACTGTCTGTATGACCACTCTTTAAAACCAACATTCTTTAACAGTCAAAGTTATATGAGTTGGTGGAACTTAAATTGGTTTGTGTTAGATTGTCCTTTATTCTGCAAACATAGGTTCTAACTTCACTAAACCAAATGTCTTAAGGGAATTTAATTAATTGTAATAGGAATAGTTTAAACAATCAAGATTTAACCTACAAATTATTTCAACTAGCTAGTTTATAGCCGGTTTAGATATTGTGCTTCTTGTGGGCCAGCTGCCGATCCGGGGTAGTAATACAGACCGTGAACTGACTTAGTAGCGTTTCAGGATCAGCTTGTAAGTTACCGGTTCCAAATAAGCCAGCATAGTGGATGCAGTTATTTACCTATAACTGTAAGTAGTAGTCACGTCCATTCATGAACTGCACTCCAGCTTAACGCCAGGCGGGGTGCTATCATAAATCAAGCAAAAGTAAAAATGGATTTTTTTTCCTTCAGACATAAAACCTATATCTGTGTTGTTAGAAAGACTAGATAAAATCAAAGCCGAAAGCTTAAATGATTGGAAAATATTGACTATTTTTGGGAAAAGTTTTATAAAATGGACTCTATCGGTCGCCTACTGCGCGGAAACATAGTACTAAATTTCTTTTTTCATTTAGAACCTTAAAAATAACGATATAAAAAAATGAAAATATTTCTCTGCCTTCGTCAACCGCACCCGGACTTTTATTTATTAGGAGTGAAGTAGATAATACATAACCCATTTTGTATAACGAAATAGGAATATGCTTTGGAAGTTCAAACTATGAAATTTCGTAAATATTCCGAAGTCTGAGAAATCTAAGAAAGGTTAAATAAACAAGTGAAAACTAATATAATATTATTACTGATTAAATAATATTTACTTATTCTGTGGTTAAAGTAACAATAATGTTTTTATTAACATTCTCATACATACATTATTAAAACAGATCATGATTTTATTGTAGATATAAGTTAAGCATTGAACCTAGAAACATATTTGTTTTGTATAAATTATAAAGTATTTATATAATATTTCTATTGTATTGTATGTTTAATATTTTTATAGTTATATGAGTTGTGGTTAAAATAACTGTCGAATTGAGATGATTTGAACATTTATCTGAATTCCAAATTACAAGTTTATTGCTATAATGTTACAAAACATGCTTTAAAATTAAAAGTAAATTAACTATAATTAAACTATAAATAATAAATATCATCTAATAACGTCGCATCAGAGATAGTCCCAAGGAGACTGGCAACATTTCCCCTTTGTATAGCAAGGCTAATACGTTGGCAGAAATAATTGCCAGCCTTCCTGTCTCCAGACTTCTCCGTCAGCCTCTTGGACAACTTCTTCGCAAGGCGCTTAGCTGAAGGTCCCCAAGGGCCCATCGTCTCGACTCTCGACGACGCAAATTCGAAACCAGTACCGAGGTTAGCGTATTTGTGCAGCTTGAGGTTCACAGCAGAAATCGCCACACTTCCCGCGCTTAACGAGGTCGCTTGGATGTGAGATGGGGCTAATATGTCTACAGAAGTCGCATCCCACACCAAAGACCTGCCAAGTATCCACGGCTCAACAGTCAAGCCGTCAGGTCTCTTGCCATCGCTCCGCGCAATATCGTTGAGTGCCGCGTGAGGTGACGGGGAATGCGGCCGGCACTTCTGGCACAAGAAAGGCCGTGGTGTCCAAGATTATCCACCGGCTCTTCGCACCGACACTGGTGATGATGGACAGTCCTTTTGTCAATCACAATCTGTCTTGAAAATATAATAAAAGATTTAAAGAGTAATTTCACAGAGTTTATTGAATCCCTTTGGCTGGCATAATGATGGTGACTAAGTCAACCCTATTATGAGACTTTTTTCAGTCGTCAGCGCTCTTTTACCTAAAGTCGGGGTCAGATATCGCGTCTCAATAAAAAGAAACTCGATAAAAAAAGTATAATATTTGGTAGTTACCTAAGATATTTTGTTTCAGTAACAAAAGTTGAAATATTTGTTATTCTTTTATGTTCGTAGTTCTATTGCGCACCCACGTATTGGTAGTGTAGGCAGACACGATGAATAAAATAGTGGTTTTTGCTTATTTTTTGCTTTTCATATATTGCTAATAAGTTATGATATATTATTTCTACGTTTCTATATTACCTAAGCTACTAAAGTGCTTGTATCATATAAAGAGGACAATCAAGATCATTAAGTACATTAAAGTACAATACATTAGTACATCATTAGTACAATACATTAGTACATCATTAGTACAATACATTAGTACTGTCAAGTGGTTTTGAACCCGTGCTCTTATAATCGTTTTAACTAGCCAAACCTAACCCCGCAGGTCATATGTATCTTGGTTGTACATCTTAACCTAAAAGTAGAACAATTCCCAAGGCGCAGTATTTAATTGTATAAGTAAGTATTTTTCCTTATATTTTTTATCAATAAAAACAATTACTTTATTCCCGTAGGTAGCGGCGGTGGTGCGGGAATGCGTCGGATCCATGCCCTGCGTCCTTTACGCCCGACTGGAAATATCAGGTGCGATTTTATATAGAACTTTTTTTTAGTGTAAATATTTTAGGGCGACCGTGGTGTAGTGTTCGAAACTACAACTGGTAACAATGTACTTTGATACTTATTTACTTTGGTTGTCTGGTTTCTATGATACATTACTTTAGTGGCTAAGTATAGAATTGTAAATTGAATAAAATAAAATTTAGAAATGAAAATTAATGAAAGGAGATTGATGAATAAGCGGTTAGTAAAACAGTAAAGTGGAGACAACTCCGAAGAGTATTCTCCAATCAAATCAAAGCCGGAGGCAAGAGAATTGTAGCTGGGTTGCTTAGTGCCCATAACCGTAGAGCTTGTATGAAGAGAATTGTGGATGTGAAGGAAGCGAGAGAGGTGCGTCAGAAACATGGCAAGTGGCGCTCCATCGTCTCTGCCTATCCCTGTGAGAATAAGACATGACAATTTGATTGATTAAATAAAGCAAAGGAGCTATGTCAGGATCGTGAAAAGTTGTGTCTGACTATAACTGCTATGAGTTGGGAATTTATATCCAAAAGTAATCGGTTTAATTCCCTTTCCCGGATGTATATATAGTACGTAAATAAGTTAAATCCAAAATAACATTTGTAATTGTATTTGATTTGAATAACTAAATTAATGCCTCTTAAATTAATAGGTTATTTTGTTATTAGTTGTTATTAATATAGCTTTGTAATTGCGTAAATAATTTCACCCTTAATTAACAGCTCATATACAATACGCTTTAAGTATTAGGTAATTGACTTCGCTGCCTACACTACTTCTGGATGAATTAAACAAATTTTATGCGGCTTACTATTGCGTTTATTTTGGTTTTCATGTGTCAAATTTATTTTATCATTTCGAGAGCTTTCCAGCTATCGTGGTCACCTTGGTAAAAGCCGCATGAAATTTGTTTAATTCATTGATCTATGTTCGCACAAAATCTAAGAAAATACTACTTCTGGATATTATTTTGTAAATAACACGTGGAAGTAGTGACAAGGATTGACAAAGAAATGCTTCGATGGTTTGGGCACATCGAAAGGATGAGTGAAAGTATATTGACGAAAGGAATTTATAAATCTCATATGGATGGTTGCGTTAAACAAGGCAGGCCCAGGAGGGTGTTTCCGACCAAATCGGAGACATCCTTAAGAAAGCTAGGTTGCCTAGTGCTCATAACCATAGAACTTGTATTGCTTGTATGAAAATAATTGTGAATGTGAAGGAAGCAAATGAGTTGTGTCAGGATCGTGGCAAGTGGTGCTCCATTGTCTTTGCCTATCCCTGTGGGGAAAGGCGTGACAATTTGATAGATTGAATCTAGCATTTTGGCATTGACAGACGCAGAGTTATCGTAATTGTAAGTTTTCCTTTGATTACGACAGGTCAAAGGGATAAAAACAGAGCTGATCATTAATTAATAATATTTAGTTTATTAATTAAAATGATTAACGGTTAAAAATATCGTTGTACGTAGATCTTACAACCGCAGATCGTTCGTGGAGGCGGATGGACTTTACCCTGCAGCCAACCATCACGACCCTGGACTGCTGTGGACGGGACTGGGCCGCCGCTAAACATAACAAGTACAGTGTAACCGCAAAACGCCTAATGAGACCGCCGCATATTCAAAAAACATTTAATACAAATAAAAAAATAAAAATATCAAATATTGCAGGAGTATCAATTCCTGAATTAATTTTAACTTGGCAAGAATATTGTTTGTTAGCTTAGTTCGATTCTTACAAATGTAGTATTCGAAAACTTTATATAGTTTAAATTCGAATAATTTTTAACAGTTTAATTATTAAGAAAAATAATCAGTCATAAATGATAATTTTATGTTAACTTTTTTATTTATTTTAGGCCTTGTATTAATTTGTAATAATAATTGGATAGAAAAATTCATATGCGTCTGGGGATCGAACATGGTGTCTGACTCTTAATGACCTACACCTCTGACTACTAAGCTACACAAAGCCTATCTTTATCCCATCTTTTTACCCGTGTACTAGATTGGTTCAATTGCTGGGTTCACGTTGCATCCCAAATGTATTTTTTCTATCCAACTTTATTACTAATGTTCGGTTCAGTTATATAAGTAGTAAATCTAAAAGTAGTATTCGAATACTTTTTAATCGATTATTGGACTTTTGAATTTAGTCATTGTACCGCTGTTTGTTAGCATAGTTAGATCCAGCGTTCTCTTAATCGCTTCTCCATCGTTCCAATTTAAAAATGAGACATAAATTGCTCATTTTTTGTCTCATTTCTAAGACTGAAAGCATGGCGAAAAGCGAAAGAGATAAAAGAGCATAGTCATAAAATCAGTATTATTATTCTCTCTATTAAATATAATTTACTCAATATATTGTTTATTAATTAAGTTAATTATTCCTCTAAAAGTACTTTTCGAATACTTTTTAATCGATTAGATAATTAAATTTTGAGTAAGAAATACGTTTTACAATTAAGACTTTTACATTTGCTGAGCATGTTTTTTTTCTACTGTTTAACGACAGGAGTGATAGTAAGATGGAGCTCCATCCATGAATAGTGGCGACTGAAGCGACAGACAAATCTCTGCAAATATCAGTTGTATTAACTATGCCGACCTATGGCTGAATTCCGACAACTTTAACTGTTTTTTATTGTGGCTCGCCGTAAGACAGATGTTAGGCTGGAGTGTGGTCCAATACAGTTGAAATGCTGTAAGATCCACTATATCGTTTGCCGGCCTAGTTATAACAGCAACTTTTGAGCTGATCCCGAAACGCGACTAAGTTACTTAATCGTGTACTTGGACGTAATGCTACTACCCGGACTGTTTTGTCTGCAACTCTTTTAATATACCATTAATTATTTGAATAGAAGAAAATGCTTAATAAACAAAATATAAGTAAGATCAGAGGACAGTTTAGACCGTTTTTTAGTTTCAATAATTTGCATGGTGTCACCGATTGTTACCGCCGTGGTATTGTGGTATACACAATCGTCAGCGCTGATAGATCATGCTTGCCTAATGCTCAGTCGAGATCACATGGCGCATCTGATTAATATCTATTTAAAAAATATATAAACCGTTTTAACTTGAAAGTTTTTTTAGTTAGCTTATAAAACCAATGTTAAAAAGCCTCTGTTTGGACTGTAAACTGTAGAAACAGTTTTTTCAGTCGCCGATGCTCTAGATTGTCTAGATCTTCCCTCCCCTTGTTTATCATCAGGCGGGTCAGTGTTTTTTTTCTTTTTCTTATTGTGACTTAACATCTGTCGATTAACCTGATAGTAAGAAAAAATAATAAACACAAGAGTGCCGACGACTGAAAAAACCGTCTTGGTTCAAGGCTGCCTTAGTCGCGTCAAAATAATAAAAGTAGTTAATGTTTCGGTTAAATCAGTATGTGAAAATATTATTTTTATTATAATTAATATTGTAATAATGTCTAATATGGTTATTAATCCATAAATAGTAAATAAATGAATTCGAACCGCATTTGTTTTTTATTATTATTTCCTACTAAACCAGTGTTTTACGCTTGGTTTAAGTTGACCTTTTCTTGAGTCCAAGAAAACGTTTAAAACGTTTTTAAAAACGTTTAAAAACGTTTAATTAAGACCGATAACCGATGGGGAAGAGAGGTTCTAGAGTAAAGACCACGAAGCGGAAGACGCAGCGTAGGTAGGCCTCCTACTAGGTTGACTGACGACATAGTGAAAGTCACGAATAACCAGTGGATACAATTGGAATCTTGTCGTTCTAAGGGGGAGGCTCATGTTCAGCAGTGGACGCCTGATTTCCTTCTGATGCTTTCGGTTTGCCTTCTGGTCACGCTCGAGAGCACGGGTTCAAAACCGCTTGCCAGTACCAATGTATTTTTGATATATGTACTTGGGTTGTCCTGTTTCTATGATACGAGCACTTTAGTAGTTTAGTATAAAAATGTAAATAAAAAAACACAAATGACACTATAAGTAGGTAGGTACTTGTCGTGGTATAGCTAACCACCTACTTCCTATTTAGACTATTTGTAATGACAAAGTATCCTATTTAAATATAAATATTACAATTTAAAATACATTTGATATCATGTATGCAGTATTATTATGAAATAAACATTTTTGGCCAAAAAACGGTCATAAATAGGTAATTATGATAAAGATAACTATGATATACCTATTTTGCTAAATTACTGCAAAATTTAGCAAAAAAAACTTCGTCAATTGGCTGGTTTCAAAATGGAGTTTTAGATAAAAAATTAACATTTGTTTTTTTAATGCGTCTTAATTTGTCCGGGTTCGATTCCCGATCAGAGAAAAAAATAGAATTTATTTGCATTTTATAAAAAAGAAAAAAACGTCTGGCAACCGAATGAAGTTGTGGTTGCCTGAAAGTTTATACTTAGTTTATATGATGAAATTTTATTGCCATGAAATAAATATATACTCCGACCGGGAATCAAAGCCGGGACTGCCGCACGACGGACTGGTGTGCTAACCACTCCACCACACCTGTTATAATGGAGTTGTTACGCCATTTTCATGATTTTTAATTTTTATGCCTTTTAATCATGTTTGTTTTAACGGTAAATGTATTTTTTATAATGACTCACATGACAGCACCCTGTTTTATTATTTCAATACCGCATTAACCGACAAATTCGATAAATAAACTTAAATTCCGAGGGATTCGTCACTTTAATCTGTCATAATTACTACATAACTACCTACTATTATCTTTCAATTAAACAACTATGGCATGATCGTTTAGTAAACATCCCAAATGATTATAGGAAATTGACTAATTGTAGGAATTGGATGCAGCTTGTTTATTAAACGATATTGACGAAAATTATGTTGGTTATAGCTATAGACACCGGCAGATAAAAAGAGCGGTGACTTTTTAGCTGCGTAGTATAGAAATTGGCAGAGATAAGAGCTCTAGACGACTGTGGTGAAAGCAAGTCCGCCTATCTATACAGTCGTGCACATATTTAATGCGATTAAAATGAGAATAGGACGAAATCGGCGCCATTTTGTGACGTCTATCTCTCCAACCAACTTCACTTTAGTATGGTGTATTTTTCTTTGCGGACCGTCAAGCAAAACACCTTTCAATTAGTCAAGTGAAGTTAGTCAACAGCCAGACCTATTCTTATTCTCAAACAGCATAATATTTATAATTGTATATAGTTTACGTCACGAAAGTTGGCAAGATTTTTATATTGTACGGCCAATTGTACCGCAATTTTAGATTCATAAAAAAAAGTCGTTTAAATGAAAGTAGATTGACGAAAGAAATTTATACTTAATCGAGAAGGGTGTTCTCCGACCAAATCGGAGACATACTCAAGAAAGCTAGGTTGCCTAGTGCCCATAACCATAGAGCTTGTATGAAGAGAATTGTAATGAATGTGAAGAAAGCGAGGGAGTTGTGGCATGTGGCGCTCCATTTTCTCTGCCTATCCCTGTGGGGAAAAGGCGGGACAATTTAATTGATTGATCTGCCGGAATCTGTAAATAAAGGACATTCGTTCATTTTTGGCTTTTATGTACTACTTTTGTAATGTCCAATGATGAAAAAAATATAAATGGTAGTTTCGATACTTGTATTGATAAAACTTATAACAATTTTGCTTTTGATTGCTGTGCAATTGAGTTATTTGGAAAATAAGATATGGATTTTGTATTATCTGTCAATTAACGCCATATTTGTTCTGCTTTGAACTGTCATAATTATAATTTGATCATTTTGCACACCTAAACTATGCAAAATAAATGATATTGTTTTACATTGTAATCTTCGCACATTAAACTATTTTAAAATGCATATTAAACTGTTAATACAATTAAGCCCAAAGCCCCATACAAAATTTGATGTCCTTTAGGTATTATCATTTAAAGTAGATGGACGAAAGGAATTTATAAATCTGATGTGGATGGATGCGTTAACAAGGCAAACCCAGGAAGGTTTTTTCCAAACAAATCGTACACAAAGATTGCCTAGTGCCCTATGTTTATTTAATTATTTATCTTTAAATATTTATGTAACCATACGTTTGAATTTAAAAATGTCATTTAATACTAGCAGGCAATTTGTTGTATATTCTTGATGTCTTCTTTTGAAGATATTTTATTTCTTTGCTTCGTTTTAGATACTGTTTGTGACATTTGTATTATATTTTTTCGTTTAATATTTCTTATTGTATACATCTCTTAGTTTGCCGGATTTAATATGACATAAAAGGATGGCAAAGTTAGGACAAAATACTCTTTGGAGCTGTCAATAGAACGCAACCGTAGCTCTCAGATATTTGTTTGTTTATTAAATAAATAATAATAAAAAAATGCATCTGCTTTATTCGTTCGAGACACTTATTTGAAAGTGGAGGTTGGGTGTGGCAGAAGAAGCATAAGAGTAGAATTAACGCTGTAGAATGCGGTCATTAAGGAGTGTATGTGGAGTGACGATAGCGGATAGAATGTAAAAGTCTAAAAAATCTATATTATTAATATCAAGAACATGTTATTAATCGTTAATAGTATATTTAGGCGAGTAAACAGTATGTTTCCATGTGTGTATAGGAAATAAGGGTTGTTTATTTTCTTTGTCAGCGTTTCCTATCAACCCAGTGGCCTTGATATTAAGAAACTATCTAAAATAGCTCGTTAAATTTTCGCACGCTTAGTCTAGTTAGTAAGTTTATACCCGGTCAAGATTGGATGGAATGTATCACGTTTTGTTATTGTAACTCGACATATGACAGCACCCAGCTTGATGTTAAGCTCGAGTGTGGTCTATGTATGGACGTCATTTTAATAATTTAAGTAGCAGTCACATCCACTATGCCTTCATACAAGCTCTATGGTTATGGGCACTAGTCAAACTACTACTTTTTTTTTATTGTTACTTGACATATGACAGCACCCCGCTTGATGTTAAGCCAAAGTGTGGTCCATGAATGAATGTCACTGCTACTACAATTCAATAACTGTGAGTAGCAACCACATTCACTATGCCGGCCTAGTTGGAACCGGCAACTTACAAGCTGATCCCGAAACGTGACCGAATCACTTCACGGTCTGTATACTTGTAAGTGGTGGTACTACCACTCTTTGATAACCAGACCCGAAGAAAATATCCATCTCTTTTTTTTATTACCAAATATTTGCAATATTTAACATTATTAAATATTACAAATAAAAGCTATGAAACAAATATTTGCTCCGACCGGGGATCGAACCCGGGACTTTACGCGCAATAAAACAGTCGCCAAACCGTTCGTCCACGCCTGTCGTCAAACATTTGTTTATTTCTGATATTTGTAAAACTTGTGTTTTTTTTATGCTGTATAATAAGATCATCATCGTATGATCAAACTAAATGCTAGACTATGATGCTTTTACTAGCTTTTTTTGCTATCTAGTAAGGCAGACTAGCTCCATGAATGAAGGCGACTGCTACTTTAGGTAAATAATTATACGTAGCAGACATATCCACTATACCGGCCTGGTTGAAACCGGCAACTTACAAGTTGATCCGAAACTAAACTGAGACAATTGTAAATAGTGGTACACCCTGGATCAGAAGAATGGACAAACGCCTACTTGTCTGTCTACCAGGGTTTCATGAAAGGACATCATTTATATTGTATGGGGACTTGGGCTTAATTGTATTAACAGTTGCATATACATTTTGAAATAGTTTAATGTACGAAGATCACAATGCAATTGGAATATATCCTTTATTATGCATAGTTTAGGTGTGCAAAATTATCAAACTATAATTATGACAGTTCCAAGCAGAACTGTTAATATGGCGCGGCTTTGTGATTGACAGACGATACTTAATCCATATCTTATTTTCCAAATAACTCAATTGCACAGCAATTAAAAACAAAATTATTATTAGTTTTATCGATACAAAAAAGAGAGATGGATATTTGCTTCGGGTCTGGTTATCAAAGAGTGGTAGGCAGTGGTACCCAATCTGCCGATCCGGGGTAGTACCACCACTTACAAGTATACAGACCGTGAAGTGATTTGGTCACGTTTCGGGATCAGCTTGTAAGTTGCCGGTTCCACCTAGGCCGGCATAGTGGATGTGATTGCTACTCACAGTTATTGAATTGTAGTAGCAGTGACATTCATTAATGGACCACACTTTGGCTTAACATCAAGCGGGGTGCTGTCATATGTCGAGTCACAATAAAAAAAAAAGTATCGGAACTACCATTTATATATTTTTTCGTTATTGGGCATATGGGCATTACAAAAGTAGTACAGTCAGCAGCAGATATATCTGAGCACGCAATATGATCAAAAGTATCTATACATTCAGGGTTATCATAAGTATCTACACGCAATTAGTTGTCAAATTAATGTGAGCATTCAAAGCGTTAAAAATATCTATACATTCAGTTAGTCAAAAATATCTACACACTTAGTTGTCAAAAATATGTAAACAAACAAATTGATGCATTCAGTAAATTTGTTTTAAAATAATACATATTATATTTTTGACAAATGGGTGTATAGATATTTTTGACTCATTGACTGTATAGATATTTTTGACGCACTGAATGCTCACATTAATATGACAACTAATGGTGTGTAGATATTTATGACCACTCTGAATGTATAGATACTTTTGATCAGATTGCGTGCTCAGATATATCTGATGCTGACTGTACAATGAAGCCCAAAATGAATGATGTCCTTTGACGTTTATTTTAACAGAATAGTTATTCTAATGCAAGAATAAATATATAAAAATCTATTTATCACCGAGTTTTTAATTGGTAAAACGTTTAAAGTATAAATATACAAAAAGGCTAAAGAGTCGTTAACCTTTAATTTAAGTACGTGCGTATTAAGATGATAAAACAATTTGCCGTAGGAGAATACTTAAGAACAATATTATTTTTAGCAAATTTCCTCCTAATGTCTTGAAATACTTTATATTCTGTATGATATCGATATTGACGTAACGAGTTTGTGAAGATACACGTAAAGGCCAGGAATCTTTGCGTTATGAACAAAACGTGTTTTAGGCATAATAAGCAGAAGCACACATCACTTTTGAGCGTGCGATGTTATTCGTGCGAATAATTTACCTTTTATAACAACATTTTGTTAAATTTCAGAAAACAGTTTACCTAAATAAATGTTGAGCCGATTAAATGTCCAATTTAGTAATTGACTATTCATATTTACGAAAAAATCTAATGGTTATCGCTTAAAAAACCGAGAACTTGAAAATCAAAATCAATTTTTATTTTTCTTCAACAATATAAAGTATTTGTAAATTCTATTCCATTAAGGGGGTTTTTTAGTCGTGTGATTTTTTCTTTTTTTTAGTAAATATGTCAATTATTTGGAATAAAAAATAGTGACTGCCATTTGCAGTTATTTAACAGCAGCAGTCACCTCCATTTATGGACCACACTCCAGCTTAACTGGAGTGCTGTCATATGTCGAGCCACAATTGACTCGTATGGAATCTAATCGCACCTTACGCGCATAGAGAATGTATTCTTTAACATATTTTAAAGTAAATCCTAAAGGTTAATGTTGGCCTCTTACGAGTAAGGTATAATACCTTACTCGTAAGAGGTATTATACCTTACTCGTTTATTTTTTCATGTTTTCACTTAAGGTATTTTACTTTGTTTATCTTAAGTGTATTTAAAATCTAATTCCTTTTATTCAATTACGTAAAATAATATTTTTTTTTATTATTATTATTGAGTTTTGACATCTGACCTCAACTTAACTGATGATAATCGGTAAGTCGACGTCAGTATGCCGGCCAAATTTTCATTTATACAATACATAGACTATACATACTTATACATGTGTTATAAGAATATCAAACAACCTAAAATATGATGACTATTTAAGTTTACTGTGAACATCTGGTATCCTTAGCAGTTGCTAAGGCGCTGGACCTTGTGAGAGTAACGTGGCGTATACAAGGAATTGTTCAGGTCCCCGATCTAATACATTATGACGTCGAAAAAGCAGTGAAATTGCGTCACACAGATTAGACATCTTCTTAACCAATCAGCGAATAACAAATCAATAGGTTAACTACGTTGATTGGTCAATTTCACTAATTTATCGACGGCATAATGAATTAAGAGAATTGGGCCCCTGCTGATAGTATTGGCCAACGCATGACCAGCGCTACGACGCGACGTAACGTTATAGGCATATTATCAACTACCGGGGATAGTACTATGTCGTTAAACATGATAGAATGCGCGCACCATGAGGTCGTGTGTACCGCGCGTACGCAATCGACATTGTACGGCACAGGAAGTTCTTTAAGAGACAATTTCCTTACAATTTGAAATATCATTACTCATTCATTCCTATTTATGACACACTCTTGAACTCATACTATTATAATGTGTATTTGTGGTTTAAAATGTGTCAAAGTACGACTACAATTGTCAATTCAATGTGTCATATCCTTGTAGTGTGGGAGAAAATTGATAGTGAACTGTTTCGCGGCTTGTTTTCCTATGTGACTTGACTTCTTTCTTTTTAGATTAATGTACGACTTTAGATTTTACGTACCATCTTAGGTCTTAGATGCTACTATCTAAAGGCGACCGTGGTGTAGTGGCAGTGCAATGGTTACACAAACCGAGAGCACGAGTTCGAAACCACCCACCGGTACCAATGTATCTTCGATATATGTACTTTAGATGTCCTTTTTCTATGATACAAGAACTTTAGTAGCTTAGTAATGTAAAAGATTAAAAAAATCTTGGCTCCCATTCGCCATTATGATTGGAGCTTCAAACGTTCAAGCTATTTTTTTGTTTGTTTTATAATTTTGTTTTTACAAGTGTGGTCCATTGGTCGGTACCGCAAAACGGAAAAATATCTTTATACTGAAGTTAGTAAACTATATAGTTAAGTTTTAAATGATTTACTATAGATTTTAACATCTTCTTCATTTCCACCGTCATCAGATGTTAAATCTGACGTTAATAATTGATTTTTTAACATTGATCAAAATAAACACTTTATTACTGGTAAGTTAACAGAGTTCTGTTGTTAGCACACCATTTCGTTACGCGTAAAGCCCCGGGTTCGATTCCGGGAACCGAACCAGACGGAGCAAAAATTTTGTATCATATTTTTAGACGTAGATAATATTTAATAATTAAATTTAATATTAGCTCTAAATCTAGCTTTCTAAGAATAGTAGGCAGTGGTGCACAGTTTGCCGATCCGGGGAAGTACCACCACTTAAAAGTGTACGGTTTATGAAATATTGTAAGTTGTTGGTTTCAAATTGTTTTGACTAGGCCGGCACGACCTAGTCAAACCTAGTCAAATAGTGGTACGACCATGGCTCTGTATTTAGCAGCTGCCTCTGTTTAATTTAACATCAGGCAGGTTACCAGTAATAATTTTGTGATCAATGTTAAAATATTGAATATTGAATTTTTTACGATGATAGAACACCATTGTTTAACATCAGATGAGAAGATGATAAAAATAAGGAAGATGATGAAACCTATAGTAACGTAGTTTGTAGTATATTTCTCATCACCCCAAAGGTTAGTTGTTAGAGAATGCCTAATAGGCATTAAACTCGCATATGTACCTATTTTTAAGTTTATTTTGGTACAATAAAGGATTTAAATAAATAAATAAATAAATCTAAACTAGATAGTTTACTAACTTTAGTATAAATAAATGATAGTTTGTCGGAAACGTTAATGAAACTACCGAAAAGCGTCACGAGTACATACGTAGATATTACGAATACAATATGTACATTTACGTCTCACATTGGATAACAATTTTACCATTTTCTCAACTTAAATTCAAGAAACAAGAGTTTTGCAAATCATATAAAATCGCATGACCTGTCACTTGCAATCGGTCACCAGAACACATTTCAAGCTGAACAGTGAACCCGAAACGTGCCATGAAACATTTCACCTCACCGTGCAAGCGACCTTTCACAGATCTTACCACAGTTTGTAATAAATAAACATGTGATTTTACAATTGATATTATGTCATCTTTTTGTTAACTGTACCTGACATCATAATAAGGTGAAGCTTATAGAATACTTTACTACTCAGTTGCAGAAAACTTCAATGGATATTAAAAAATATTTTAATACATCTATTGTATCTATTGAAAAGTGGTAGGCAGTGTTACCCGGTCTGCCGATCCGGGGTAGTACCACCACTTACAAGTATACAGACCGTGAAGTGATTTGGTCACGTTTCGGGATCAGCTTGTAAGTTGCCGGTTCCATCTAGGCCGGCATAGTGGATGTGATTGCTACTGTTATTGAATTGTAGTAGCACTTCGGCTTAACATCAAGCGGGGTGCTGTCACATGTCGAGTCACAATAAAAAAAATATTATTAGCCTATATTACACGTCTAACTAAACACAGACCTCTGTCAGGATTGCGGATATGGGAAATACGAGTAGAACAGAAATATATTATTTCCGGTAGCGGTCACTCATCCAATTCACGTGATCCATAGTTTACACATTAACAACTTAATTACGACCACACTGTGTTTGATTGGAAAAATTATATCGATATTAAAGGTTCGGCGCATCGTTTCTTTGTAGAACAATCGACTTATTTCATATGTTCTTCCTATCCTAAAATCTTGGATCCTTAAGGCCTTACGCGTATAAACATCCTTGGCTGGCATAGTGGCGGCGAATAAGATAACTGCAGGTAAGAGGGCTTTTTTCTGTATTCAGCGCTCTTGGACTTCCCCATGGCGAGTTAAGGTCAGAGGTCCCTTAACTTTGGCGGCATAGTGACGGCGACTGGGGCAGCCGTGACCTGACTTGCTTACCATCAGAAAGGTCGAGGTCAGATCTTGAGTCACAATGAAAAAAAGTCATTGGACGATTGGATGTCACGTGACGTTTAAATTTTAAATGATTATTTACAAAACAGATGTTTGAACACAGAATTTTAATTTGTTAAAAACAATTATTCATATCGGTCACATGGGTCAATAATACTTATCATACTAATTTATTATTAAACTATTATCGAACTAAGATGTCTGTTTATGACATAGACAACATTCATAATTATCAATTTACTAACAATGTATCGTGAGAAAAATAATCGAAATTCATCATAGTCAAAGAGTGGTAGGCAGTGGTACCCAGGCTGCCGATCCGGGGTAGTACCACTAATTACAAGTATACAGACCGTGAAGTAATTTAGACGCGTTTCGAGATCAGCTTGTAAGTTACCGGTTCCAACCAGGTCGGCATAATGGATGTGATTGCTACTCACATTTATTGAATTGTAGTAGCAGTGACATCCATTCATGGACCACACTCCAGCTTAAGATCAAGCGGGTTGCTGTCGTATGTCCAGTCACAATAAAAAAAATAGTAGTATCCCGGCAAAGCTAAGCGCTGACTTTTGAGCTGCGCAGTAAGGAGATCGGCAGATTGGAAGAGAGCTGGATGACTAAAGGAGCAAGTCCAACCAAATTAATAAAATGGCTACGTGGCACGGATTCAAAACCACCCACCGGTACCAATCTATATTTGATATATGTACTTTGGTTGTCCTCTTCCTATGATACAAGTACTTTATTATAGAAATGTATGATAAAAATAATATTTTAAAATTTATGCACATTCGTAAAACGAAAAGTCAGTTGGTAACAAAATAGGTTACTGCGCAGCTTGAGAGCCAGCGCTCATTTTATCTGCCAGGATAATACAAACCACAAAGTTAGGAAAGTGTTATTTGAATAGTCAGTTTATTAATAAAACGAGATATCTCGAGGATGAGCAAGGATCCGGTAGTAGTACCACCACTTACAAGTGTACAGACCGTGAAGTATCTTAGTCGTGTTTCGTGACCAGCTTGTTAGTTGCCGGTTTCAACAAGGCTGTCGATGTGACTGCTACTTACTGTATGTAGTGCTACTACATAATCCTACTTTGTGCGTATCCTACTATTATTATGAATGTGAGTTTGTTTGTTACGTTTTCACGACCATCATGAAACTATGTACACATATTTTTAAAGGTACTAGAAGTAACATAGGATAACAGGTCATTTTTATATGAGTTATCGAGTTATAAATACAAAAAAAGGGATATACAGTCGAATTGAGAACCTCCACTTTTTTATGACTGTGTTATAAACCTAATCGGTGAAAGCGGGTGAAAGCCTAAGCGGGTAAAACCGCGGGCATAACTAGTGGTATTATAAAGTATCCTGAACAAATTATAAAATAATTATTATATTTTACATAGATACGAAACAAAAAAAAACGTGTTTATGTTTAATGATTGTGAATTAATGGAGCGAGAATTGTCTCTCGTGGCTTGACCTCTCTTTATTCTGTTCTCGCTGCGCATACGCATTGTCCAAGAGGGCATTTGTGGTCCGGTAACTCATTCAATCATTCAGTATTGCACAGGACTCCGTCACGGTAGGACACACGCGAGAATTAAAACTTTATATTAAATAACAAATTTAACAAAAGCAACAATGTTGCAAAAACTGTTCCCTGTTTTCGCAATCGTTATTCTCGCCGAAGGAAAATTCTATACGGACTGCGGTAAGTTTGAAATTGTTATTATTGTGTTTTTAACATGTTAGGATTGTTATTTGATTGAGGGTGGGGCAGACAGTTCAGTGTATTTTACTCAGTTAAAAAAATAAACGAACAAATAGGACGCTATTAATAGGTGACTGGCGGTAATTTCTCTAAGTTATTCTGTACTTGTTTTGTTGTTTTATCGCTGAATACTGCCATCAATCACCTAATATTTCCATTATGTTTGAGTATGTTGTCGATGACTAGTCTTTTTTTTAATAGACAATCTTTATATTTTATTATCTAGTCTTTTTAATGATATGTATGTAACAAAAGAAGCCCACTGTGTTTTGTATGTTTAATGCAAGATAAACTATGTGCGCAATATTTTTATATAATTTTCAAAATTAGACTGATACAGAGTTTTTTAATTAATCTTATAAATAAATAAAAATTATAATAAAAAAGAGGCGGATATTTGCTTCAGGTCTGGTTATCAGAGTGGTAAGTAGTGATATCCAGTCTGCCAATCCGGGGTAGTACTACCACTTACAAGTATATAGACCGATGATTTAGTCGCGTTTCGGGATCAGCTTGTTAGTTGCTGATTCCAACTAGGCCGACATAGTGGATGTAATTGCTATATATATTTATTAAATTGTAGTAGCAGTGATATCCATTCATGGACCACACTCCAGCTTAACATCAAGCAGGGTGCTGTCATATGTCGAGTCACAATACAAAAAAGCAAACCAAATGCCAAACTCAGTTATCAGCGTCGAAATTCCTCATCCTACCTCATGGTGCAGTTCTTTTAACTGCTGGGTTACGTTACGTCGTATATTGCTGAGTTAATATCACATGCAATAAATGCAACATCATTATTAGAATTTGTAGAACAATCGACAAGTGGAATGCTTTGCCAGCCCATGTGTTCTCTCCATCCATGACCTTGGATCCTTCAAGCGATGCGTGAAGAAGCATTTTAGGCCGGCATTGTGGCGACGGCTGGGTCAGCCGGGATCTGACTCGGTTATTCCAGTCGTCGTCACTCTTGGATCTCCTCTTGCTTATCATCAGGTTGGTCGAGGTCAGATGTCGTGTCACAATAAAAATGTTTTTTTATTATTTTTTGTCATATGTCAATAGTATTAGTATCCAATAGTTTTATTACTTTATAAATAAAAAAGCGAGGGAGTTGTGTGCTCCATTGTTTCTGCCTATTCCTGTGAGAAAAAGGCGTGAAAATTTAATTGATTGATTGATAAATAAAAAATTAAAATTAAAAGGAATCGGTAAACTATCTTAATGTTGATTGCCTGAAAACCAACATTGCTTTTTAGTAATAAGGCCGCCATTTTCCGTCTGTACACCTAACCGAAGTGCGTAAGTGAATTTTTCTATCCAACTTTCATTACTAATTTCTGCCGTGTCATTGGGGAAAATGGGCGGAGTTTGTTAGCCCACATTATTACGCCATTCCTTTGTTTATGTTTACGTATTTATTGACAAAACATTGCGAGGGATATTACGCAGGGATTAGCCATTCGGCGTAATAATCCGTCCGACATTACAACAGACTTACGCAATGCTATTTACAATTTATACAATACTAATAGACAATTGAGATTATTTCGCACAGGATATTTGGCTATTAAGTCAAATACTGTTTGAAAAACATACAGAATCAAATTACTATGCCCTAATTTCAACAGGGATAGAAATAGACTTAGCGAAAGCTATGTTTCGCTGTCAACCCTGGGTTTACAGGTTTTTATTCATCGTTTATTTTTTTATTTTATTCAGGTTTTTATTTATCTTTAAATCATCGATGTCCTTAAATCAACAATTCTTTGTATACAAGCGAGTATCTACATGTAATTTTTATTATTGTAAATAAATTTACTGTATCTATTATAAATTGTATTAAGTATATATAGAACATCATTCATTTTGGGCCTTTATGTACTACTTTTGTAATGTCCAATGATGAAAATTATATAAATGGTAGTTTAGATACTTGTATTGATAAAACTTATAACAATTTTGCTTTTTCATTTGGAGTCATTTGGAAAATAAGATATGGATTTTGTTCTGCTTTGAACTGTAGTAATTATAGTTTAATCATTGCACACCTAAATTATGCAAAATAAAGGATAAATTCCAATTACATTGTAATCTTCGTACATCAAACTATTTTAAAATGCATATTAAACTGTTAATACAATTAAGCCCAAGTCCCCATACAAAAGGAATGATGTTCTTTAAATTGTACTAGAATTACAAATAGCTGTCTTAATGTAGCATTATTTATGATTAAAGAGTGGTAGGCAGTGGTACCCAGTCTGCTAATCCGGGGTTGTACCACCACTTACAAGTATACAGACCGTAAAGTGATTTAGTCACGTTTCGGGATCATCTTGTAAGTTGCTGGTTCCAACTAGGCCGGATAGCGGATGTGACTGCTACTTACAGTTATTAAAATTATAATAGCAGTGACATCCATTCATGGACCACACTTGAGCTTAACATCAAGCTGTCATATGTCGAGTCACAATAAAAAAAAGTATTTGCCAAATTATTGTCGGTATTTTTGTGAACGTTGATTAGAGGGGCGAAGTTCATTAAAGATTAAAAACAAACGACAACAAATAACAAATTTTAAATACAGTTATACCTAGATAAGTGCGGGTTCAAGAGGCCGCGATATATTTTTCGCTTTTTTTCGCTAGGTTTCTCACTAACCCGAGATTATTCAGAACCCCAGTGTTTCCCAACCTTTTTAGACCATGGCCCACCTTAACATTTCTAAAATTTTTAAACCCCCATACATAATTTTTACCCTTTAAAAAATGTTTTGTTCCCTTAAGAAATCTAAAATGATTAAGGCATTTTTATTAGAATTTGCCTTTTTTGTTAAATTTGTCACCGCTTCGCATTTAAATAACCCAAAGCGAATGGTTTAAAGTGGTGTCGAGTCCATTTTTAAATTGCCCTCCTTAAGAATCAAATTGCCCCCCTGTGGGGCGTCGGGCCCACGTTGGGAAACACTGATGTAGCCTTTTTCATTTATAGAAGTTTTTATTGAATATGTTCTACAGCAAATATGTTGTAATAAACATTAGGTTATGAGTATGTCGACCCCTGCTTCGCAATTCATACTTATTACGTTGACGACAGGCGTGGACGAACGGTTTAGCGACTGGTTTGTTGCGCGTAAAGTCCGTAGTTCGATCCCCGGTCGGAGCAAATATGTGTTTCATAGCTTATATTTGTAATATTTAATAATATAAAATATTGCAAATATTTGTTAATAAAAAAAAGAGATGGATATTTGCTTCGGGTCTGGTTATCAAAGAGTGGTAGGCAGTGGTACCCAGTCTGCCGATCCGGGGTAGTACCACCACTTACAAGTATACAGACCGTGAAGTGATTTGGTCACGTTTCGGGATCAGCTTGTAAGTTGCCGGTTCCATCTAGGTCGGCATATTGGATGTGATTGCTACTCACAGTTATTGAATTGTATTCATGGACCACACTTTGGCTTAACATCAAGCGGGGTGCTGTCATATGTCGAGTCACAATAAAAAAAATAAAAAATAGTTTTTTTTGAATGTGGTTCGACATACGACAGCACCCTGCTTGATGTTAAGCTGGAGTGTGGTCCATGAATGGATGCAACTGTTGGAACCGGCAACTTACAAGCTAATCCCGAAACGTGACTAAATCACTTCACGGTCTGTATACTTGTACCACTGCCTACCACTTTTTGATAACCAGACCCGAAGCAAATATCTGCCTCTTTTTTTATTAACAAATATTAGCAATATTTTATATAATTATTAAATACAAATAAAAGCTATGAAACAAATATTTGCCCCGACCGGGAATCGAACCCGGAACTTTACGCGCAACAAACAAATCGCTAACCGTTCGTCCACGCCTGTCGTTTAGTTATAAGTTCGACAAATAATTCGATACTCGTGCACTTTTGGCCATTCAAATAGAAAATGCGATAATAAAATACAAAAAACAATGTTAGCTCCTCAGAGTTTAAGAAAGTAAAAGCATTGTTAGTTTTACAAATTATGAATGAGTTTTAAGAAGTTGACGTATTTCTCAAAACGTCGAAATAATAAAAAATGTAAAATCAAAACCAAAATAAACGCAATAGTAAGCCGCATAAAATTTGTTTAATTCATTAATCAATGTTCGCGCAAAATGTAAGAAAATACTAAATTTATAAGAACATGAACTTTTAACTATCGACCTATTTACACTGTAACAAACAAACTGATAAGAACTGCAAAGAAAATAACTAACTTATTAACTTACTTACAAAACCTGCAGTTTACATATGATGAAGAAAAGATTATATCCACTTTTACTTGGCCATTTTGTCCCCACCTTGATTATGATTTTATTGTGTCTCATCGATTTGTCTGATGTTATAGTTGGGGAACGAGTTAAATAAATGCGGGGGCTGAGGTGCGGTGGGGCGTGAAACGACCACCACCCGTATCTTAGTGGCCGCTTTTAGTGGCGCTCATAGCTCGGCGATGTCATTTAATATCGATAAAAACGTGTCCATATTTTCTTTGTTTGATTATTGAAAAATTTGTAAGTTAATTGAATTAAAGAGAGTCGTCATCCGTAGTTAGACTAGAATCATTATTAGAAACGTGATTAAAATATGTGAAAAAGAAAAAAAAAACAAGTAGTCACTATTCTTAAAATTAAATGAATATATAATTCATTAAAAATTATTG
The DNA here is from genome assembly GCA_905220615.1 of Tinea trinotella. Lineage (NCBI taxonomy): Eukaryota > Metazoa > Arthropoda > Insecta > Lepidoptera > Tineidae > Tinea > Tinea trinotella. Next base: position 1,569,384 of record HG992319.1, on the reverse strand, counting down.
CTGTCTAATAATGTTTATATATTATAATGTTTATACTTCAATTTAATACACATTTATAATTTTTAATAACTAAATCTATTTGCGTTTTAAGGAAAGTGTGTGTTTATTGTTGTCGACACTTTGCGTTTTACTTCACTATTCATAATAGACACGTGACCATGACGTCACAACTACATTCCTGACGCGTTCATTTAGCTTGTTCCCTTAATATAGGATGGAGTGTGGTCCATTAAAAGGTGACAGTGATGTCAAAAACTACTTGCCAGTACCAATGTATCTTTGATATTATATACTTTGGTTGTCCTGTTTCTATAATACAAGCACTTTGGTAACTTAGTATAGAATTGTTAATGGAAAAATATTTTTATTTATAAAATATTGGCTGGCATAGTGATGGCGACTGTGGCAGCCGTGAAGTGACTGTGTTTTTCAGTCGTCGGCACTCTTGGACCTCAGGCAGGACGAGGTCAGATGTCGAGTCGCAATACCCGAGGCAAATAACTGCACATATAATTTTATGAACAAATCCCATGTTATTTATAAAATATACAAATGAATGCTATGAAACAAATATTTTATCCGACCTGGAATCAAACCCGGGACTTTTTGAATATTTCATATGAAAACTTTTTTCAATGACACGTTTCAGTGCCCGTAATCATATACCTGTATGAAGAGAAGTTGTGGATGTGAAGAAAGCGAGAGTTTTACCTGGACCGTGTAAAGTGGCTCTCCATTGTCTCTGCCTATCTTTGTCGAAAATGAATCAGGCAATTTAATTGATTAATTGAACGATATTACTTTTTTTTTTAAATGAAAGCACAATGTATATTTCTGATCCCATGGGACGAAATGGGAGGGTACAGAATCGACCACACCTAAGTATATTGATTACACGTACTATATACACAATGCATCATTATAAAGAAATACGAACTTTGAAAATACATATAACTTAATAGGAATTCTTGGGAAGTTTACAAGTTCTTCTTTTTATATGTTTGTTTATTTCTTATATAGTTATTTGACAGCACCCCGCTTGATGTTTAGTTGGAGTCATCCATGTTTAGTCATATCCACTATGCCGGCCTAGTTGGAACCGGCAACTTACAAGCTGATCCCGAAATGCGACCAAATTCACTTCACGGTCTGTATACTTGTAAGTGGTGGTACTACCCCGGATCGGCAGACTGGGTACCACTGCCTACCACTATTTAAATATCTGTATTTTTTATTTATTTAAAATCCCAATGCACAATTGTAAAGAAAAATTATTGCCAAAGGCGTTCAAACCATTATAGCGGTTGTACACTCTCGCGCGAGAGTACTCGCTGTGTTTTGCCCGAGACCCCGCGCTTGAGACTAGTAACCATGTAGTGTACATCATTTCATTACTCACTGTAATCATTTTCAAATACAGTCGTCGTTACTCTTGGACCTCTTCTTGCTTACCATCAGGCGGGTCGAGGTCAGATGTCGCGTCACAATAATCTTATCAAATCAATCAATCAAATTGACACGCCTCTTTCCTACGGACTAATACTAGACTAATATCCAATATAGAATATATATAGAAATAGAATATAGATGATGTACTAACTAGCTTCAATTGTGGTATTTGCACTATCTCGAATACTACGAATACTAACGCTTCGATTAATAATATGGTTGAATGCACTCTGAAATGTTGCCAGCAAACAGAAAATTATTATTAATAACAATTTCAATATATATTAGGTTTTTACACTTTCTCATTTTACGGGTGTATAGTGTATAATCTAAATGAAACGTGTGATTTAGCATTGGATGATATTAATTGACTAAGAAAAAGGGTGTTTTCCAACCAAATCTGGGTGGCCTAGTGCCCATAACCGTAGAGCTTGAATGAAAAGAATTGTGGATGTTAGAAAAGCGAGGGAATTGTGTCAGGATCGTGGTAGGTTGACAGGGTCTGGCACAAGGCCCTTTTATCCAAGCTCGAGGCATACGGTTTACCTCGTCGTCTGCGGGGCTGGATAACCGACTTCCTGCGTGATCGCTCCATACGCGTCGTTGTGGATGGAAGCGCATCGCGCAGGATCTCGGTGAATGCCGGCGTCCCTCAAGGCTCCGTGCTGTCGCCGACTCTGTTCCTTTTGCATATCAATGACATGCTGGACCTTGGATCCGGCATTCATTGCTATGCAGACGACAGCACGGTGCATGGACGCTACACTGCCCGCCCCGCAGCCGGCAAACAGGAGATAGCCGATATGAGAGAGTCTGTTGTAGCGGGACTGAACCGGGTTCTTGGTCGTATTACCCACTGGGGCGACAAGAACCTGGTTCAGTTCAACGCAGACAAGACTCAGGTATGCGCGCTCTCGACGAAAAAATCCCCGTTTACTCCCCTTCCCTCTCTTTGTAACATCTCCCTCAGTGCTTCGGACAGACTGGACATTCTCGGAATGTCCCTTCGCTGCGACCTGAATCACAGGGACCATATCGAGCGGGCCATTAAGACCACCTCCCGCAAACTTGGTATCCTGAACAAGGTGCGGCGGTTCTTCGCGCCAGAGCTTCGCCTGCTATTATACAAGGCTCAGATTCGCTCTTGCGCGGAGTACTGTTCGCACCTCTGGGACGGCTCTGCCAAGTATCTTCTCAATGCCCTGGATTCATTGCAGCGCCGAGCTGTCCGAATTATAGGTAATGCAGAGGTCACGCGAACTTTGGAGCCCCTGCAACTACGCAGAGACATGGCGGCTCTGTGCGTCCTCTATCGCCTATACCACGGAGAATGTTCCGAAGAGCTCTTTAACCTTGTTCCTACCTCGTCCTTTCACACCCGTAATACCCGCACTGGTCGGGGAAAGCATCCGCATTCTATCGACCGAATCGGCAGTCGAACTAAAAAGTTCGGTGCGTCTTTTCTTTGTAGAACAATTGACAAGTGGAATGCTTTGCCTGCCCATGTGTTCTCTCCATCCTATGACCTTGGATCCTTCAAGCGATGCGTGAAGAAGCACCTTAGGCCGGCATAATGACGGCGGCTGGACTGGACTCCGGGAGCTAACTCTGTTTTTTCAGTCGTCGTCACTCTTGGACCTCCTCTTGCTTATCATCAGGCGGGTCGAGGTCAGATGTCGTGTCACAATAAAAAAAAAAAGGTGGGACTTCTTTGTTTGTCTCTGCCTATTCCTGTGGGAAAAGGGCGTGACAATTTTTTTTGTAACTCTACATCTGATCTCGACTTGCCTGATAGTGAGAAGGTCCAAGAGTCTGAATAAAACCGCGTCAGTTTACATTTGCCTTCTTCACGCATTGCTTAAAGGATCCTAAGTTAGAGGATGAGGAGAACACATGGACTGGTAAAACTTTACACTTGACGATTGTTCTACAAAGAAACGATGCACTTAATTCTTTAGTTAGACAGGCGAATCGGTCGACAGAACGCGAATACGTCCCCCGACCTGTGCTCACATGTCGAGCCAGAATAATAATAAAAAAATAGTAGCGATTCAATCATGACGTTAACGTCTTTCTACAGACTATAGGTCTGTAGAAAGACGTTAACCATGAAAGTTTGAAAACCTATGCACGTTCAAAAACCTTCGTGTATAGTCTGTCTAAGCCGAAATGACGCGCCCCTCCACCGCAATTGCGCACACGAGAAAACATAAAATATGAATGCAACACACCGAAAATGCAATTGTAATTGGTCATTCAGTTGCTGGTTGGACCAAAAGGAACCAAAATGAGCACGTTAATAAACTAAGTTAGTAATATTTGTATTCACACATTTAAATAAACTAATAAGGTGGAGGGGCGCGTCATTTATAGTTAGACAAGCTACACGCAACGGTCGGACGGTTCAACGTCTTCTGAGCCATGAATATGGTCGCTCTTGATTACAATGATTTTTAAAGTTCACCTTCTCAGAGGAATAATATACTTAATGGGAACTCTGTATTCACCTTATTAAACCGATAAGAATAATGGCTTTTAAATAATAATGAGTGAAAACTATTGGGGGTTTTAGTGTTGAAAATTTTACAAAAATATCAAATGGGACTGCCAACATCCTCTTTTTCCCACGCCCACGAGAGCTTTGGAAACATCGCGTCTGATAAAAATAATACAAATAAATGCGATAGTAAACAACGAAAACTTTTATTTTATAAACAATGTTTGCGCAAAACAACAGACAATACTTAAACATACATTTATTTAAACCAAAGGTTCCCAATCTTTTCTCATAATTTTGAAACTCACCTCTTTCAAAATTTTGCTGGTTCCAGTGGACCCCCTGCAGCTACATTTTTACTATATTTCCAAAACTTGACAAAAACCATCTTTGCAAGCCTCGACACGTTGTACTTAATATGGAATATGCATTGATTTTATATTTTTTTATGATTCCGTCGTTTCGAGAGCTTGCAGCCATCGACAGCCACATTTACAGTCTCTCCGTGACCACGATGGCTGCTCTCGAAACGTCGGTTAATAAAAATATGTAAAATCAATAACCAATTCGTTGTACACTTTTGACGACAGGCGTGGACGAACGGTTTAGCGACTAGTTTGTTGCGCGTAAAGTCCCGGGTTCGATTCCCGGTCGGAGCAAATATTTGTTTCATAGCTTTTATTTGTAATATTTAATAGTATTAAATATTGCAAATATTTGTTAATAAAAAAAAAGAGATAGATATTTGCTTCGGGTCTGGTTATCAAAGAATGGTAGGCAGTGGTACCCAGTCTGCCGATCCGGGGTAGTACCACCACTTACAAGTATACAGACCGTGAAGTGATTTGGTCACGTTTCGGGATCAGCTTGTAAGTTGCCGGTTCCATCTAGGCCGGCATAGTGGATGTGATTGCTACTCACAGTTATTGAATTGTAGTAGCAGTGACATTCATTCATGGACCACACTTTGGCTTAACATCAAGCGGGGTGCTATCATATGTCGAGTAACAATAAAAAAAAAAAAAAACACTATTTGTTTTCTAAACTTATGTTAAATTATTTCCAGGGTCAAAATTAGCATCAGTGCAGAATGTGGGCGTAAATGGATGCGCCGATGACGCGACGGAGTGTATTCTCAAACGTAACACAAATGTCACCATTTCGGTTGAATTTACACCAAGTCAGTAACTCCTTTTATTTGTATCTTATTTATAGGAAACTTCGGCCGGCATAGTGACCTGGACTGAGGCTCCGCGCCGCTCTTGGACATCCCTTTGGAACTTAACTTGCAATCGACAAGTGAAATGCTTTACCAGCCTTTGTGTTCTCTCCATCCTATAGCCATGGATCCTTTAAGCGATGCCTGAAGAAGCACCTTTTGCCGGCATAGTGAAGATTCGGTTCTTGCAGTCGTCAGCACTCTTGGACTTCCTCTTGCTTACTATCAGGCGGGTTGAGGTCAGATGTCGAGGCAACTTTCAAGCTAAAACCGAAACTTCAACTCTGAAGCATTCACATTTCGCTCTTTTCCTTGAATGTGGTGCTACTACCCTAATCAGCAGACTGGGTAACTAACCTGCAACTATTTACCTATCAATGTTAAACTATTAATCAATCAAATTGTGACGCCTTTTTCCTACATGGATAGGCAGAGACAATGGAGCGCCACTTGCCACGGTCCTGGCACAACTCCCTCGCTTCCTTTACATTCACAATTCTCTTCATACAAGCTCTATGGTTATGGGCACTAGGCAACCTAGCTTTCTTGAGGATGTCTAATAAAAAATTAATAGTTTGTATTATTTTCAGACAAAGACGTTAAGAAGCTAGAAACAGTAGTTCATGGTATCATAATGAATTTGCCAGTGCCGTTCCCATTGCCGCAACCAGATGCATGTAAAGATAGCGGTCTTAGCTGCCCGTTGAAGGTACCCTGATTGTCATACCATAAAGTCTTTAATTCCACGGAACCCTTTAACAACTCGCCATTCATTTTATGACGCCCCATAAACTGTAAAATCATTTAAAGGCCAAAATAAAGTCACACATTGGAAAATTTATTTAATTATCCTTCGTTTTGGCTAATATTGGTTTCTGGCTATGAAAGAGAAATCTACCCAACTAGCATGTTGAAGAGAATTGTGGGTGAGGAATAAGCGAGAGAGTTGAATAAAAAAGTGTCTCTCTGTCGTCTCTACCTCTCCCAGTGGTAATTAAAGGCGTTAAATTAATGATGGCTGAGTAGATTCGGCCCACAATAACAAAGCTATGTATTATCTAGGTTATGTTTGAGAAACAGATAAAATTGAAAGTATATTAACTATAAATAAAAAATATCATCTAATGACGGCGCATCAGAGAGATATTACCAAGGAGACTGGCAACATTTCCCCTTTGTATAGCAAGGCTAATACGTTGGCAGAAATAATTGCCAGCCTTCCTGTCTCCAGACTTCTCTGTCAGCCGCTTGGACAACTTCTTGGCCAGGCGCTTAGCTGAAGGTCCCCATGGCCCATCGTCTCGTCCCCAAACGGCGCAAATTCGTAACCAGTACTGAGGTTAACGTATTTGCGAAGCTTGAGGTTCTCAGCAGAAATCAACGCACTTCCCGCGCTTAACGAGGTCGCTTGGATGTGAGATGGGGCTAATGTGTCTACACAAGTCGAAACCCACACCAAAGACCTGCCAAGTTTCCACGGCCCAACAGTCATGCCGTCGGGTTTCTTGCCGGAGCTCCGCGCAATACCAGAGAGTTCTAAACTGCAGGCATATATAGTTTATATAGATTTTAAAGATGTTCATTCCCAATTTTGTGTTTTAAATCATATTTTAACCAGTTATTTATTGTGTAATGTATATACTGATAAATTTAATACTAACAAATGTAGAATTTTCTTAGATTTTGCGCGAACATTGAATAATAAATTAAACAAATTTTATGCGGCTTACTATCGCGTTTATTTCTAGATGATTGTAAAAATAATTATTCCACCTCAGTCTCTTTGTTGGATAATAATTGTACAATTATTAACCAACATAAACGCGATAGTAAGTCGCACAAAATTTGTTTAATTCACTAACAAACATACGTAGCAAATGCTAAATTTATACCCTACTTGCCTATACTTTCCGGTTCCAACTAGGCCGGCAACTTATAAGTATAGACAAGTATACTTATAAGTTGCCGTTTCAATTTCTATTATTCTAATTTCTGAAACACTTTTTTTAAATATGTTATTTGTGATATTTTTTCAGGCTGGAGCGGCTGCTAGTTACAAAGCAACGTTCCCTATTTTAAAATCATATCCTAAAGTTAAAGTCGATGTCAAGTGGGAACTCAAAAATGAAGATGATGATGATTTAGTTTGCGTCACTATTCCCGCCAAAATCAACTAATATTGGCGTTCATTTTGAATAAATTCTTCTTTTAATTTTGAAATAGGCAGTGGAGTTTAGTTTGTCGGTCGATCTCACTAATGCAAACAAAAACAGTGTACCATTTAAATTAATGTAAAAAGTAAGATAGTAAAATAAAACTACACAAACAGTTTTTCATACATTTATGTAAAGTAAAAACAATACTTTCAGCACAAAATATAGTTAAAATAAATAAATACAATATATCTATGTCTTTTATTCTTAATATATTATAGATAGTTCTGATTTTCATTATAAGGAGATTCTATTTCTTTTCTATATTTCTATAGTAAGCTACTAAAAATATTTGTATCAAAGAAAGTGTACGACTAATGTACATATAATATTAAATATACATTGGTACTGGGCCCCGATTCTCGTAATACATTATGGCGACAAAAAGCAATGAAATTGCGTCGTGGTCGCAAGTGACCAATCAACGTAGTTCACCTCTTGATTTGTATTTGCTGATTGGTCACGAAGATGTCAAATATCAATGCAAGTTCGTCATTACGCTGTAGTGCACTAAGAGCTTCGCCTGCTTCTATACAGGGCTAAAATTTTCTCTTGCGACGAGTACTGTTCCCATCTCTGCCAAGTATCTCTCAATGACTTAGATTCATTGCAGCTCTGAGCTGTCCGAATTATAGAAGATGCAGAGGTTACTCTGGAGCTCCTGCAACTACGCAGACATGGCGGCTTTGTGCGTCCTCTTCAGAATGTTCAGAGGAGCTCTTTAAAGTTGTCTTTTCACACCCGTAATATTATCGGAGGTCGGGGGAAGCATCCGCATTTTGTCGACCGAATCGGCAGTCGAACTAAAAAGTTCGGTGCGTCTTTCCTTTATAGAACAATCGACAAGTGGAATGCTTTGCCAGCTCATGTGTTCTCTCTATCCTATAGCCTTGGATCCTTCAAGCGATGCGTGAGCACCTTTGGTCGGCATAGTGGCAGCGAGTGAGGCAACCGTGAACTGACTCGATTTTTTAGTCGCCGATTTTTTAGGTCATTCTCTATTTATCAGTGCGTTTCTCTTTTTTAATACTAACTTTACACCTAGAGCATAAAACTTCAACCTCAATTTTTATTTTCCTAAAGTCCAAATTAAATTCATTCTTAAATATTTTCCTATACATTGATTCTTTAACTGAATCAACATTGTTATCTTTGCAATAATTTAAATATAATTTGTACATCTTTTTAAATGTCAAATTGGGTTCTAGATATTGTTTTTTAGTAGAATTTGGAACTATGGCTTTGGATTCGAATGTTGTGAAGGACATTATGTGTTTGCGTACATGCTCTTTTAATTCATTGGAGACACCTTGTGTGCTGTTCAGGGACAGCCCTCTGCCATCAGGTTTTGGTATATTCATTTCTGATTTCATCAAATGGACATTGTAAACTGGTTTTTGTGATATAGATAAAGTACTCAAGTAGAATGTCTTACAAACAGTATATCGGACACTTCTTACAGTAAAGAAGTATTTAAAACTGTATTTTCTTTTTGATTCTTCTTTATAATTTATTTGTGATTGTCTTGTTGCATTTCTCTCTGTAGTGCTTAATATGTAATGCTTTTTCTCATTGGGGCTCAGTGAATAAAATGATTTAAATATATTCTCTCTGTCTTCGTTATTAATATTTTGATTACATTTATAAATACATGATTGTAAACAATCTTTTATATTTTTTATTTTCCGTTCTGGCACATATTTTCCTCTGCGACTTACATATGCTTCACCTCTTTGATGTTTTTGTTTCCTAACGTTGCATGCCCATTTTGTTGGTTCAGGAACTTTGCAGCGTTTCCTTTCTGTGTTGCGTTCCGTCTTTCTGTGTGGTTTTTCTGTTATAGGTTCTTTGGGTGTGCTGAAATTTAAAGTAGAATAACTTATTTAAAAAATAGTTTAATTTTTAAAATAAACTATACTTTATTGTGTTAGTAAAATAATTCATAAAAGATGAACATAATTTTTAATTGGGGTATTAAGAATTGCAAGATTAACCAAAAATTACAACAGAAAAAACAGCTCAGCTTATGAAGGCCACAGTTATCATTACTGTGACAGCCAGAGGTATTTTTTAATGCTACGCTTTATGGAAACAATGGGTAATAAAAGGAGGATAATCATTCCACTTGTCAATTGTTCAATAAAGAAAATAAAATAAATAAAGAACGCAAATCATACATAATAGATTCTTCCCCTGACCTGTATGGGTAACATGGGAGTAAGAACAATAATGAGGCTATATAGGATGCGTTTAAAAGAGTGGTAGGCAGTATATAGTAGTATACGTGAAGTGATTTTGGTCACGTTTCGGGATCAGCTTGTATGTTGCTGGTTCCATCTAGGCCGGCATAGTGGATGTGATTGCTACTCACAGTTATTGAATTGTAATAGCAGTGACATTCATTCATGGACCACACTTCGGCTTAACATCAAGCAGGGTGCCGTCATATGTCGAGTCACAATAAAAAAAATGCATATAGATGCCATGAATCTGGAAATTGCAGTTGTCAGCTCTTGGGTCTCCCATCGCTTACCAAAAGAAAAGTTAAAATCAAGTGTTGTGCCTTAATAAAAAAAATATACTTACTCAGTTTTAACAGGCTCATCAATTTTATGAATATCAATAAAAGTGACTTCTTCTTGACATATTGTATAATTTTCATAATTCTGTTCATAACTCGGAATTATCATTTGTTGTTTGAAAACTGGTATCAATTGCTGATGCGGTTGTATTATTTGTGATTGTGTGATTTGTGGACAATTTTGCAATGTTAGTTGAGACGTAAAGGCTCTCTGATATGTTATTGAGCCCTGTTCCGTTAATGAGTTGCCTATATGAATCATTTGGCTCAGTTTAGAGTCTTCAGGGAGTTGCTGATACATATCTGCTGTTTTACTGTTTTCTGTAAGATTTAAATTAAATATACGTCACCTTTCTTTGACTTTTGTAAGTTTTAATTTATACAAAATATACTTATTTATTAAAGGTATTTTACTATAGGTGAAGTATTTACTGTTTTTTCATTTCTAAATTAATATAAATTAGTAAAATATGATCATAAATTAAAACAAAACACACCTGCTAATTAATGTAAAATTATTTCAATGGCACTTAATTACACCATATTCAGCGTTGAATTTCACTTTTATCCCGCACACATTTTTTACTATTTAGAAGTTAAACGCTTATTTTACCCATTGTTTGTAAACAGTCGCTTATTTTTGCTGGATTGACACAGTTCCAACACGTATATTTCCGAAAATAAAACTTACACGAAAGGAGCGTCGATGCAACCCTGGCACTTTAGTAGGAAACGCGGTTCGAAATTTTATATGAATACTTTTGTTAATAACGTGATTTGACACATTATGCTGTATATTAAATTTAGTCGTATAATAAATATTAAGACCGTCTTGCTTGTTATGATTTTACGGCGTTCTCACGAGGCGAATTATATTGTTAAATATTTATCGTTCAACAAAAAATTGAACGCGCATATTGTGTGTAGCGTTTATTACACTATCTGTGCATTTTAGCATTTTTCTCGTGAATGCCGACGCCGTAATTTACATTTTATTTTATAAACAAAAAACTGGTGACAGAGGAATACAATACATACTCAATCACGCTGATAGACCGATTATTCAATGCGAGTTGAACAAACAAGTTGTTCAGTGTGTCTGTTCAGACGGGTCAAATAGCGAAAGATTTCGCAGTTGATCAAATAAATTCGCCTCGTGTTCAATTTTTTAGGATCAACAAATAAACATTTTTATTGGGCATGCACATGCAAAGAATTGTTACTACGCTGCTGATTTGTAAACGCTGCAGTGACGACAAAAATATTTTGTGTGCGGTCCATGAATAGATTACTACTACAGTTACATAGTTGCAGTCGCAGCCACTATGTCGGCCTAGGTGTACCCGGTAACTGTCACGCTGATCCAGAAACGTTACTAGGTCACCTAGCACGGAAATCCAAGAAGCAAGATAAAGAACTGCAAGGACTATTATTGTAACTTATTTTAAATATCATATTAGGCCGGCACATTAAAATGTTAAAAAAAACAATTATTAAGGTATTCAACGTTGTTTTGTGTGAAGTTTTACAGAACGTTTAAATTTTTATTTTTTTTATTGTGACACGACATCTGACCTCGACCCGCCTGATGATAAGCAAGAGGAGGTCCAAGAGTGACGACGACTGGGACAACCGAGTCAGTTCCCGGCTGTCCCAGCCGCCGCCACTATGCCGGCCTAATAATACTATCCTTTTTAGTTCACTGTTCTAGTAAGTTATTCAAAATGAGTTGGAATGATATTATTTGCAAGTCTTTATCTTGCTTCTTGGATTGCCGTGCTAGAGGGGCTGAACTTGAAAGTGGTAGTACTACTCCCGATCTTAATAAGTCTTCGACATTCTACCATGATATTCATAGTCTTCTTCTAGATATTAATTATTTAACAAAAGTTATTTTACAAGTAGTTCCTTACCTGTTTTATAAGTTTATGTATATCAATCAATCAAATTGTCACGCCTCTTTCCCACAGGTATAGGCAGAGACAATGGACTTATATAATACATGTTATATGTAGTGACAAGGATTGACAAAGCAATGCTTCGATGGTTTGGGCACAAGGAAAGGATGAGTGAAAGTAGATTGACGAAAGGAATTTATAAATGTGATGTGGATGGATGCGTTAAACAAGGCAGACCCAGGAGAGTTTTCCGACCAAATCGGAGACATCCTCAAGAAAGCTGGGTTGCTTAGTGCCCATAACCACAGAGTCTGTATAAAGAAAATTGTGGATGTGAAGGAAGCAAGGGAGCTGTGTAAGGATCCTGGCAAGTGGCGCTCCATTGTCTCTGCCTATCCCTGTGGGAAAAGGGCGTGACAATTTGATTGATTGATTGATATAGTTAGGCAAGTGGCGGTCTATTGAGAGACAATCTACAGGGGCCTATCCCCGTGGGAAAAAAGAGTAACAATTGAATTGAAAGGAGTAGGAGAAAAGATAAATAAATAAAAAATAATAGGTATTATAATATTTGTTTACCAACTAAAAATAAAACAATGGAATTAAATAACATATTTATAATTTTAAATCAATTTAACATATTTGGTAGGTATTTAGTTAATAAACTTAATTATTCATGGCCATTTGATACAAAACTATAAATTCTTTAAAAATATATTTATTTACGTTTTTGTAAACACTATAGTTATAGATATAAGTCGCAACGCGAGAGTTGAGACGAACGCACAATAAATAGTGATGGCGACTGAGGCAGCCGTAAACTAACTCGTTTTTTTTAGTTGTCTTCACTCTTGGACCTCCTCTTGCTTATCATCAGGCAGGTCGAGGTCAGATGTCATGTCACAATAAAAAAATGAATACATAACGAATGCGACAGAAAGCGCTTGCCAGTCACGCTAGAAAACAATATGTACTTACATAAAACTATATATATAAGATATATAAAGACCAAATCGGAAACATCCTCAAGAACAATGAGCCATTTGAACAAAGTCAAGTTCCATTTATAAATGTTTTTATTGTACTTATAGCGAATATTTAAGTTTTTGAAAAATCACAAAACATTATATTTAGAACAATAAATATTTACTTAAATTTTGCGCGAACATTGATTAATTAATTAAACAACTTTTATGCGGCTTTACTGTGGCGTTTATTTAGGTTTTGATTTTACATTTTTTTATTATTCCGACTTTTTGAGAGTTTGCATTGTGGTCATCGTAGTTACAATAATAAATAATCGGTGGTTACATAAAATTTGTTTAATTCATTAATAAAGATTTAAATTAATCATATGTACATGAACACCTTTGGGTGTGTTTTTCGTCTCAACTCGCTGCGTTGACCAATTTTTGTTAGAATATAAAAAATAAATGCAATTCCTATTTTTAGCCTAACAAAAAATGTTACACTATAAAAATATATATAATTATTGTATTCGAGCTATTTATAAACAACTTCCTTAATCTACACCTCAACCAATTACAATTTAAGTCATAAACCAACAGCAAATTAATAAAATATTTTTTACTATAGTTTCCAATTGACTATAGTTTTAACTGTTTGGAATATATATTTATTTTTATTTCCGTCTGTCATTTTATATGAGTTATCGAGTTATAAATACAAAAAAGTCGAATTGAAAACCTCCTCCTTTTTTATGACTGTGTTATAAACCAAACTTTACGCGGGTGAAACCGCGGGCACAGCTAGTAATAAATACAAAAAATATGTACTTATGCCCTTTTTGTATTTATGCGGCGTTGTTAATCTTCTTTAGTAAAATGTATTTATCACTTGTGATATGTTTAAAGTGCATTTTATCATAATGATCTATTGCAACCACATATTTGATAAAATCATGACATGATTTATTGTTGTATTTTAAGTTTTTTTTATTTATTTACTAGATACTAGCAAAAGTTTACTTTATTACTTTTTATATAAATATAAAATGTCACTCTCATTCTATCACTGTCAAAAAAAATAATTTACATCGTAAAAAGCTTTTGATATTTCTTCCTATGCAATATATTTAATAAAAAATCCCTGCTTACACCTGTAGGGGTTACATTGTACAACAATTAATTTAATCATGCGCATGTTGCCTGCACTGCATTTAGTTGCAGCGTAAGCAAGCGTCGCTGCGTCGCGCCTGCGAGCGCTTAGAACATCCAAAGAAAGATCACGTATTTTATTTGACCCGTCACACATTCCACATAAATGACTCAAAATATGCAACTTATGCCAAGCAAAAAAATGGGCGGCTGAAGCTCCTGGACTGTGTTGCAGTGGTGGCAAAGTACCCAAAATTCCGGAACCAACATCAGTTTTAAAAGAACTGATATCAAGCTTACATCCATCATCAAAGCATTTCTTAAATCACTTAAGACAATATAATACACTATTTCAGATGACTTCATTAGGTGCCAAAGAAGTTCGCGAGGAAAACTTTATGCCCACTTTTAAAGTCCAAGGGCAAGTATATCATTTGATCGGTAAGTTACTTCCAGCTAAAGGGGCACAACCCGAATTTTTGCAAATATAATTTGTTTCCCATGCAGATCAGGTATCTTTGCGCTCAAATTTAAACCCAAGCTTGCAAATCGATCTTATCGACGTTTTCCAAACATATTTTTACGATCACAATACGTATATTCAAAGTTTTAAATACAATCTGAAAAATAGACCGAATGATTTAAAACTTATTATTCATGCTGATGTGAAACCCCCTAGCGAGCATCGAGGTCGGTATAATGCGCCAATAGTAGATGAAGTAGCTGTTCTTTTGATAGATGAAGACAAAGGTCCCCGAGATATAGTGTTGACTGCGAGAGATGGTCGACTTCAACGAGTTTCTGAAATTCATAGATCTTATGATCCACTTCAATATCCTTTACTGTTTCCCTTTGGAAATGACGGATACTGTATAAATATTCTACAGCAGAATTCTGCTGCTAGATCTAAAACCGTATCATATAAGCAGTTTTATGCAATTAGACTCATGGTGAAAATAAATGACTAACAGCATACATTACTTTAAAGGATTATTCAACCAATACTGTATTGATATGGCCGCAAAAATGATTTCAGAGAGGCTTAACTTCATCAAAAGAAACACCGTACAAAGTTTTCTTTCTAGTCTAGACACACCGAAACTGGACGACGATAGTGCCAAATTTAGTTAAAAACTCGCCCGTTGAACCTGCATGCATGGCCGCTGTT
Source organism: Tinea trinotella (assembly GCA_905220615.1). Lineage (NCBI taxonomy): Eukaryota > Metazoa > Arthropoda > Insecta > Lepidoptera > Tineidae > Tinea > Tinea trinotella. Next base: position 1,554,242 of record HG992319.1, on the reverse strand, counting down.
AAGCAATTGTCCAAATTATCGCATGATATTCATACTGGAAAGAAGATGAAATCATTTGATATAAAATCATTTATTCCTATATATAATAAAGAAATAAGTCAGTCTTTCGAAAAAATGTCTAAGCTAGGGTCTGATTTAAGAAGTGTGTTTGCATACCAAACGCACATTTCTGATTTTATTTCGGAATTGGCGATAGTGCACGAGAGTGAAATTTCCGAGAGAAAGGTAGACGAATATACGCAACTCCTCTTCTACGAGAACCTCAAACTGTATTCGGAGTATAAAAGTCGATTGCGAGTTTTAAAAGAATTAAGACAAATAAATGAAAATAATAATGTAACATCAAAAGGTGATGTTGCTTGTGGAATATCCACAAATGAATTGATAATATCCGTAATATTAATATGTATGAATAGCTTCGAAAACCGAACACCAGCGAAAATAGCTGCTTAAATAAGTGCATTCGTGTTACAAAGTAAAAAAATACTGCACGTAATCTTTCACCAAGCTTAGAGGCAGGTGTAAGATATATAAAATCTATTGATAAGAGATTGACAAACATGGAAAGGAAGTATTCGGTGTGTGCATTCGGGCCGTATATTAATCAAATCGCAGTTTATTTAAATAGTGAAGGTCCATGTGAAACACCTTACAAAGTTCTCTTTCTAGACACACCGAAACTGGACGAAGATAGTGCCAAATTTAATTTCGATTTGGTGCTAAGTTACTCGAAAATGTATAGAAGCAGGCATAAGATGCGAGGATATCACATTGGATTATACCATTATGTGTATAGCACCAAAAAATGTTATACAAATGACAAAAACTAAATTAAAAATAGATAATAAACATATAAAAAATTGGAAGGGGAGGCAGACGTCGAGTGTTAAAAACTCGCCCGTCGAACCTGCATGCATGGCCGCTGTTAAGCAATTGTTCAAATTATCGCATGATATTCATACTGGAAAGAAGATGAAATCATTTGATATAAAATCATTTATTCCTATATATAATAAAGAAATAAGTCAGTCTTTCGAAAAAATGTCTAAGCTAGGGTCTGATTTAAGAAGTGTGTTTGCATACCAAACGCACATTTCTGATTTTATTTCGGAATTGGCGATAGTGCACGAGAGTGAAATTTGCGAGAGAAAGGTAGACGAATATACGCAACTCCTCTTCTACGAGAACCTCAAACTGTATTCGGAGTATAAAAGTCGATTGCATGTTTTAAAAAAATTAGGACATATAAATGAAAATAATAATGTAACATCAAAAGGTGATGTTGCTTGTGGAATATCCACAAATGAATTGATAATATCTGTAATATTAATATGTATGAATACCTTCGAAAACCGAACCCCAGCGGAAATAGCTGCTTTATTAAGTGCTTTTGTGTAACAAAGTAAAAAAAAATACTTCACGTGATTCTCCACCAAGCTTAGAGGCAGAATATAGGCAACTCCTCTTCTACGGGAACCTCAAACTGTATTTGGAGTATAAAAGTCGGTTGCATGTTTTAAAAGAATTAGGGCATATAAATGAAAATAATAATGTAACAGCAAAAGGTGAAGTTGCTTGTGGAATATCCACAAATGAATTGAAAATATCCGAATTAATATGTATGAATGAAGCTAGGGTCTGTTTTAGGAAGGGTATGCAAACGCTTATTTCTGATTTTATATGTGAATTGGCAATAGTGCACGAGCGTGAAGTTTGCAAGAGAAACGTAGACGAATATACGCTACTCCTCTTCTACGAGAACCTCAAACTGTATTTGGAGTATAAAAGTCGATTGCATGTTTTAAAAGAATTAGGACATATAATGTCGTACCGTTTGCCCCATATATCGGTGACGATTTTGTTTTTATGCAGGATAATGCTCGGCCGCATACCGCTCAACTCAACCGGTAACTCAAGCATATTTTAATGATATGAATATCACTGTTATGGATTAGCCGGCGAAATCACCAGATATGAACCCAATAGAGCACGTTTGGGACTTGCTGAAAAGAAAAGTTAAGTCTAGAATTCCAGCTCCTGCCAACGTGGGTGAACTGCGAATCGCCGTAGTTGAGGAATGGCGGAGACTATCCCAGGAGACCATCGATAACATCGTTCTCAGTATGCCTAGACGGGTAGAAACTTTAATAAGATCACGTGGAGGAAATACGCGATATTAATCACCATTTTTCTTATTTAATTAATTGTTATTTTAATATTAATTTTCGCTTTTCCCGGATTCAAAAAGTTCAAAAATGTACCATTTTTCACAAATAGCCTTTACTCGCAAAATGTGTTCTTAATGTGATCTCATTTTAATTAAAACAAATGAAACTTTAAATAACAAAAGAAGTGTGGTGAGTAAATTTTAAAATAAAACCATATTTTTTTAATTATGGACTTTTTTGTGTTCCGCTTACTATGCCAGTGTGTATAGTTGGATCACTAATGTTTCTATCTGTTGGCACTAGACCCGATATAACTCATGCAGTTAGTATACTTAGTTAATTTAATTCAAATTTTGGTGAACAACATTGGAAAGCAGCTAAGAATGTTTTAAGACATTTGAAAGGTTTTTTTATTTACTAGATACTGACAAAAGTTTACTCTATTACTTTTTATATAAATATAAAATGTTACTCTCATTCTATCACTGTCATAAAAATAAAAACACTTTTATATCGTAAAAAGCTTTTAATATTTCTTTATATATTTATAAAGAAATCCCTGCTTACACCTACCCAATTCCTACATTTATTATACAATAATGTATAGTTCCGGCGGTCTATACATTTTTGGGTCGTCGTGAAGCACCTTGTCGGACCGCAATACAGAAATTGGTGTAAAAATTCGAGTTGTTGGGACAACAACTTTTTATTTGTGACAACTTCTAAGTGGCCCTGTTATTATATATTTGTTAGTTCTATTTGACTTTCTAGCCGTAAGTTGTCCTATTAATCTTAAATAAATGAACTTAGTGATGTGAAGCATAAAACCGGTGCAAGTGGCTCAAGAACAACCGAGAATATTGCTGCTGTAGCTCAAAGAGTTGAAGAAAACCCAGGTTTGTCCATTCCTGGTCGTTCTTTGGAATTAGGCATTTCACAATCGTCATTACAACGTATTTTGCATAAAGATCTTAAGGCTTATAAAGTTCAGTTAACACAAGAATTCAAGCCGGCCGATCATCAACAACGTCGTGTCTTTGCTGATTGGGTCGTTGAAATTCATGAAAATGATCCAGAATTCCATTGAAAAATCATCTAGAGTTATGAGGCTTATTTCCACCTCGGTAGCTTTGTCAACAAGCAAAATTGACGCATCTGGGATATCCTAGCGAACGGCTCGAGCCGTCAACCTGCTTTGTGTTGGAACGGACGTCATTGTTGCGCTTTTACGCAGTGATTTTGTGAAAATGCGTGTGCGGTGACAATCAACATTTTATAGTGTAGGCTAAAAAAATCTAAAATGGTTTTAACGAGGTCGCGTGCCAATAGCCTCACTCAGCATTCCTTCCAGGCGCTTGCCAGCCCTGATGCGGAGCATGAAGCTGCACCACCTGCAACAACCGTCCAGCCGGTGTTGGATACTGTTAAGGTTAAAAACATATTAACCGGGGGGTCCACTAACATTAGGGAGCTAAAGACCTTTCTGCAGACCTGTTCGTGGTTGCGTAAATTTATTTCCGGATTTTCTGAGGTAAGCGAACCTCTAACGAGAATAACTCGTAAAAACAAAGCTTGAAAGTGGGATGATTGGCAGAAACAAGCCTTCCCAAGTCTGAAAACTAGTTTAGCTAGTACGCCCATCCTCCGCCAACCGGACTGCGACCAACCCTTTGTCTTGAGGACTGACGCTGGCGCCTATGCGCTTGGTGCCGTGTCACCAGGGGGCCAGGCATAAAATCAGAACAACCCATAGAGTATGCTACTCACTAGTGCTGAGCGGACCTACACGACTACAGAGCGAAAGGCTCTAGCCGTCGTTTGGGCCCTCGATAAGTTCCGGGGATATTTAGAAGGCGCCCAGGTGGGTATAGGCACGGATCATCAGCCGCTCAAGTGGACGCTTAGCCCGCTGGGCACTTGAAATTCAATCATTTATTTCAAACGTCCAATATACGACTGGGCGTATTAATGCCATTGACAGTCGTCCTGTGGATTCTTCATGTTCAGTATGTCCCATTACTGTGGATCTGCCCCATAGAAATCCAAATGAAATCCGGGATGCCCAATGGTGGATCCTGGGTGTAAGAAAATCATTGAATCATTTGAGGCTGTTGATTTTGCCAAACCCATCCCCTGGACTGACAAGGGATATTACATGTCCCAGGGTAAATTGTATATGGCTGACCCTAAAGGAGAAAGCCAGGAGCCCTTGTTAGTGCTCCCGGAGTCCATGAAAATGAACGTGCTGAAGGAGCTCCACAATGCTCCTACTTCGGGACATCTTGGTATCGAACGTACATACCAGAAGGTAAGGCAAGGCTATATTTCCCCAAACATAAGACAACTGATTACACAGTTCGTCAAGGCCTGTGAGCTGTGTCAGCGGTTTAAATCGGCGAATTTGAAGCCTGCAGGTTTGATACAAACACCACCGCCCCAGCAGCGTTTTGAGGTGTTAGCTATGGACTTATTTGGACCCCTACTATAAGGACCAAATGGAGAACGCTGGATCTTTATGGTGGAGGATGTAGCCAGCAGATGGGTGGAAATTTTCGCCCTCGTAGAAGCTACTGCCGAGCAATGTAGCAAGGTATTGGTCGAGGAGGTTTTTCTATGCTATGGACTGCCGCGCCGTATTATCTCTGATAACGGCGTCCAATTCGTATCCTCTGTGATGCAGAAGGTAATGCTTGCGTTAGGAATCCAACAAAACCTAACACCGATCGAATCGAGAAATAAAGTTGATGTTGTCGGTTCTCCTCTATCCTGACAAGGACCACACAAACTGGCCTAACAAAGTCCCGTTAGTGAGATTTGCTCTAACTAGTGCCCCGAATCAAGGCACTGGTAAGTCCGCTGCCTATTTAACCTTCGCGAAAGAGATGCGCAATCCTTCTCATCTCTTTCAAATTTCCGCAGCTTAGGAAATTCGCAAAAAGATTATGCGTTTGGGAGTACTTATAAATGCGAACAGAAAGTTAATAAATCAACACATAGTACAAGACTGACTGACTTTACGTCTTTGTATCAGTGGAATTAATCCAAATATGGATGGATTAGTTTACCAAATTCAAGCTCAAGTGTCTCGGTGTAATTAACTTTCGTAGTTTGTAACAATTGAAAATTTAACGATTTAATTATAATGTGCCATTTTTAATTATAATTGCATGTTTTAAAAGAATTAGGACATATAATGTCGTACCGTTTGCCCCATATATCGGTGACGATTTTGTTTTTATGCAGGATAATGCTCGGCCGCATACCGCTCAACTCAACCGGTAACTCAAGCATATTTTAATGATATGAATATCACTGTTATGGATTAGCCGGCGAAATCACCAGATATGAACCCAATAGAGCACGTTTGGGACTTGCTGAAAAGAAAAGTTAAGTCTAGAATTCCAGCTCCTGCCAACGTGGGTGAACTGCGAATCGCCGTAGTTGAGGAATGGCGGAGACTATCCCAGGAGACCATCGATAACATCGTTCTCAGTATGCCTAGACGGGTAGAAACTTTAATAAGATCACGTGGAGGAAATACGCGATATTAATCACCATTTTTCTTATTTAATTAATTGTTATTTTAATATTAATTTTCGCTTTTCCCGGATTCAAAAAGTTCAAAAATGTACCATTTTTCACAAATAGCCTTTACTCGCAAAATGTGTTCTTAATGTGATCTCATTTTAATTAAAACAAATGAAACTTTAAATAACAAAAGAAGTGTGGTGAGTAAATTTTAAAATAAAACCATATTTTTTTAATTATGGACTTTTTTGTGTTCCGCTTACTATGCCAGTGTGTATAGTTGGATCACTAATGTTTCTATCTGTTGGCACTAGACCCGATATAACTCATGCAGTTAGTATACTTAGTTAATTTAATTCAAATTTTGGTGAACAACATTGGAAAGCAGCTAAGAATGTTTTAAGACATTTGAAAGGTTTTTTTATTTACTAGATACTGACAAAAGTTTACTCTATTACTTTTTATATAAATATAAAATGTTACTCTCATTCTATCACTGTCATAAAAATAAAAACACTTTTATATCGTAAAAAGCTTTTAATATTTCTTTATATATTTATAAAGAAATCCCTGCTTACACCTACCCAATTCCTACATTTATTATACAATAATGTATAGTTCCGGCGGTCTATACATTTTTGGGTCGTCGTGAAGCACCTTGTCGGACCGCAATACAGAAATTGGTGTAAAAATTCGAGTTGTTGGGACAACAACTTTTTATTTGTGACAACTTCTAAGTGGCCCTGTTATTATATATTTGTTAGTTCTATTTGACTTTCTAGCCGTAAGTTGTCCTATTAATCTTAAATAAATGAACTTAGTGATGTGAAGCATAAAACCGGTGCAAGTGGCTCAAGAACAACCGAGAATATTGCTGCTGTAGCTCAAAGAGTTGAAGAAAACCCAGGTTTGTCCATTCCTGGTCGTTCTTTGGAATTAGGCATTTCACAATCGTCATTACAACGTATTTTGCATAAAGATCTTAAGGCTTATAAAGTTCAGTTAACACAAGAATTCAAGCCGGCCGATCATCAACAACGTCGTGTCTTTGCTGATTGGGTCGTTGAAATTCATGAAAATGATCCAGAATTCCATTGAAAAATCATCTAGAGTTATGAGGCTTATTTCCACCTCGGTAGCTTTGTCAACAAGCAAAATTGACGCATCTGGGATATCCTAGCGAACGGCTCGAGCCGTCAACCTGCTTTGTGTTGGAACGGACGTCATTGTTGCGCTTTTACGCAGTGATTTTGTGAAAATGCGTGTGCGGTGACAATCAACATTTTATAGTGTAGGCTAAAAAAATCTAAAATGGTTTTAACGAGGTCGCGTGCCAATAGCCTCACTCAGCATTCCTTCCAGGCGCTTGCCAGCCCTGATGCGGAGCATGAAGCTGCACCACCTGCAACAACCGTCCAGCCGGTGTTGGATACTGTTAAGGTTAAAAACATATTAACCGGGGGGTCCACTAACATTAGGGAGCTAAAGACCTTTCTGCAGACCTGTTCGTGGTTGCGTAAATTTATTTCCGGATTTTCTGAGGTAAGCGAACCTCTAACGAGAATAACTCGTAAAAACAAAGCTTGAAAGTGGGATGATTGGCAGAAACAAGCCTTCCCAAGTCTGAAAACTAGTTTAGCTAGTACGCCCATCCTCCGCCAACCGGACTGCGACCAACCCTTTGTCTTGAGGACTGACGCTGGCGCCTATGCGCTTGGTGCCGTGTCACCAGGGGGCCAGGCATAAAATCAGAACAACCCATAGAGTATGCTACTCACTAGTGCTGAGCGGACCTACACGACTACAGAGCGAAAGGCTCTAGCCGTCGTTTGGGCCCTCGATAAGTTCCGGGGATATTTAGAAGGCGCCCAGGTGGGTATAGGCACGGATCATCAGCCGCTCAAGTGGACGCTTAGCCCGCTGGGCACTTGAAATTCAATCATTTATTTCAAACGTCCAATATACGACTGGGCGTATTAATGCCATTGACAGTCGTCCTGTGGATTCTTCATGTTCAGTATGTCCCATTACTGTGGATCTGCCCCATAGAAATCCAAATGAAATCCGGGATGCCCAATGGTGGATCCTGGGTGTAAGAAAATCATTGAATCATTTGAGGCTGTTGATTTTGCCAAACCCATCCCCTGGACTGACAAGGGATATTACATGTCCCAGGGTAAATTGTATATGGCTGACCCTAAAGGAGAAAGCCAGGAGCCCTTGTTAGTGCTCCCGGAGTCCATGAAAATGAACGTGCTGAAGGAGCTCCACAATGCTCCTACTTCGGGACATCTTGGTATCGAACGTACATACCAGAAGGTAAGGCAAGGCTATATTTCCCCAAACATAAGACAACTGATTACACAGTTCGTCAAGGCCTGTGAGCTGTGTCAGCGGTTTAAATCGGCGAATTTGAAGCCTGCAGGTTTGATACAAACACCACCGCCCCAGCAGCGTTTTGAGGTGTTAGCTATGGACTTATTTGGACCCCTACTATAAGGACCAAATGGAGAACGCTGGATCTTTATGGTGGAGGATGTAGCCAGCAGATGGGTGGAAATTTTCGCCCTCGTAGAAGCTACTGCCGAGCAATGTAGCAAGGTATTGGTCGAGGAGGTTTTTCTATGCTATGGACTGCCGCGCCGTATTATCTCTGATAACGGCGTCCAATTCGTATCCTCTGTGATGCAGAAGGTAATGCTTGCGTTAGGAATCCAACAAAACCTAACACCGATCGAATCGAGAAATAAAGTTGATGTTGTCGGTTCTCCTCTATCCTGACAAGGACCACACAAACTGGCCTAACAAAGTCCCGTTAGTGAGATTTGCCTATTTAACCTTCGCGAAAGAGATGCGCAATCCTTCTCATCTCTTTCAAATTTCCGCAGCTTAGGAAATTCGCAAAAAGATTATGCGTTTGGGAGTACTTATAAATGCGAACAGAAAGTTAATAAATCAACACATAGTACAAGACTGACTGACTTTACGTCTTTGTATCAGTGGAATTAATCCAAATATGGATGGATTAGTTTACCAAATTCAAGCTCAAGTGTCTCGGTGTAATTAACTTTCGTAGTTTGTAACAATTGAAAATTTAACGATTTAATTATAATGTGCCATTTTTTCAAATTTGTTTTTGTTATTTTAACCGAAGATACATATCCCCACAGGGCCGTCTTAAGCATATTCAGCGCCGGGGTGCGAAAGTCAAGGCTCCGCTCGCGTGATCTCAGTGTAGTAGGTAATAAATTTCGACAGGAATTTATGGCGGTAGGCATGCGCCCCCTAGGACTCTGCGCCCGGGTGCACCGCACCCCTTGAACCCCCGGGTAAAGACGGCCCTGGTTCCCCAACTACTTTCGGTACAGAGCCAAATGTGTACATAGGATAACTTATTTTAATAAAGATTATTATTATTATTATTTTAGGATTTTATGTACTACTTTTATAATGTCCAATGGCGAAAAAATATATAGCCTAGCAGTTGAAAAAAACTCATGGTGAAAAGATTGGATACAAGATTGGGCAGCCGGGAACTGACTCGGTTGTTCCAGTCGTCGTCACTCTTGGACCTCCTCTTGCTTATCATCAGGCGAGTCGAGGTCAGATGTCGTGTCACAATAAAAAAATAAAAAAAAGAATTTAGACGCGAGCGCATCGCCTCTGTGTATTTGACAAACACCGGGTTCTTTCTTGGTCGCAGTTTGTTTTTCATTACTTATTCATACAGTAATAATATAGTTCCCGGCAGATTAATAGAGCGCCGACTTTTGAGCTGCGTAGTATAAAGAGCTCTGGACGACTTCAGTGGAAGCAATTCCGCTATACAATCGAGCACATAACCAATAATATATTATATTTAATTTTATACACATGAGTAAAACGAAAAGTTGGTAACAAAACAAATTACTGCTTCAAAGCCAGCGCTCTTTTTATTTGCCGAGATCTATAAATTTTTATTTTTTATTGTGACCTGATATCTGACCTTAACCTGTCTGATGGTACTATGCTATTGGATTAAGAATAGGACGGGCTGTTGACTAACTTAACTTGACTGATTCAAAGGTGTCTTTTTGTTGACGGTCCGCAAAGAAAAAGACACCATACTAAAGTGAAGCCACAAAATGGCGCCGATTCAGTCCTATTATTATTTTAATCGCATTATAAGTAAGAGGAGGTCCAAGAGTGCCGAGTCGCCGTCACTATGCCGGCCACTGGCGTTGGAATATGACTTAGTTATTATTGTTTGTTAGTTTATCTTAAAACTATGAGTGGAATTTATTTTCTAAATAATGATACACGTAATCGTATACCACCAACATAATGGCGCCACCCGGACCTAACCTAAGTACTTTAGGCAGCAATCCTTTGTACAAAGCGCGGAATCTGCAAATCAATAAGTTCAATTAACTAAGGTCAGTCATTATCATCATCAGCCAGAAGACGTCCACTGCTGAACATAGGCCTCCCCCTTAGAACGTCATTCTGAACGACAAGATGCCAGTTGCATCCACCGGTTATTCGTGACTTTCACTATGTCGTCAGTCCACCTAGTGGGAGGCCTACCTACGCTGCGTCTTCTGGTTCTGTTGTATGTACCGGCTGACAAATCCTAAAAACTTTCGTATTTATTTTATTGTGACTCGACATATGACAGCACCCATGAATAGATGCTACTGCTACTACAATTTTTAATAACTGTAAGTAGTAGTCACATCCACTATGGCGCCTAGCTGAAACTGGCAACTTACAAGCTGATGCCGAAATGCGACAAATCACTTCACGGTCTGTATACTTGTAGGTAAGTACTTGAAGTATGTCCTGCGTGTAACTGAAGCGACACCGGCAGTCGGACTAAGAGGTCGTTTCTTTGTAGAACAATCGACAAGTGGAATGTGTACCAGCCCATGTGTTTTACCCTAAGATGAGGCTGCATGTAGTCTTACAAAATTTTAAGTTTTACCCATTTGGTTCGTATAGATATCGACGGCGACTGAGACAGCTTTGAACTGAGGCTATTCTTTTAGTCGCTGTCACTATTGGAACACCCCTTAATTACCAGGCAAGTCGAAGTTACAATTTAAAAAAAAATCAAACAATTAAATTGTCACGTCTTTTCCCCACAGGTATTGGCAGAGACAATGGAAGCTCCACGATCATGACACAACTTCCTCGCTCCTCTCACATCCACAATTCTCTTCATACAAGCTACGGTTATGGGCACTAGGCAACCCAAGTTTCTTGAAGATGTCTCCGATTTGGTGATTCATGAGAAATAGAATTGACTGCAAAGTCGAGTGAAGCCCGACTTAGGAGTCAGTGAATGTAAGATATGCTGGGGGAACTGGTTGGCTAAGGGAAGAAAAGGTACATCTGGCCGAGTCAGTTCCCGGCTGCCCCAGCCGCCGCCACTATGCCGGCCTAAGGTGCTTCTTCACGCATAGCTTGAAGAATCCAAGGCCATAGGACGGAGAGAACACAATTCTTGACAATTGTTCTACAAAGAAAAGACGCACCGAAATGGCAAATGGCCCTGGGTGGTTTTAGTGTTGGTGGAGGTGTGTTTGCGTCGTGTGTCTGTCTTTAATGTGACCGAGTGTGACGAGCGGCAATCAGCCTTTTAGTGTGAATCTTCCAAGATGTTAGGAAAGAATCTCTAAAGGCGGTGATGGTCAGAATTGGTATGTCTAAGTCGTCAATCTACTTTCACCCATCATTTTCATGTGTCCAAACTATTGGAGTAGTCCCTTGTCAAGCCTTGTCACTACATCTTCTTTTAAACTACAAAAAAACATGTTTTAAATAAAGGTCTTAATAAAAGTGAATGTCACAGAATGACCTGGAATGTTGCCAGTATGCATTTTGTGGGTGAATCACATTGTTTTGCATTTTATTGTACACAAATCTGGCTTATTGCCCGTTTGTTGCAAAATATTCTTTGTCCATTGCATTTAAATTAAATAGATTTAAAAAAAAACACTTTTGTTGAGATTTCGTATAAACGCCACCTTGGTAGTAGCCATGCAAACCGGGAATCCCCAGTTCTAAACCGCTTGCCGGTTTTTTTTTTATTGTGACACATCAGGAGGATGTAGTGACAAGGATTGATAAAGGAATACTTCGATGGTTTGAGCACATGGAAAGGATGAGTAAAAGTAGATTGACGAAAAGAATTTATAAATCTGATGTGAATGGATGCCTTAAACGAGGCAGGGCAGGCCCAGGAAGGTATTTGCCGACTAAATTGGAGACATCCTCAAGAAAGCTAGGTTGCCTAGTGCCCATAACCATAAAGCTTGTATGAAGAGAATTGTAAATGTAAAGGAAGCCAGGGAGTTGTGTCAGGATCGTGGCAAGTGGCGCTCCATTGTCTCTGCTTATCCCTGTGGGGAAAAGGCGTGACAATTTGACGATATCTGTCGTCGACCCGCCTGATGAAAAGCAGGAGGAGATCCAAGAGTGACGACGACTGAGAAAACCGAGTTTGTTCATAGCTGCCCCAGTCGCCGTCACTACGCCGGCCTAAGGTGCTTCTTCACGCTTCGCTTGAAGGATCCAAGGTCATAGGATGGAGAGAACACATGGGCAGGTAAAGCATTTCACTTGTCGATTGTTCTACAAAGAAAAGACGCATTGATCTTTTTAGTTCGGCTGCCGATTCGATCGATAGAATGCGATATAGTTTCCGGTAGATAAGAAGAACCCTAGACGCCTGCGGTGAAAGCAAGTCCGCGCATTCTTAATTCTGTCGTGCTCTTATTTGATAAAATTCTAACATTTATACGCATTCGAAAAACGGAAAGTAGGCAACAAAACAAGTTACTGCGCAGCTTGAATACCAGCGCTCTTTTTATCTGCCGGCATCTATATCAAACAATTTAGAATCTTCGATATATGTACTATGATCGTCCTGTTTCTATGATACAACAAACACTTTTACTGGCTTAGTATAGAAATGTGAAAAATATATAGGGCTTAGATCGCACTCCAGCCTAACACCAGGCAGGGTGTTATCAGATGTCCAGTCACAATTTAAAAATCCCAAAAATTCCTTACCCTTCTTCTCTATAGACCATCACGAGGGCTCCAGTAGTGGACCCATACTTAATAATGCCAGGGACAGGCTGCGGCCCCTGTATCCGTGACTTGGCAACATCAAATGGAATATTCACGCATGAACCCAGGACCCCGGAAGTAAAACCAATCGCAACCTTACGACCGAACTCAAGTAGTGGATCCTGAAAATAAAAATATCATCATTATCAATTGTTACGCCCAAAGGGATAGGCAGAGTCAAAGGAGCGCCACTTGCCACGATCCTGACTCACCTACCGCGCTTCCCTCACATAGGTGAGAGGTACTAGGCCACCTAGCTTTCTTAAGGTTGTCTCTAAATTGGTCGGAAAACACCCTTCTGGGTCTACCTCGTTTATCGCATTCATCCACATCAGATTTTTAATATCCTTTCGTCAATCTATTTTGACTCATCATTAATCATGTAATTGGATACGTTAAACAAGACAGGCCCAGGAGGGTGTTTGCCGACCAAATAGGAGACATCCTCAAAGAAGTTAGGTTGCCTAGTGCCCATAACCATAGAACTTGTATGAGAATTGGGAATGTGAAGAAAGCGAGGGAGTTGTGTCAGGATCGTGGCAAGTGGCACTCCATTGTCTCTGCCTATCCCTGTGGGAAAAAGACGTGACAATTTGATTGATTGATTAATCACGTAAAAAGATCGCAACAGTTTTAGATCGGTAACAAGAGGTGTTACTATCATACATATATCTATAATCTAAACCAGACATTATCGAGTACCATTGCATATCTTAAAGTATCTTTTATCTTAAAAATGCATCTTTCTTTCACAAGAAATATCATTGACAAAGGTATATTTAGGTTATTTTTATATTGCAATCGATTGATATCTTTGTTATTTTAAGGCGTGATTCCGCCGGCGGCGACTGCTGACCGCTGACTGCACTAGAGTCTGTCCAAGGCGAAATGACGCGCCCCTCCACTGCATGTACGCACACGAGCCAATACAAAACATGTATTCAACACACCGAAAATGTAATTGGTCATTTAGTAGCAAGTTAGACTTGCATGGTTTAATCGCAAAAGTACCGTCAGCAAAAAACCATTGAGGTCAAATGTCGAGTCACAATAGAAAAAAAAAGCTCGCGAGTCTTTTATTAGAAAACAAAGGCCGTTAAGTGTACCGAGTAGAATGATCTGAATGTTTTGAATATTCCTATATATACGGAACGCGACCAGCACGGCAGTCACTTCCACCTCTCATCCGTTGACTCCAAAGTTAACTTTCAAAGTTGTAAGTCAAAGTTGACTTTGGAGTCAACGGATGACTTCATTCTACTTTAGTTTTAATGCATATTTCTCATAGATCACGGATCGCCTCACGGGATTCCATGTCTTAACCACGCTGAAATGTCCGTACGGAAAACAGTAAGGACAGTTTATTATATAAAAATATCAGTTTAGTTTAATTTACATAAATTCTTACTGTACCATTTCCTTTAAAGATTTTTTTCTTTTTTTATTCTTACCAAACGAAACGAGGTTAGGATTGATCCTTCCTCTAGGACCCTCGAGGTCATCATTTCAATTTCTTTGAACACCGTACTTGCTACAAGGGGCGGTCTTGGATTTGTTGTCCAACTAACCATAATTTTTTAAGTCGCGTGATAGAGCGGACATGAGTTATGTTTTTTCGTGCGTGCAGCCGGCTCCATTGAATTATAAGACTATAAGAATGTAAGACTATAAGAATGTTGTCACGTCAAAAATATTAAAAAACTATTCTCACCTCATATTCCGGAACCACTCCTTTGACACTATGATAGAAACCAAAATAGACCATATTGAAGACTCCATTCCTGGCAATAGTTGCTGTTAATCCTTTATTGAGGCCCCTGGACCCCAAACCACTCTCTCGTACAATCTGCCGAGTGACGGACCATGTGCTTGGGATTTGTGCTGCGAGTGCCTTGTTAGATTGTAATGTCACTTTCACTACTTCAAAAGGGTTGACTAGTATTGCTTCCGTAATTCCTGCACCTAGACCAGCCAGCGCAAACGTCTGTAAAGGTTAGAATTTTGTTATTATTATTATTGAGAAATGCTTGATATTAAGCTGAAGTGCGGTGCATGAATGGATGTCACTGCTACTACAATTCAATAACTGTAAGTAGCAATCACATTCATTATGCTGAGCTAGTTGGAACTGGCAACTTACAAGCTGATCCCGAAACACAACTAAATCACTTCACAGTCTGTATACTTGTAAGTGGTAGTTCTATCTACACCATTCTTATAAATCTTGGGGTTTGTAATGCTATAGAGCAGTGTTTCCCAACCTTTTTTAGAGTATGCCCCACCTTAACATTTCTAAAATTTTTATGCCCCCCATACCTATATTTTAACTTTTCGGTTATTCCAGTCGTCGTCACTCTTGGACCTCCTCTTGCTTATCATCAGGCGGGTCGAGGACAGATGTCGTGTCACAATAAAAAAAAATGTTTTATTTCCTTAAGAAACATAAATGATTACAGCATTTTTTTTAAGAATTTGCCTATTTGTTAAATTGCCCCTCTTAAGTATCAAATTGTCCCCCTATGGGGCATGGGGCCCACGTTGGGAAACACTGCCATAGAGCCTCTTTTGGTTGTAGCTCTACATATTACAGCACCTAGCCTGATGTCCAAGAATGGAGGTGACTGCTCCTACAGTTACTTAAGAAAGAAGCAAGAAGCAGTCACATTGACCATACTAGTTTAGTTGGAATATACAATCTAATAATTTATCAATCAATCAAATAGTCACGCCCTTTTCCCACAGGGATAGGCATAAATTTCTTTCTTCAATATACTTTCACTTAAACTACTATTAATATTTTTTATGAATCTAAAGAGACCCTTTTTTATTGCACGCCAGTGTACAGGCGCGAACGAACCCCGACAACGTTAAAATGTTGCCAACTTACGTGCTAAAAAATTATTGCTTTATTTAAATTAGCTTCTATAATTAAAGTTAATTATTGTTAAATAAGTTAAAATAATATATCACTTGTATTACCAATTACTTTATGAGATGTATTAAATAAAATGTTAATAAATTTAATACAATGACATGCAAATACCATTGTTTCTATGGAAGCAAAATAAATATTAGTTTTGCTTTAAATATAATATACTATTTAATGTTAACAGATAGCATTTATAATATGTAAATAAGTAATTAGTTATTGCACAATTTACTTTTAACCGTTATCATAAAAGTGAAGATAATAGATTCACATAAAGATTCTTATCAGTAAAAACAAAGTTCAAATAATTTAACTTAATATGCAAATAAATTAAATGAAGCTCACTAATGGCGTCGGGGTACTGGAACCAAACATGAAAAACCTTTTATATTGTTCGAAAGTTACGAACTTTACGGCTCTCTTTGGAGTTTCAGCTAAAATTGGCGGCAAAATTCCTTTCCAAAAAGACGTCACCCCTTCATATTTGTACATTTTATTCATACAATCTACTATTCCTGTATAATAATGTGGATCTGAACTCTGGATGATTGATCTAGTGGCCTGCAGTTGAAGCCGGGTCTTCACCAAATCCAATGGATGCATGATACAGACTTCGATGAATCCAGCACTTCCACCAGCTCCGATCTGCATCGCGGCTTGCTTTAATAATTTCTCTACGTCACCCATTTTAATCCTAATTCATTAACACTTAATTATACTTTAAAATTAATATTTATTATAATACTATTTGGAACTCGGCCACCCCTACCAAAAACACCACAGCACACCACAGACTAGTAAGAGTAATAAAAAAGAAACACAAACCAAACCTAAATAAAAGTGTTGCCTACTTTCTTATCAATATAAAAGTTTTGTAGATTGCGATTGAAAAAATGAAATTGACAGCAGGATAGCTAATTATTGCATACCGTCGAAAGAAAAGGACAAAAATAATTCACATTCCGGAAAACTACTATGAAAACAAAAATAAAAATTAAATCATTTTATTGTTGTGAAACATGTGTTAATATAATAAATCCACTATTGTTAATAGTAGAGGCAATAATGGTGGAATTATTTTAATATTATTTATATTAATTAATTATATTAATGGAATTATTCTAATAACATAGCTTAGTTATTTGAAATACTGTGAATCATGTTATTTAGTGCTCCCTCCAAGACTTCATCGAAAGTGTTTTAGTAAAGTTATTCCACTGCTTCACTAAAACCATTATAATTATTTTAACATTCGTATAATGGATAAAACAAACTATATTTCATTAATTAAATACTTGGATGTGAGACACGAATCCAAGTCAAAATATATTAAGAAAAAAAAAAAGTTGAGTGAGCGAAAGAGAGCGAGCCATGAATGAGAATGAAATGAAAGTGTGTTTTGTGAGATAGTACAATTTCCTCAAAATAGTCGTAAAATTAGTTATGTAGGATATAACATTTATAATTCTTTGTTGCTTAATAGGGAAAGTGTTCTTGTTATACAGTGGAGTAAACAATTATATGTCATCGAAGTGTAAAATCATTTCGTATTATTTGGCTCAAAATGGCAGTGAGTTGATAGTGCAAAATGATTACGGGTGCACAATACTATGTGACCAGTGGACGAACAGTGTAATGAACTCGGTGATCCGAGGATAGTGAGTAAAATGGGTTCTCAGACTTTAGAGATATTGCGTCAAGGAGTATGGGCATCATTGACTGGAGGCTGGTTCTTTGACCCACACCAAAATTTGTTTTGTAATACAGTTCATTTATACATTTGGTTGTTTCTATTATGTGTACCGTTCTCTGTTTACTTGGTAAGCTGTGAATTTTACTAATTATTTGTGTATTAGGTTGTAAGTTGATGATGTCATGTGAATCAGGTCAATGTTTTGTGTGAACTTTGTAAATACTTCACCTCATGTTTATATTCTTATACTGTTTTTATACTTATGAATTATGAATGTTTTTATTTGCATCCATAACTATACAAAGTATACATAGTGTAAGGGTGTAATAATATATTTACTACATTTGCATCATTACTATATATTAACATAAGATTCTAAATTGAAAATTAAAAATACGAATAGGCATGCCTCGTCCAAAAAAGTAAACCGATAGGCTTTGCTTTAAATTTAAAACCAAATTAAAGTTAACAGCTAACAAGTCAGATTATGTATTGGTTGGACATGTCTGACTAACACGTCTGCATTTTTGACAATCCTACCTAGAATTGCATCCGTCTTTTAATTTTTTATTAACTAAAATATGGCTAAATATGACTAATAATATGCTCCATTGTATCTGCCTATTTCTGTGGGAAAAGTCAAGACAATTGGATTGATTGATTGACTTATAAAATTAATATTAATTTTATTTATCTATAATGTGTTCTCTCTTTTGTTGTTAAAGTCCACCTGAAACTTATAAAATTCAGAATAAGTTACCTTTTTACTTATAACTATTCTGGACTCAGGAGGTGGTTTTCTGACCAAATCTGAAACATTTTTAATGAATGTCTCAGATTGTAGGCTGGTTTGCCTACTGCCCATGTTTATGCCTGTGGGGAAAACAAATTTTGATTGGATTGGAATTATAATTATGATCTTCATTCTATATTTTTATATTTATGTTGGTCTCTAAGGTTAACTAGCTAAGAATGTCTAGTATTCTCAGCTTAATTTTTGTTCATAGTGCATGAAGTTTTAAAATTAATGTTTTATTTTCAGTATTTTCCGTCAGTAGCGACAGTAGGATGGATAATATACTGCACATTGGTTGCTCTACTATTCACATGTCTGAAACTCTTGAACCATGGCCTCCACCATATGTACGACACAACTGAATGTGTTATCGTACTCGAGAATAGGCCATCCAACAAGAAACCTAAGTAAGTTTAGTACATTTCTTTAAATTATTTACATTTCTATACTAAGCTACCAAAGTGCTTGTATAATAGAAACAGGACAACCAAAGTACATACATCAAAGATACATTGGTACCAGGGGTGGTCTCTTACTTGTGCTCTCGGTTTGCGTAATCATTGCACTGCCACTACACCACGGTCGCCTTAGTCGCCAAGTAATTTTACTTACTTGGCAAAAGTGGTAAACAAACTTTCAGCATAATGATGGATTAATGATAAAAAACAATTACTACTGAAGTGAATCCATATGAATATATAAAAATATCTATGAATTACTGTGAAAATATGGTGATTTTCATGTTTGTTTACTACCTGTGTCGAGTAAGAAAAAACACAGTATAATCATATTTTCTAAAATTTTGCACGAACATTGATTATTGAATTAAACATATTTATGCAGCTTACTATCGCGTCTCAGTCTCTCCGTGACCACGATAGAATAATAAAAAATGTACAATCAAAAACAAAATAAACGCTATAGTAAGCCGCATAAAATTTGTCTAATTCAACACAGTATAATCAATATATTTTGCATCTGGCATATTAAATGTAAGTCTGCCGATCCGGGGTAGTACCATCAAGTGTAGACACTGTGAAGTGAATTATGTCCCGCCTTAGGATTACCTTCGCGGCTCTGATCAGGAATAGTGAATGCAACTGTCACTGAAATTATATTTAACTGTAGTAGCAGTCATCTTTATTTGGGGATTGCACTTTGGCTTAATATTAGGCAGGAGACTGTCATATGTCAAGCCACAGTAATTAAAAATATTTTTTATTTTATTGTGACACGACATCTGACCTCGACTCGCCTGATGATAAGCAAGAGGAGGTCCAAAAGTGACGACAACTGAAATTATGCTATGATAACATTAGACTATGCATAAGACCATAAAATAGGGTTAGCTTGTTGAACAGATGGCCGTTGGAACCAGTCCACCCATAGGATAAAGGTGTGGCACCTGCAGACTGCACTACAGAATCAATCTCATACAAACCAGTAGTGCAGTCTGCAGTCCTGACAGAATCACACCTTAAGATGTCCACCCACAATTTAGACTAGCTAAATAAAGCAGGAAATTACTGGCTGTAGGCCACTGTGATCGGCAGGGCTGTGTCCAGAAGTGGCTAATAAAAAATTGAGAACCATAGCTATATTGTGATCATAATCTAAAGAAATCTATCCTTAATTATTTCCAGAGTGGTAGAAGATATGGAAATGCAGATGTTGAGATTAGAGCGTCCAGCAGCCGCACCTGGACAAAGTGACAATGAATCTGTTACATCACTGGAATATCACAAGCCCAATAACAGCACTATTGGTTAGTATTTAATTATTCAAAATGGGGCAGGGAATCAATTGTCATATCCAAGAACTAACCATCATTAAAATTCTAAGAAATTCTATAGCAGTCGAGTTAAAAGGTTTGGTGCATCGTCTAAATAGACCATTTGTTCTTCCGATACTTGGATCTGTAGTGAAAGCATGTGTCTAAGTGGTTGAAACATTTTTGTGTGATATTTGATTTAAAAATATGGATAACCCAATTCGCAGACCGAACATATAAATTTGATTCAAACTGGTTTACAAACCGAGTCGACAATTCGGTCTGATAATCTAAATTGCCTAATACACAATATGGTTCGCTATAGAATTTCGGATGTGTATGTATGACTAAGTAAATTTGGTGTCTGATCTAAATATATATATATAGTTCAAACCGGTTTATTGTAGATGAACAAACCCAACTCAGTTTAGGCCTTAACTCGGTTTATTCCGTGTTGAAAAGTAAAGTTGTTACATCTTTAGATTAGCATATAAGCTGAACTGGTCAATTGGGTTCACTGCTTGAGACTATGGACCTTTGTTGGGTGATCTAGAAATTAAATAAACCTATCAAGTCAATTGATCTTTATTAGTTCTATTATGAGTTGAATAAAAAGGCAAAGTGATTTCAAATACTATCATTTTTTTATTTTTTTATTGTGACTCGACATATGACAACACCCCGCTTGATGTTAAGCCAAAGTGTGGTCCATGAATGAATGTCACTGCTACTACAATTCAATAACTGTGAGTAGCAATCACATCCACTATGCCGGCCTAGATGGAACCGGCAACTTACAAGCTGATCCCGAAACGTGACCAAATCACTTCACGGTCTGTATACTTGTAAGTGGTGGTACTACCACTGGGTACCACTGCCTACCACTTTTTGATAACCAGACCCGAAGCAAATATCCATCTCTTTTTTTTTATTAACAAATATTTGCAATATTTAGTACTATTAAATATTACAAATAAAAGCTATGAAACAAATATTTGCTCCGACCGGGGATCGAACCCGGGACTTTACGCGCAACAAACCAGTCGCTAAACCGTTCGTCCACGCCCGTCGTCGATATGATAAATAGTTATTCTACATAAAGACGAAACTTTTTTATTTCGACGACTTCTGACCGCGACTCGCGGTCGGAAGTGAGTCGGAAGAGAGTAATGAGCAATGGAAGTGTCAAAAGTACCGACGACTGCAAAACCGGCTGCCTTACTCGCCGTCACCATGCCGCACTATGCCGGTCGTCGTTTGTTCTCCAAAAAAGAAATTGACGCGCAGAATCAGGTCGACTGCCGATTCGGTTTCATGTTTTTTTTGTAATATTTAAAATTAGATTCAGTTCACGGCTGCCTTAGTCGCCATTCATGCATCGCTTGAAGGATCCAAGGATTAGTTTACTAAATCCTTACTTATGTCATGGGTACTGATCAATCAAAGATCTTGTTTGAATTGGTTCCAACTATAAAAATAATACTATAGAAATAATTATTTTCAGATTTAAAGGTCGACGTCCATCGAAAAAACAGCTCCGAATCTAGCATTGATGAGATAGCACTTGGTAGGCGCCGGCCAAAGTCATCGAGACAAGATTTATGTGTAGTTGAGATGCCATCATCATCAAAGTCACGACCGTCAAGCAGCCGACATTCAAAGTCAAAGAAAGATCATAAAAAGATGAGAAGGTTACATGCTCAGCGTGCAGATTCTATCGTCTATGATGGCTCAAAAACGTTACGTAAGGACGGCCATATGATTGTCGACATGGACGATAGACCACTCTTTTTCTTCACTCGAGGTTATTTCGAGTCACCGCGAACTTATTACGATTACGACTATAACGATGACGACGATAAAAGATGTTTCAATTTAAGCATATTCAATGAGGCGAAAAATTTGGAGGCTCCCGACAATGCTGGTGGTGAACCAGTTGAAAAAGTTAATCGTAAACTTAGTTCAGACTCTCGTGATAATTCTGAACCCAGCGTTGGTCCACCATCTCCGAAAAAGAAGTTAGCTCATAGACGTAGATATACTCATGATCCAGATGAAAGTTGCACAAAATCGGCAATGGCACTCGCGACAGCACAATCGTCGAATATGAGAAGGAATTCCAATTCCACAATGTCAACAATACAACTGCCACTATTAAACTCAACCGCACAATTAGTATCACACTTACGTCGGCATTCAAATAACGCAGACGCGGGATTCTTCGCGAGTGTTGAACTTGGAGCGTATATGTTAGAGAAAAAAGATACACCACCAGTTGACAATGAAAGTAATGCAAAAGGTGCAAGTTCTGGCGTAAGAAGAATAAAGAGTGCCGCCTTAGAGATAGGATGCCCACCGCCCAGTGTATCGAATTTATCCCCACACCCGAATAGTGCAGAAACGATTGGCGGACAAGTACTGAAAAATCCCAAGAGTGCCGTCATTCCTCCCCCCAGCAAATGCCTAACAAGAGGTCCCCATTTAAACCTGTATCCGAAGAGTGAAACAGGTGAAGGTTGTAGTAATTATTTAAATTATGGATCTGAAATAGTTTATCCCATTGCAGAAATATCTGATGAGATGCAAACATCTCAAAAAGAGACTGATTTAGATTCGAGCGGAGATAGTTATAGTGATTACGACGATGATAATGCTAACATGAAACATCAGTTTCGCGGCTTCGATTGGGACGCCGATCATTCGCCTACAGGACGGTCCAGTGAATCTGATTTCGAAAATAATGGCTCCAGATCCCCTCTCTTAGAACGAGGACCCGAAGTCACTTTATTAAGATCCAGGAACACCATGGACTTAAAAAAACATAGCTGCTGTGATAAACATATAACCAAATCGGAATCAAATTCTAGTGGAAAGGGTGTGCGATTAAAAAAATCTAGTGATGAACCGCTATCGTCCGGAGAAATTAAGAAATCGAATGAAAATAATAAAAGTTCTAACAGTATACATAAAAAGGATACAGAAAATTGTGAAAGTAAAGTAGTTAGTGAAACATTAGCTACTGATAACTTTGATAAGGCTAGTGCGTGTTCTAAGGACTTACTCATAGAGAAATCTAGTCTAGAATCTAATGATAATAATCCTCTAAAAAGCAAAAAGCAAGACAAAGTGGTTGAGGCAAAACCTTGGGACCATGAAATGTCTAACACAAGCAGTAGTTCAGACAATAATGAAAATAAGCAATTGAATTTAACAGTTCCAGGAGATACTGAAATTGCAGAATGTCCTGCAAGTGATATTAAAAGTGCAGATACAACAAGTTTATACAGTTTAGGGTGGTTATTTGAAGAGAAACCAGATGAACAATCTATTAGTATAGAAGAAAGTACTGCCTCAGTAACTGACACCCCACACTGTTCGAAAGCTTTAGGTGAAGCTACAAACGTACCAAAAAACTTAGGTGCAGTACCAAAACAAATAAAAAACAATCAAAGGTATAGAACATCGTCACAAAAAGAGAACAAGAAAAGGGAAAAGAAGGAGAGGGATGAAAATAAAAACGAGGAGTTAAATTTACTTGATGCTGTAGAAGCACAAGCTGCATTAGTTCAAGGACTTGAATGTTTATTCGCCGCGACTAATGCTAATACAGTAGTTATGCCAACAAGTCGGGAAGATAGACCGCGAAGTATGAGACAACATGGTGGGAGATGTGAAAGGGAACATTCTTGTATAAATAGAAAACGGTCCATAGAAGAAGTGGCACAAACATCCACAAATACTTTATTACCAACATCTATGCCGTTATTAGCTGCATTCCTAAATTCCAGAACTGAATTACCTCCGATACCCATTTGTCTCCCTGACCCAGTTTATGATGATTCAAGTATCGACGAAAAGAAATATAAATTAGATAGAAAAAGTAAAAATAGGTTAAGGAAACTTAAACGCGCAACTAGGCAAAGAAATCAGCAAGACCGAGGTGAGAGACACCCGTCTAAAAAACAAGATCCCAAATCACTTGGAGAAGATGAAGATCCTGCTATAAATTGCTTTTTTGACGAACATGGTAATTTGATGACATATGGTGAAAAGATTTGTTGGTGTGAAAATGCATTACCTGTGAAATGTCCATGTTCGAAAACAGGAGCACATCATGAGCAACAGACTGAAGGTAAATCTACAGATAAAAGAAAAAGTATAGAAAAATCTGGTACTGAAAAGGCCGAAGCATCCATGTTACCTGACGATGTAAAACCTAAACCTAAAACAGAGACTGACCTTGCTGCAGGAAGCAGTGATTTCTCACTTGCAAGCGATTATAATGCAGAAAATACTCCAGCGAAACCTGAAGACCAAAGTTCCTCAAATCAAGGAAGCAACAATCCTTTATTAGCTAGTAATAATAATTTAACATCTGTGGTTCCTTCTAATAGTAATAATAAAAGGTTTTATGTATTTGACGTGCCGCCTTGTAATAACGACCAACCACGATCTCCTGTTGCTTACGTTACTGATAGCTTATTGGAGCAGATAGAGGCTGAGAGACAATGTCGTATGGGACTACCAAGTATGCATATTAATTATTTGATGACTCAGCAGCGATTGCATCAACAGCAACATCAGCTACAGGCCCAACAACAAGCACAACACATAGCAGAGGCGTGTTCAGCTCTACCATCTATTGGTGAAGAGAGCTATGAGTGTGCAATTAAAAATAGATTCTCAAAACTCATTGATGCAAACGATAAAACTACGCCAAAAGTTAAAGCATATTACAAATATAATTTATTCAAATTATGGGAAATTAAAATATCAATGGATAGATTAAAATTAATGGCGATTTTTGATAGAAATTTGACTTTTAAAGAGACCTTTGTGTCGATATTGTTAGCTATAATGGTCGCCGTTTTAGGTGCTACTGTGCTAAGTTTGGGGTTCTACAGGGATATATATGCATTTTGGTTTTGTTTTATAATAGCTGGTAGTCAATATTCGTTATTAAAAAGTGTGCAACCGGATTCTGCATCACCTATTCATGGTTTCAATAAAATGGTCGTGTTCTCCCGACCCGTTTATTTTTGTCTATGCACGGCGATATTGTGCGGTGTTCACAATTACTTACAATCTGATACAGAGAGCTCGTCAAGGATGCGACGAAGTATACCTGAAGGGCCAGTTGCTATCTATGGAATGCAAATTAATGAGAGAGATTTTCTTATAGTAATGCAAGAGGTGCTCTCTAAGTTTATACTCTTTTTCCCATTAGCATTCAGTTTGGGATTATTTCCTCAAGTTAATACATTTCTAATGTATCTATTAGAGCAAATTGACATGCACGTATTCGGCGGCAACGCAACAAGCAGTTTAAGCGCTGCACTGTTCTGTGTTACAAGATCCCTTGGTGCGATCGGTGTGCTATATGGGTTCGCTTACAGCGGCTTGATTGAGGGCAACAAATCTCAGCATACGAAGCATAATATTTTGTTTTCAATATTCTGCGCTATACTAGTTCCAATCGCGTACCATTTAAGTCGGAGTGCTAGTGATTATACTTCTATATGGAATTTGATTAAGAAGCATTTACTGCCGCCGGAATTATATGTTATCCCACCGCCTGAATGTGCACCAGAGCAAGAGAAGACGGAGCCACCGACACTGAGCGAAGAACCAAAGAAGAATAACTCTGAAAGTAACATATCGAAGCAAAACTCCATCGGGAGTTCAGCTTCCAAGATAAACTTTAGTTCTGAGACGAACATATCTAAATCGCAAAAGAGAAGTCAGACTTCTAGTGTTAGTTCATTGAAGTTTGATCCTCGAGGTGGTGATAATAATTCTAGTAGTTCTCTGAAGGTTGATGCTGAAGAGAAATCTAATGTGAAGCTAGAACCGGAGAAGCAAGATGAAAATCTGGATGATCCATTGCCTAAGAAACTCCAGGCAACTGTTAATGCTAGAATAAAGAATGATGTAATTGTATGCACTTTCTTAGCATTATTTGTTTTTGGATTGCATTGTACCACTCTTTTCACAACTCTGCGACCACAGTTAAATATGGTGAGTTCATTGTATTAATTAGTTCTCTTCCTTTACCTTTTATAATCAAAACCATTGACAAAGATTTATCGTTTTAAACCCATAATGTTGACATATTGATCAATCTGTAAATTGTTATTTTGTTTATGTCTAATTCCAATTCAGCGATACAATTCATCCACTTCTCAGTGGCTAGGTGAAGCGACGACCTTCCCAGAGCGGCTGTTATAAATCCCGGCAGTTAAAAGAGCGCTGGTAACTTGTGTTGTCGCCTACTTTCTTTTCGTTTTTCAAATGTGTATAAATTTAAAAATATTAATAATAATGTGCACGAGGCTTAGTCCCACCGCAGTCGTCCAACGGTCTTCTAATTTGCAGATTTTTATACTGCGCAGCTCACAAATCAGCGCTCTTTCTGCCGGGAGGTGTAACCCCCTAGATGCGAAAGGTAGAAATTTGAGCAGAATGGCGCCTCTGAAAAAGGTCTGTGATCTGCAGTGGATAACTTGAGGCTAATGATAAAGTACCTATTTGTTGACATTGCAATATACCAGATAATAATATGAAATACAAAATAAAAAAGTGATGGCGAATAAAAAAGTCTTTAAAAAAGGCTTATCTCGACTTGAGGTCAGATTTGAGTACCAATAAATAAAATAAAATTAGTGTGATTTTGGTGACTGACTGATTGACATCTCCATTAATTTGAAATGTTTTTTTTTTCTTTTTAAAAATAATATTTTTTTAGGTATTATGGATAATAGCTGGAATCTTAGGTTGGATATTGCATTACATTTGGCCACAACTTCGCAAGCAACAGCCCTGGTTGTGTTTGGCTGGTCCAGTGCTGAAACAGCATGAGCACGCACAGTTTGAAGTTACAGAGCAAGCAAGACTTATGTGGTTCGAAAAGGTACTTCTTCTTCTTCTTTTATTTAATGGCGTTTGTGTTGATACAAAACCATTTCATTCTGCCAATGTTACGGAGGCATCCTCCAGAAAGCTGGGTTGCCTAGTGCCCATAACCACAGAACCTGTATAATGAGAATTGTGGATGTGAAGGAAGCAAGGGTGTTGTGTAAGGATCTTGTGCTCTCGGTTTGTGTAACCATTTTATTTTATTTATATTTCTATACTAAGCTACCAAAGTGCTTGTATCATAGAAACAGGACAACCAAAGTACATATATCAAAGATACATTGGTACCGGTGGGTGGTCTCGAACTCGTGCTCTCGGTTTGCGTAACCATTGCACTGCCACTACACCACAGTCGCCTCATTTTAAATATCTGTATATATTTTTTCAGATATACGTATATTTATGTTTTTTGGAGCGTAACGTTCTATATCCTGCGATAATGATAGCTGCGACTACGCAAGATGCCCCTGCGATTGCTGCCAAATATGGGGACGCTTTGGGAGCACTTATTATATGCGTATGCGCACTCAAATGTAAGTATCAATGTAACTTTGTACAAATAGTAAGATTTGAGTGATTGTTAGATATATAATAGATTGGTAAAATATATCAGCCGCTTGTACCAAAAAAGTTTCAATTTACGAATTTAGTTTTACTTTATACTTATTCTATTACGAAATCGTGAATTGTTAATAAATTTATGTCGAAACTACCATTTATATATGTTTTTATCATTAGAAATAACAAAAGTAGTACATAGAAACCCAAAATGAATGTTGTCCTTTAGCTCTGTATAAAATATCCGTTAAACGTAAATGTAAAATGTGAAGTTAAAGAGTTGTGCAACCCATTTTTCTTTTTTTCTTTTAATTATACGATACTTTTTACAAATGCGTAAATTATAATTTTTGGTACAACTGGCCCATAGAGAATCCAAAAGTCACGGATGGTTGTTCATAATGCGGTACTTGTTTCTACATTAATGTATGGAAGTGAATGTTGGGTGTATTGTATCAGAAGAAGCATGAGAGTAGAATTAACGCTGTAGAAATGCGGTCGTTAAGGAGTGTATGTGGAGTGACGATAGCGGATAGAATAAAGAATAGCACAGTGTACGATAGATGTGGTTTGAATGAGGATGTAGTGACAAGGATTGATAAAGGAATACTTCGATTCGTTTTGGGCACATGTGTTTTGGGGCATGGGTGAATATACATTGACGAAAAGAATTTATAAATGGATATGTTAAACAAGGCAGGCCCAGGAGCCTGTTTGCCGACCAAATCGGAGACATCCTCAAGAAAGCTAGGTTGCCTAATGTCCATAACCATAGAGCTTGTATGAAAAGAATTGTAAATGTGAAGGAAGCGAGGGAGTTGTGTAAGGATCGTGGCAAATGGCGCTCCATTGTCTCTGCCTATCCCTGTGGGAAAAAGGCGTGACAGTTTGATTGATTGATTGGTTATTCAACTTTAGTAGTAGTCGGCTTCGTTTATGCATCGCACTGAAGCTTAATATCAGTCGAGGTGCTGACTAATGTGAAAAGTATGTAATATCAAAATTATATTTTTAAAACCTTTTCATATTTTTTTCTAGGTTTAAGAAACGCTTACTCCGAACCAGCTAACCAATACCTGATCCTGGTATTTGCCGTACTAGTATTCCAAAAGGACTTTACAAGCTTGCGAGTATCTGAGACATTTTTAGTGGACTATTTCATCATGGCTATTATTTTCAATAAGTTTTATGAGTTTTTATTAAAGGTAAGATTTTTTATCTGACTCTGGCTTGCCTAATGCTCCGTTTGTAGGATTCAAGTTTATAGGGATAGGATGGGGCTGTAAAAAACCACTTATCAATTGACATTTTCTTCATTTTACATTTCTATACTTACCTTCTTAAGCGTTCGTATCATATAAACAGGACAACCAAAGTACACATATCAAGGGACTGGCAAGTGGTTTCAACCCATTCCAACTAGGCCTGGCACAGTGGATGTGATTGCTACTCACAGTTATTGAATTGTAGTAGCAGTGGCATCCATTCATGGACCACACTCCAGATTAATAACAAGCGGGATGCTGTCATATGTCGAAGCTTATCCTGCAGGGAAATATCAAGCATAGCTTTATGAGACGAAGACATTTAATACTTTTTTTTATTTTTTTATTATGACACGACATCTGACCTCGTCCCGCCTGATGATAAGCAAGAGGAGGTACAAGAGTGACGACGACTGAGAAAACCGAGTTTGTTCTCGACTGGCTCAGCCGCCGTCACTATGCCGGCCAAAGGTGCTTCTTCACGCATCGCTTGAAGGATCCAAGGTCATAGGATGGAGAGAACACATGAGCAGGCAATGCATTCCACTTGTCGATTGATCTACAAAGAATAGACGCACCGAACTTTTTAGTTCGACTGCCAATTTGGTCGACAAAATGCGGATGCGATGTACGAACAAGGTTAAAGAGCTCCTTAGAACATTCCCCGTGGTATAGGCGATAGAGGACGCACAGAGCCGCCATGTTTGCGTAGGCGCAGGGGCTCCAACTTGTTTGTTAAAGAAATAATGAATTACTTAATGATAACCTAAAAAATATGTCATCTACAGATCCAATTCGTAGTGACGTACATAGCTCCCTGGCAAATAACTTGGGGTTCAGCCTTCCATGCGTTTGCGCAGCCATTCTCAGTGCCACATTCGGCCATGTTGTTTTTGCAAGCGGCCATTTCTGCTTTGTTGTCTTCCCCTCTCACTCCTGCCTTAGGTAAGTTGTTTTTTCGTCTTTGTCTAATTTTTAGTTATGAGCGGCGTAGTGGTTACTCCGCTAAGCTACTACTATAAGTTCTGGGTTCGATAATCGGTCAGAGGGGAACATTTATCAATGTTGATTATGGTATGATCAACATTGTTAATGAGGGAGTTGTGTCAGGATCGTGGCAAGTGTCGCTCTACTGTCTCTGCCTATCCCTGTGGGAAAAAGGCGTGGCAATTTGATTGATTGATTGATTATGAAATGTATGGTAATGTTATTTTTTTAAATATTATTGTGACTCGAAATCTGACCTCGACCCGCCTGATGATAAGCAAGAGGAGGTCCAAGAGTGCCGATGAGCAGTTTGGTAGGCAAATACTTGGTGGTCATGCATAGTTACGCAGGTGCAACTCAGGGTAATACCACCACTTTCAAGAGTATTTACTGTGAAACGATTCAGTCGCATTTCGATTTTAAATTTGCTGGACTTTAGTAATCAGTATTTTAATTATCATGAATTCTAGTAGTCATCTTTAGTCTACTGTTGGATATAGGCCTGCCTGCCCCAGTGATCTCCACAGTCGCCTGCTGGATGTGGCCTGCAACCAGTGGTTTCTTGCCTCCTTTAGCAAGTCTTTCAATAGCGTAACTCAATTTAATTTATACTTGAACAGGTAGCGCCATTTTTATGACGTCATACGTGAGACCAGTCAAGTTTTGGGAGCGTGATTATAATACAAAGAGAGTGGACCAAAGTAATACAAGATTATCATCGCATTTGGAACGAAATTTAGGAGCAGGTATTTTATGATTAATTATTACCAAAAACGGGTATTTCTGGAAGATTGTTCCTTGATCATGATGATGCTACTACAGTTTTTTTTTTTATTGTGACACGACATCTGACCTCGACCCGCCTGATGATAAGCAAGAGGAGGTCCAAGAGTGACGACGACTGGGACAACCGAGTCAGTTCCCGGCTGTCCCAGCCGCCGCCACTATGCCGGCCTAAGATGCTTCTTCACGCATCGCTTGAAGGATCCAAGGTCATAGGATGGAGAGAACACATGGGCAGGCAAAGCATTCTACTTGTCGATTGATCTACAAAGAAAAGACGCACCGAACTTTTTAGTTCGACTGGCGATTCGGTCGATAAAATGCGGATGCTTTCCCCGACCTGTGCGGGTATTACCTGTGCTGTAATTTAAACCACTTGCCGTACCAATGTATCTTTGATATATGTACTTTGGTTGTCCTGTTTCTATGAAACAAGCACATTAGTAGCTTAGTATAGAAATGTAAAAAATAAAAATCGTTTTTTTTTAAGAATCTAAAAGACTATCCTCATTGATAAGCGTGTGTCCTTCCCCCCAAATAACCTTAATTGGTAGTGAGACATATTTTTTTTCACTTCTATACTAAGTGCTAGCTACTAAAGTGCGTGTATCATAACCGTAGTACATATATCAAACATACATTGGTATCGGCAAGTGGTTTTGAACCTGTGTTCTCGGTTTGCGTAACCATTGCACCGCCACTACACCACGGTCGTCTATATACTCGTATAGATTGATGATTATAAATCGACTCTATTAATCGCTTTTCATAAATCTAATACGACTTAGAACAGTAGTTCTAAAGTCGTATTAGATTTAATTCCTAATGGAGGAGCCATCATTTCAAAAGTGTTATTCTTGTTTCAGATGACAACAATTTGAATTCAATATTTTATGAACATTTGACGCGTTCCTTGCAACATTATTTATGTGGTGATTTAACACTGGGAAGATGGGGACAAGTACAACAGGGAGACTGTTTCGGTATGTATTCAGACAAAATACGCGTTTCAGGATCAGCTTGAAAACTGCCAGTTTAAACTAAAATTAAAGGCCTACATAGTGGATTCGACCGATACTTGCAGTCACCTCAATACTTGGCCGCAGTCCAGTTAAATATCAGGCCTGCGGGGTTAGGTTAGGTAAGTTAAAACGATAATCGTCTCTCGTCGACGACCATGTACGTGTAATCCCAGTATGGAAAGCAATTCAAAGAGATATAAGCTGCGACATCTCATTGACTGAAGGCGTCATTCTAGCAAAATAAACGAATGAAATCTTTTACAGTGTTAGCCTCAGATTACCTGAACTGCCTGGTCCATATCGTGGAATTAGGTAATGGACTGGTATCGTTTCAATTGCGTGGCCTCGAGTTTCGTGGGACGTATTGTCAACAGCGGGAAGTGGAAGCTATTTCTGAAGGACCCGAGGAGACTAATGGTGAGGGAAATATTAATTAAGGACATCATTCATTTTGGGCTTTTATGTACTACTTTGGTAATGTCCAATGATGAAAAATTAGTTAAATGGTAGTTTCGATACTTGTATTGATATAACTAATAACAATTTTGCTTTTAATTGTTGTGCAATTGAGTTTTTTGGAAAATAAGATATGGATTTTGTATCGTCTGTCAATCACGAAGATACGCCATATTACCAGTTCCTTAAAATTATAGTTTGATCATGTCGCACACTTAAACTATGCAAAATAAAGCATATATTCCAATTACATTGCAATCTTTGTACATCAAACTATTTTAAAATGTATATGCAACTGTTAATACAATTAAGATAATGCATGAATACAAAATGAATGATGTCCTATAATTGGTTCACAGTATATTCTACAGATCTTTTGAAAAGTACCTATGGCTGACATATTGACGTGTGAACTGAGTTGGTTTTCTCAGTCGACGGCGCTTTTGGACCTCATCTTGCTTACTTACCATCACAGGTCACAGGTCATCGTCGAGGTCACAATATTAACACAACTGTTTCTTTACGAAATTTAGACGAAAAGGTAGTGAAATTATGCCGCGGTCGCAAGTGACCAATCAACGTAGTTTACCTATTGATTTGTTATTCGCTGATTGGTTACGTAGATGTCAAATATCAGTGCAACTTCCTCATTGACGACACGCGTGAACGAACGGTTAGAGATTGGTTTGTTGCGCGTAAAGTTCCGGGTTCGATTCCCGGTCGGAGCAAATATTTGTTTCATAGCTTTTATTTGTTCAATTTAATAATTTAACAAATAATTATTAAATTAAATATTGCAAATATGTGTTAACAAAAAAGAGGGATATTTGCTTCGGGTCTAGTTATCAAAGAGTGGTAGGCAGTGGTACCCAGGGTAGTACCACCACTTACAAGTATACAGACCGTGAAGTGATTTGGTCACGTTTCGGAATCAGCTTGTAAGTTGCCGGTTCCAACTAGGCCAGCATAGTGGATGTGATTACTACTCACAGTTATTAAATTGTGGTAGCAGTGATATCCATTCATAGACCACACTCCAATTATCATCAGCGGGGTGCTGTCATATGACGAGTCACGATAAAAAATAAACATTTAATTTCAGAAGGCGTATGTCTAAGCTGGTGCGGTGGCGGAAGGCTTCTATCCCCTGGTGCGTCATTCTCCCTCCGTTGGTTGGCATGGCAACTCACGAATGCGAAGTATGTCTTGGAGGGCTATTCAGTCAGTGATAATAGTGCCGTGTCTATGTTGCAAGTGTTTGAATTCAGAAAAGTGTTGCTGACTTATTATGTTAAGGTAAGTCGGTTATTATTATTATGTTATTAATAAGTCGGGGATTAAGGCGGCCCTGGTGTAGTGGTAGGGCAATGGTCACGCAAACCGAGAGCACGGGTTCAAATCTTAAGGCGAACCTAATGTAGGCATTTTCTACCAGTAAACCTTTGGGTGATGTATCCGGTGATTTCTTTAGTGTAGGAAGTGAAAGAAAATGTAATTGGATTTAAATATGGGATTAAATAAGGAGGAAAGATTTGTAAGTTTGTTTGTAATGAATAGGCTCAGAAACTACTGGGCCGATTTTAAAAATTCTTTCACCATTAGAAACCTACATTCTTCGTGAGTAACATAGGCTATATTGGATTTTTAAAAAGTTTGGGGTTTCGTACGAAATCTCGAATAATGAAACCCAAGGGGTAAAAAAATACCTATAAAATTCTACAAAGTACATTAATTTGTTGGTTTTCCAACCATTTGGCTAGACCTGGTGGTCCACAGCAGCCTTTTTAAAGGGCATAGTATTAATTTTATTATTTTCTATTCTATATTAAGCTACTAAACGTGCTTGTACCATAGAAACAGGACGACCAAAGCATCTATATCTAAAATACGGTGGTACCGGCAAGTGGTTTTGAACCGGGAGCTCTTAGTTTTCGAGACCATTTATTTTCTACGATCGTTTGTATGTCAGAGTTTTTTGAGTAAACAAAATAATACGAAAAATAATTATTTAAATTATTTATTATCAACACTTCTAGGCTTGATATAAACCCAAGCAACATCTTCGAACTGTTGAAAACCTAACTTTTTATACAATTTCATCGCTCCACCATTGTCCTCCATGCAATATGCTATTGTATCTATTTCTTCCTTTAATAAAATATTACAAACACTCTTCACTAATAGCTCTGCATACCCCTTACGTCTGTATTCGACTTCGGTATATAAATTGCATAGGTTGCCAGCTTCGTTTATGACAACAAATGCTGCTAAGTGGTTTTCGTAGAATAATCCATATCCAGTGCCTAAGTTTTAAAAAAAGCAACAACTATATTTTCTTAGACTTTGCGCGAACAATGATTAATGAATTAAACAATTTATTTTGCGGCTCTCGTAACGTCGAAATAATAAAATAAAATTGTAAAATCAAAACCAAAATAAACGCGATAGTAAGCCGCATAAAATTTGTTTAATTCAACTATAATATATTGTTATATCCATTATGTGGTAAAAGAAGCATGTGAGTAGAAATGCGGTCATTAAGGAGTGTATGTGAAGTGAAAATAGCGGATAGAATGAGGAATAGCTCAGTGTGCGATAAATGTGTTTCAAAGAAGATGTAGTGACAAGGATTGACAAAGGAATGCTTCGATGGTTTGGGCACATGGAAAGGATGAGTGAAAGGATTGACGAAAGGAATTTATACAAAAGACCCAGGTGTTTTTAACCAAATAAAAAAGACTAGGTTTCCTAGTGCCCATAGCCTACAGTTTGTATAAAGAGAATTGTGGATGTAATAAAATCAGGATTGTGGCAGGTGGCTCTGTGGCAAAAAGGAGTTACAATTTTATTATTTAGATCTGTCCAGTGAAAAGACTACCTGAATCCTTCATAATAAAATAATAATGAACCTATTATCCCATTAATATATTTTTTACTAATAAAGCCGGCATAGTGACGGCTCCTAAGGCAACGTAAAACCCATCAGGCATATCAACTCTTCAAACTAGTCGGGCATAGTTGTGGCGCCTGCATCGTTTTTTCATTTTTATTGTGACTCGACATATGACAGACAGCACCCTGCCTGATGTTAAGCATGACTGCAACTACAGTTTATAATAAATAACTGTAAGTAGCAGCCTAGTTGTAACCGGCAACTATAAGCTGATAACGAAACGCGACTATCTCACTTCACGGTACCTTCACGGGCCCAGTCTGCCCCGGATCGGCAGACTGGGCATCTTAAAACATGCAATTATTTAAGTGTAATACCTGATATTTTTCTTAGATTTTGCGCGAACATTAATTAATGAATTAAACAAATTTTATGCGGCTTACTAAAATA
The DNA here is from genome assembly GCA_905220615.1 of Tinea trinotella. Taxonomy (NCBI): domain Eukaryota; kingdom Metazoa; phylum Arthropoda; class Insecta; order Lepidoptera; family Tineidae; genus Tinea; species Tinea trinotella. The sequence continues at coordinate 1,518,912 of HG992319.1, read as the reverse complement.
AACGCGATAGTAAGCCGCATAAAATTTGTTTAATTCATGTAGTACCTGATTTAATAACTTGTGTAAAATACCACGGTGAAGTTTCATATCTGTATGGCCATGCTTTGTCAATGATTGACACGTGTTCCTCGCTAAGTTTGTCTATGGTCAGGCCTTTTGGGAACCTGTCAAACATTCCATGAGTTTAATATATCTATTTCTAAGCTGTTGTCCTGTTTCTATGATACAAGCACTTTAGTAGCTCAGTATAGAAATGTACATAAGAAATAATTAAAAAAAAAAGCATTTTTTTTGAGTGCGGTCCATGTTTTATTGGTAGTGCAATGGTTACACAAACCGAGACCACGGGTTCAAATCCACTTGCCGGTACCTATGTACGAGTATCTTTGATAGATGTACTTTGGTTGTCCTGTTTCTATGATACTTTAGTAGCTTAGTATAGAAATGTGAATTAAAAAAATAACGGCATGCAGACAGTTGGTTATTTTCCTAGCCAATACAAGTGTACAGACCGTGACGTGACTTAGTCGCGTTTCGAGATCAGTTAAAAAGTTGCCATTTTCAACTAGGCCGGCATATTGGATGCGACTTATACTTGTACTAATTTAACTGTAGTAGCAGTCACCTTCATTCCAGGACTGCACTCTAGCCTAACATCAAGCGGGGTGCTGTCCCTGCGAGGTTAAGATGGTACATATTTATACTCCATTTCAAAGGCAAACTACGTAAGTCCAAGTTTTTTTTAATCTTTATTTTTGTTGGGCTTTAAGAATTTTCTGCTTATGCCAGCCTCTCGGTCACTTAAACCTTAATATACAATCTACCCTGTTTAACTATATACAAATAACCTAGCCCAATCTACGCTTAAGTCGAAGTTAGTATTATATAATGTACTAATTTGCCGGCAAGTACGGATTTCTTGTACTTGCCGGTACCGTTTAGTATTTTTTTTTTTTCAATAAATAAATATGTACTATAAAAATTAGGTCAATTTATTATTTAACTTTGACTCTACAACTCAGAAATATACTTGGGAATAGCGCGTCTATCTCTATCCGAAATTGCGTAAATCCTTTATCAGCCGGTTGTACCAAATAAGTTTCAATTTACGAATTTAGTTTTACATTATACTTATTCTATTACGTTTACTATTATAAAATCGTGAATTGGGTTGTTAATAATTTTATACCGAAACTACCATTTATATATGTTTTTATCATTAGAAATAACAAAAGTAGTACATAGAAACCCAAAATGAATGTTGTCCTTTAGCTCTGTATAAAATATCCGTTAAACGTAAATGTAAAATGTGAAGTTAAAGAGTGGTGCAACCCATTTTTCTTTTTTATTTCACTTATACGATACATTTTACAAATTCGTGAATTATAATTTTTAGTACAACCGTCTGTATATCTCGTTAAGTCGAAAACTCATTAAAGGCTCTACCACACAGGCGCGTTATAATCGGTCGGTAATACCGGATGCGATATTGCGATATCTGTTTTTAGTACAATATGTATTAGGACGGCTACGAAGTTACACACTGCTGCGATAATAACGACGCATTAGAAGTAGGACGCAGTTGTGTGCAAGGAAACGGGACGCATTATCGCAATAATGCGCCTGTGTGGTAGAGGCTTAAAAGTCATGTTTTTTGCATTTCCCTTGAGTTTGAGTTATCGAGTTTCGATTCTATATTTTATTACTTACACTATATCACAATAAGGTTTACTTTCCTTTAAAACAATGAAAGTGTTACTATAATATTCATAGTCAATTTCCGCGGGGATTCCCTCTGTTGCCTCGCGCAGGCATTTTATAATGTGCAGAGGGGCGTAAGCGACAATAATTTGTTTTGTCCAGTCAATCATTTTGGTTCTTATTATCGCCTCCTTTAATTTAGACGTGTTTTCTTGACCACATTGTATTATTATTTCGTAGCATTCCTTCTGTAAATTAAAATCAATCAATCAAATTGTCACGCCTTTTTCCCACAAGCAGAGACAATGGAGCGCCACTTGCCTCGCTTTCTTCACATTCACAATTCTCTTCATACAAGCTCTATGGTTTTGGGCACTAGGCAACTTAACTTCCTTGAGGATGTCTCGGATTTGGTCAGCAAACACCCTTCTGGGCCTGCCTTGTTTAACGCATCCATTCACATCAGATTTATAAATTTCTTTCGTCAATCTACTTTCACTCATTAAAATCAATTTTCCATTATTCAATTTTTATCTAGGGTTAGTAGTGCACTGTTTAGGTGTTTATAAATCAGCCGTAGTAGTTAATAGTAGCAGTGATTCTAAGTATACTGGTAACAAAGCCAGTTTTAGAGTAGCATTAAGTCCTCTTAATCACGAAAAATTCAACTACTTGCTTTATACACAAGTTACACGGGGCTCAACATTGCCGTGGTCGACTTGGCGGGGGCGCTACCGTGCCCCCTGATAAATATATAATTAATAAATAAAACGCACGAAAACGATCCATACGCGTCGAAAATACGTCTGGTTTGTAAAGACCCTTTGTGTTACTCGAGCCATTGTTTACACTACATTTTTTATACGAACATTATAACTTTATGTTCTCTACATATAAAAAAATAAGGATGGGGCACGACGACAGGCGTGGACGAAAGGTTTAGCGATTGGTTTGTTGCGCGTAAAGTCCCGAGTTCGATCCCCGGTCGGAGCAAATATTTGTTTCATAGCTTTTATTTTTAATAATATTAAATATTGCAAATATTTGTTAATAAAAAAAAAGAGATGGACATTTGCTTCTTCGGGTCTGGTTATCAAAGAGTGGTAGGCAGTGGTACCCAGTCTGCCGATCCGGCGTAGTACCACCACTTACAAGTATACAGACCGTGAAGTGATTTGGTCACGTTTCGGGATCAGCTTGTAAGTTGCCGGCTCCATCTAGGCCGGCATAGTGGATGTGATTGCTACTCACAGCTATTGAATTGTAGTAGCAGTGGTATTCATTCATGGACCACACTTCGGCTTAACATCAAGCGGGGTGCTGTCATATGTCGAGTCATAATATAAAAAAAACACTCGAGCTTAATGTCAAGCGGGGTGCTGTCATATGTCGAGTCAATCAATCAATCAAATTGTCACGCCTTTTTCCCACAGGGATAGGCAGATCTGCCATGTCGAGTCACAATAAAAAAACAAGTTATTAATTATATAAGTTAATAGAGTAGTTTATTAAGTAATAATAGTTTTCTAATTTAGTAATGAGGATTGTATAATTAAAATGTTAATGATGTCGCGTCACAATAAGAAAACAACATCAACATGTGTACAGTAGGAGTGACTCAATCGAGTTTCGGAATTAGCTTGTAAGTTGCCGGTTCCAACTAGGCCGACATAGTGAATGCAAATACTACTACTTACAGACAGTTTTTTTTCTTATTTATTTTACAATTCTATACTAAGCTACTAAAGTGCTTGTATCATAGAAACAGAACAACCAAAGTTCATTTATATCAAAGATACATTGGTGCTGGTGGGTGGTTTCGAACTCGTGTTCTCGGTTTTTGTAACCATTGCACTGCCACTACACCACGGTCGCCGTCACGGTTAATTAATTGTTGAACTGTTAACATCATATGTCGAACCAAAATAAAAATTAGGAAACGAAAACTTGATAGTAAGCCGCAAAAATCCTTTATAGCAAAATTTTTTCTTGCGGTTTTTCAGTCGTCGGCACTCTTAGACCACAGTCATACTTACCATCAAGCAAATCAAGGTCAGTTGCTGTCACAGTCGAACTAAAAAGTTTGGAGCGTCATTTCTTTGTAGAACAATCGACAAATAGAATGCTTTACCATGCCATGTGCCATCCTATAGCCTTGGATGCTTCAAGCGATGCGTGAAAAAGCACCTTTGGCCATAGTGACGGCGTCTGGGGCAGCCGTGAAGACTCGGTTTTCGCAGTCGTGGACAAGTATACAGACCGTGAAGTGACTTGGTCACATAAAAAAACACATAAATTGTTTACCATACCTTTATATTCATGGCTACCATACCATAGTTTACGTCACCAAATGGGCAATAGACTTTGAATCCGTAATCTAGACCCAGTCTGGTCCATTCCTTTTGGACTTGTAACACATAATAACCTAAAATGTGTTTTGGCCAATCATGTTCGAATGTTTCTATTAATTTTGGCCAATGTTCTTGTTCTAGTAACTTTAATGGTTCCTCCGTTGACATGATTTGATCGTATTGTCTGTGAATTAATTGTTTATTTACTATCAATCAATCAAATTAAATTGTCACGTCCAAAAAGGCTTAACATGCAATTGGTTTGTTGCGCGTAAAGTCCCGGGTTCGATTCCCGGTCGGAGCAAATATTTGTTTCATAGCTTTTATTTGTAATATTTAATATGGCAAATATTTGTTTAAAAAAAAAGAGATAGATATTTGCTTCGGGTCTGGTTATTTATAAAAGAGTGGTAGGCAGTGGTACCCAGTCTGCCGATCCGGGGTAGTACCACACTTACAAGTATACAGACCGTGAAGTGATTTGGTCACGTTTCGGGATCAGCTTGTAAGTTGCCGGTTCCATCTAGGACGGCATAGTGGATGTGATTGCTACTCACAGTTATTGAATTGTAGTAGCAGTGACATTCATTCATGGACCGCACTTCGGCTTAACATCAAGCGGGGTGCTGTCATATGTCGAGTCACAATAAAAAAAATTATTAGCTTGACTTGTATGTATGTAACTATGTAATAGAATCTTTAAATTGATTCTCACCCACTTCTAGAGGTCTAAATAATATGAAAATTTGTACACGTATTATAAACCGATGACAATACAATAATTTCATTAATTTTTTTTGGTTGACATAGTGTTGACGACTGAGGCAACCGTGATCTGATTGGTTTTCAGCCGTCAGCACTCTTGGACCTTCTCTAGCTTACCATCAGGCGGGTTAACTTCTTAGTTCACATCACTTAAGCGTGTTTTTTATCTATAGTTTTATTTGATTTGACAATTTAATTTGGACGTGACAATTTGATAGAGCCGTTGACAGTGGAGCGCGCATTTGAGAATTTGAGCCGCATAAAATGTGTTTAATTCATTAATCAAAGTTCGCGTAAAATATAATTCAGTGGAGCGCCACTTGGCACGATCCTGACACAACTTCCTTGTTTCCCTTACATCAACAATTATTTTTATACAAGCTCTACTACTATGGACAATTTTTATGGATAAAGATGTAGTTAATATTGTGTCAAGATCGTGGCAAGTGGCGCTCCTGTGGGAAAAAGGCGTAACAATTTGACAAAAAATATACTACTAATAAAAAAATGCCTGGCCGGCACTGTGACAGCGACTGAGGCTACCCTAAACTGAGATTTTCAGTCGCAGGCGCTGTTAGACCTCCCTCTTGGTTACCATCAAGCAGTTCGACGACAGGCGTAGACAAACGGTGGTTTGTTGCGCGTAAAGTCCCGGTCGGAGCAAATATTTGTTAATAAATATTTGCTTGCTGGTTATCAAAAAGTGGTAGGCAGTGGTGGCCAGTCTGCCGATCCAGGGTAGTACTACCACTTGACGTTTACAGGAAAGTATACAGACGGTGATTTGGTCGCGTTTCGGGATCAGCTTGTAAGTTGCCGGTTCCAACTAGGCCGGCATAGTGGATGTAATTGCTACTCACAGTTATTGAATTGTAGTACCAGTGTCATCTATTAATGGACCACACTCCAGCTTTACATCAAGCGAGTTGCTGACATATGTCGAGTCACAATTAAAAAGTAAAGATAAAACTTACCAAATAAAACAATGCGTCCGTTAACTCTAAACACAAACACAACAATGTTAACAAAGTTTAACTTTACCTAATAACTAGTGATGTGACTGAGTCACAGTTTTACCAATACGAATTCAAAAGTATACCATAGTCGAAGTATCGACCATGTGACATATTCGTACTGAATAATGAGTCGTTCGTCGACGACAGGCGTGGACGAACGGTATAGCGACTGGTTTGTTGCGCGTAAAGTCCCGGGTTCGATCCCCGGTCGGAGCAAATATTTGTTTCATAGCTTTTATTTGTAATATTTAGTAGTATTAAATATTGCAAATATTTGTTAATAAAAAAAAAGAGATGGATATTTGCTTCGGGTCTGGTTATCAAAGAGTGGTAGGCAGTGGTACCCAGTCTGCCGATCCGGGGTAGTACCACCACTTACAAGTATACAGACCGTGAAGTGATTTGGTCACGTTTCGGGATCAGCTTGTAAGTTGCCGGTTCCATCTAGGCCGGCATAGTGGATGTGATTGCTACTCACAGTTATTGAATTGTAGTAGCAGTGACATTCATTCATGGACCACACTTTGGCTTAACACCAAGTGGGGTGCTGTCATATGTCGAGTCACAATAAAAAAAAAAAAAAAAAAAATAATCCAATCAATCAATCAAATTGTCAGGCCTCTTTCCCATGGGGATAGGCAGAGACAATGGAGCGCCACTTGCCACGATCCTGAGACAAGTCCTTCGCTTCCTTCACATCAACAATTCTCTTCATACAAGCTCTAAGGTTTCATAATCCATCTTAAAATTAAACAAAAATTAAATAAAATTTCTTAAAGGTTTTTTCTTTTATTGTGACTCGACATATGACAGCACCCCGCTTGATGTTAAGCCGAAGTGTGGTCCATGAATCAATGTCACTGCTACAACAATTCAATAAATATGAGTAACAATCACATCCACTATGCCGGCCTAGATGGAACCGGCAACTTACAAGCTGATCCCGAAACGTGACCAAACCACTTCACGGTCTGTATACTTGTAAGTGACTTCGATTTGCCTGTTGGTAAGCAAGAGGGAAGTACAAAAGCTACGACGACTGAAGGAACTTTTGTTTACGGCTGGTTCAATCGCTGTCACTATGCAGATAGTTTTTTTAAAGGATCCATGGGGAGAACACATGGGCCGGTAAAATCCAGCATTCCAGTTGTCATTCAAAGCATTATTCGACAAGAAAGAATGATGCGCCGAACCGTTTGTTCATCTGTCGATTCTGCCAAAACAATGCAGATATTTTTTAAATTATACATTTCTATATAAAGCTACTAAAGTGTTTGTATTATAGAAACACGATGACCAAAGTACACATATATCAAGATACATTGGTACCGGCGAGTGGTTTCGAACCCGTGCCACTCGGCTTACGTAGTTATTGCACTACCACTACACCACAGTCGCCTTATTTTATCCTATTTTATTGTTACACCTCATTTATGACTTAACAGACTGATTTTATATTTTTTATATAATATAATATTTTTAAATCGATATCGATATGTCAAGTAAGTAGCATCCCTTCTTTGTAAATATAGTCATACGTGTCTAACCAAGGGGCTTTTGTTGTGCGTGAGAAGGATAACAATATACTAATTTAGAGACAATAGGCTTCATTGTACTACCGACATAATTTAGTTTTTTTTAAGGTATAAAAAAAACTTAGCACGTTCATCGTAATATAATTTAATTAGCTTTGATGGCTTTAAATTTAAGTCACGGGTAGGGCTAGTTAGTGGTCAGTAATCATTATAAGAAATATAAAAAATAATTTATTATTAAAATAAATTATTTCGTCATAAATCATAAAATCAAATTGTCACGCCTTTTCCCCACAGGGATAGGCAGAGACAAAGGATCGCTACTTACCACAAACCTGACACAACTCCCTCGATTCCCTCACATCTACAAATCTCTTCATACATCCACAAAGCTCTACGGTTAACCGGAACGCCGCCCCGCCCAAAAAATACATCAGGTAGTGCCGTTTTATGACTACAGTTGACTGGATTTTTCGCGACGTGTTGAGAAACCAATATAGAATCCATCGCGATCGGATATACCGAAATCGCGGACTTCTTAACATAAACTATCGGCAGTCGAACTCGATCTTTTTGTTAAACAATTGACAAGTGGGATGCTTTTTTATCTTATCTGCCCCCCTAGCAACTCAAAAAGCAAGGTAAAGAACTGCACGGAATATTATTGTAACTCATTTTAAATAACATAAAAAGGCCGGCACATTAAAATGTTTAAAAAAATATATTTAAGTTGTCAACGTTGTTTTGTGTAGTTTTACAGAACGTTTGAATATCCTTATTGATACACTGTTCTAGTAAATTATTATAAACGAGTTGGAATGATATTCTTTGCAAAGCTTTATCTTCCTTCTTGGGTTGCCGTGCTGGAGGGGCTGTATTCCCTACCTCAAGCGATGCGCGAAAAAGCACCTTTGGTCGCCATAGGACGACTTCTGAGGCAAATGTAAACTGAATCGGTTTTTGCAGTCGTCGGAGCTCTTGAACATACCTAATGTCGAGTCTTAATAATAAAAAAAATGCTGCTTTGTTTCAGAGTATAATTTATTACACAATACAGTCTAGTAAATTAGAAGAATGGCTCGCATCGCCTGCACTAGTCGAAGCACTGAAACCTATCAGCGAGAGGAACTTTGTGGATCTGGATCCAATATTCAATGTAAACCTGGATGAGGACTATGATTTTAGAGCATCTGGCATTACTAGGTAGGTTTTTTAGGTAGTTTTCTTTGTGTTCTTACTCTATCAAACGAGTTGTTTTTTAGCTGGCATAGTGGATGCGACTATTACTTGCAGTTATATAACTGTAGTAGCAGTCGCCCTTAACTGTCCATTTGACAAAGAGTGGTAGGCAGGGGTCTGCCGATTCGGGGTAGTACCACCACTTACAAGTATACAGACCGTGAACTGTTTTAGTCGCGTTTCGGGATCAGCTTGTAAGTTGCCGGTTACAACTAGGCATAGTGGATGTAACTGCTACTCACAGTTATTAAAATTGTAATAGCAGTGACATCCATTCATGGACCACACTCGATCTTAACATCATAAGTAACAATATTTAAAAAAATACAGTTGCATAAATTATTTCCTCTAAATAAATAAACAAACATCATTTGAAACACGTACTTTGGTTGTCTTGTATCTATGATACAAGCACTTTGATAGCTTAGTACAGAAAATAAACAAATTATCAATCAATCATATTGTCACGCCTTTTTCCCACAGGTATAGGCAGAGACAATGGAGCGCCACTTACCACGATCCTTACACAGCTCCCTTGCTTCCTTCACATCCACAATTCTCATAATAAATTAATTAATATATAATTAAAAAATACAAATGTATTGTTGTTTGCAATCACAGAAGCAGATTCTTCGCAATATACCACGAATGGGTATCGTACTGTGCGTTGCGACGGGATGCGAACAGCAGACGGCGAGTTGTTTCAAGAGATTCACCATTGGTCACCTTATGTTTCGCATTGACATTAGTTGGAAGAAGAGCTCTGGCTGCGGCACAACATCTATCGGCTTCCAGGTATATATCTATATACTTTTCTCGAAGCAGTTCAGGCCATTTTCGACCCCATATAACTTCGTTGTGGAATCAACTAGAAGCCTGTATTTCTAGTAACCCATCAAGCGTTGTAAAAACACGGTATATTTCAAATTTATGTTAATAGTGTGGCAAAGTCACTTCAGTCATTTATAATTTCAATCTGAATTGTTTCTCGTACGTGCTTCTTAAATCCGGCCAAACATTGATTAAAAGGATCAATAAATTAAACAAATTTTATGCGGCTTACTATCGCGTTTATTTTGGTTTTGATTTTACAATTGAACAGAAAAACAAAATATCAAACGGGGTAGTTTTGGAAACAATAACAGCATTAACCAATAGGACGACCAACACCTCAGTCTCTCCGTGACCACGATGGCTGCAAAGCTCTCGAAACGTCGGAATAATAAAAAAATTGTAAAATCAAAACCAAAATAAACGCGATAGTAAGCCGCATAAAATTTGTTTAATTCATTAATCAATTTTCGCGCAAAATCTAAGAAAATACTAAAAGGATCAATATTACAGAATAACTTGTTGTATGCGTATGCACGATACAAAAATAAATGTCTAATAAAATTTATCTTTCTAAAATATACACGTTATAAAACTATAAAAACTATAATATATATTTTTTAATTGTGACTATAAATATAGTATGTACATTCACGTCTTGTTTACTTAATTATGTATTGTTGCAGTGTGGAATTTTTCCTGCACGGCCTCCATTCGTTGTTTAAAGGTGATTTTCGTATAACATGCGCACGCGACGAATGGGTGTTCACTGATATGGCATTGTTGCAATCGGTACTCGCACCAGCTGTTAGGATGGCGTTGAAGCTACATCAGGTAAGTTGGCGACGTTTTTTCATTTATTGTGAATCGACATCTGACCCCGACCCTCCTCATGGTAAGCAAGAAGAGGTCCAAGAGTGCCGACGACTGCAAAACCGAGTCTTCACATTTGCCCCAGCCGCCGTCACTATGCAGGCCCAAGGTGCTTCTTCACTCATAGCTTGAAGGATCCAAGGCTAAAGGATGGATAGAACACATAGGCTGGCAAAGCATTCCACTTGTCAATTGTTCTACAAAGAAACGACGCTATTATGTCACTGCTACTACATTTCAATAACTGTAAGTAGCAATCACGTCCCCTATGGCGGCCTAGTTAAAACCGGCAACTTATAAGCCAAATCACTTCACGGTCTGTATACTTGTAAGCGGTGGTACTACCCTGGTTCGACAGGATCAGGACCGGTTAAGGCTGTGGACACGAAATCAGCGACTGTGGAACGATGCGACAACAGGGTCGGCGTGAAGCCTCTATACCCTGTCCAATCAATCGTTTATTTTCTTTGTGACAGCTCACGCCTATAAATTAACTTGTTTTTATTTGTTATTAAATGTGGATGTGACTGCTACTTACAGTTATTGAATTGTAGTACCAGTGACATCCATTCATGGACCACGCTCCAGCTTAACATCAAGGGGGTGCTGTCTTATGTCGAGTCACAATAAAATAAAAATGTGTAAACAAAGAAGTTAATCTAATATAATGTTAAATTGCAGGATCATTTCATGTTCCCTGAAGAGTACTGCAGCAGTTCAGCGCTTTTTTCAGCAATTGCCAGCCATTCGCAAAGATTGGTCATATGCCACGAAGCAGCACCTTCCTGGCGGTATAATGTGTTGAGAGGGGCACCGCATTTGTTAGCTTTGAGGTAGGATTAATACCCTTAACTTTTGACGACAGGCGTGGACGAACGGTTTAGCGATTGGATTGTTCCGCGTAAAGTCCCGGGTTCGATTCCCGGTAGGAGCAAATATTTGTTAATAAAAAAAAGAGGTGGATATTTGCTTCAGGTCTGGTTATCAAAAGAGAGGTAGTGGTACCCAGTCTGCCGATCCGGGGTAGTACCACCACTTACAAGTATACAGACCGTGAACTGATTTGGTCACGTTTCGGGATCAACTTGTATGTTGCCGGTTCCAACTAGGCCGGCATAGTGTGCGATCGCTACTTACATTAATTAACTGGACCACGCTCCAGTTAAACATCAAGCGAGTCACAATAAAATAATAAACTTTTTCATATGTTTTAGGCATGTGATGGACGAGGGCAACGACGATTATAAAATAATAATGCTGAACAAGCGGCACTTGGTGTTTCGTATTATTAAATTGAATCGTGAATGCGTGCGAGGATTATGGGCAGGCCAACAACAGGAGTTGATTTATTTGAGGAACAGGAACCCTGAGAGAGGCTCTATACAGAATGCTAAACAGGTATTATTTAAATTCTTTACTTATTAATCGAAGACATCCTCAAGAAAGCTAGGTTGCCTAGTGCCCATAACTACAGAGCCTGTATGAAGAGAATTGTGGATGTGAAGGAAGCGAGGGAGTTGTGTCAGGATCGTGGCAAGTGGCGCTCCATTGTCTCTGCCTATCCCCGTGGGAAAGAGGCGTGATAATTTGATTTCTTTACTCATTTCTATACTAAGCTACTAAAGTCAGTCATAGAAATAAGTCATTAATGTTTGTTATATGGTTGTGTCATTGTTATATGACAACCAAAGTACATATATCAATTTGATGACAGGCGTCGCCTAGTGGTTAGCACACCAGTCCGTTATTCGGAAGCACCGGGTTCAAGTCCCGGACGGAGCAAATTTTCAAAGAGTGGTAGGCAGTGGTACCCAGTCTGCCGATCCGGGTTAGTACCACCACTTACAAGTATACAGACCGTGAAGTGATTTGGTCACGTTTCGGGATCGGCTTGTAAGTTGGCGGTTCCATCTAGGCCGGCATAGTGGATGTGATTGCTAGTCACAGTTATTAAATTGTAGTAACAGTGACATCCATTCATGGACCACACTTTAGCTTAACATCAAGCGGGGTGCTGTCATATGTCGAGTCACAATGTTTCATGCCTTTGGTATTAAGTTCGCCTTTGTACTATTGTGCATTAAGTTTTTAAATAAATAAATAAAGTACATCATTAATTTTGTATGGGGACTTGGGCTTAATTGTATTAAAAGTTTAATATGCATTTTAAAATAGTTTGATGTACGAAGATTACAATGTAATTGGAATATATCATTTATTATGCATAGTTTAGGTGTGCTAAATGATCAAACTATAATTATGACAGTTCAAAGCAGAACAAATATGGCGTTAATTGACAGATAATACAAAATCCATATCTTATTTTCCAAATAACTCAATTGCACAGCAATTAAAAGCAAAATTGTTATTAGTTTTATCAATGCAAGTATCTAAACTACTATTTATATAATGAATTAAACAAATTTTATGCGGCTTACTATCGCGTTTATTTTGGTTTTGATTTTACAATTTTTTATTTTATTATCGCTTTATTATCGTTTATTATCGCAAAATCTAAGAAAATACTACTATTTATATATTTTGTCATCATTGAACATTACAAAAGTAGTACATAGAAGCCCAAAATGAATGATGTCCTTTATTAGCTTATTAATTTTCCCACCAATTTTCAGGCTCTTCGTAATATAATAAATTCATCATGTGACCAGCCCATTGGTTATCCAATCTACGTGTCTCCGTTGACCACTTCATATTCGGACACTTCGGAGCAGTTGTGCTCCCTGATTGGTGGACCAGTCAGCGTGAAAGCCATCAAGAACATGGCCATAGCGCTGTGGAGGCGGTAAGTGCATTTTTTTTATTGTGACTCGACATATGTCAGCACCTTGCCTGATATTAAGCTGCAGTGCGCTCCATAAATCGATGCTACTATTATGTACAATTCAATACCTGTAAGTAGCAGTTACATCTACTATACCGGCCCAGTAGGAACCGGCAACTTACAAACTGATCCCGAAACGCGACTAAGACACTTCACGGTCTGTATACTTGTAAGTGGTGGTACTACCCCGGATCCACACCACGCCTGTCGTTAAATACACCCTTTTCCCAGCTATTAATTTTTAAGGCGATTGTGGTGTAGTGGCAGTGCAATGGTTACGCAAACCAAGAGCACGGGTTAATAACAACTTTGCCGGTCAATCAATCATTTGTCACGCCTTTTTACCACAGGGATAGGCAGAGACAATGAAGCGCCACTTGCCACGATCCTGACACAACTCCCTCGCTTCCTTTACATTCACAATTCTCTTTATACAAGCTCTATGGTTATGGGCACTAGGCAACCTAGATTTCTTGAGGATGTCTCCGATTAGGTCGGTACCAATGTATGTACTTTGATTGTCCTGTTTCAAATATAACATTAAAGCTACATTGTATTTTCAGTGTGCGTCGTCGTTGCGGCGAAGGTTGTTCGAGTGGTGGCGTGGCCACTGTGGAGAGTGGCGTGAGGCCCAATAATAATAATAATAATACTAATAATACACCAAGGCATAACACACTGCACTTGTCAAGGACATCACTAGGTAAGAAGGTTTTATTTGTTATTATAACTATTTAATTTCACTCATCTCTGATTTATAAATCCGTGGTTTTTGCAGTATCATAGCATATATATATACATATGTTTAATTACTTATATACTGGGTGTTACAGAATGAGCCGTAAAAATTCTAATAAAATATTAAGATAAAAATATTGCCAACCCTAGTATCTGTCATGTCAGAAGGCAAAGATTATTATTACAGAGGGATAATAATAATTTAACTTTAACCATTTTTCCTTTTTTTGTTCACAAAGGCTTGAAAATAAAATTAAAAACAATATGCTGTCAAATTTGAATCATCTTAGCAAAAGTTTTGAAATTTGTTTATTTTCCAACTAATCGTATGTTCTAAAAATGACTATGTATTCAAACTCAGAATATTATTATAGTTCTGTGTAATTTACTCTTTGATTTCACTAAAACAGGGTTGGCACAATATCGATAAATTTTATGAAATTTTTTTTGCAATAAGTTATACGTGTACAACGCGGTTTTAAAAACTATAATTGGGGTATTTTGTAACAGCCTGTATAATGTTATCATTTTAATACTTGATAGCCATATTTTAAACTTTGTTGCACTACTCACCATCATCTTCATTCACCATATATGAAGGTTTGGCTGGTAGAGAATGCCGTGAGTCATTAAGTCCGTCTTTTGTAAATAAAAAACAATAAAGTTTTTAATAAAAAAATATCATAATTGATATTAAATATACTTTAAATTAAAGTTGAATAAATAAGTAACAATATAGTATCTCTTTATATTATATTCCCAATCTATAGTACCCTACAATACAAAATTTTATTTCTTTCAACACAACCATTCATCAGTGACTGATTGATCTACTCGGCGCGCAATTTGAATTAACCAATAAGCGGCGAGCCGCCGCTTGCTGAGTAGGGTGACCATCCTATGTCAGGACAAAACTTTGTAGCGTGACGATGTGCAAATCTCGTTCGTCAATCTTCGTCAAGTCAATCTTTCGATGTGTCCATACAATTTGCATTTTTACTACATTTTACCAAGCTAACGCGTCATCATAAAACATTCAAATTGTCACTCCTTTCTCCCATAGTAATAATCAGCGTCAAGTCTTGGGTTTTATTCTCGGTTGGAGCAAATATTTGTTTCATAGCTTTTATTCCTAATAATTAATAATTAGATTATATTTGCAATATTTGTTAATAAATAAAAAGAGACGTATAGTTAGTTGCTTAGGTTCTTTGTCAGAGAGAGTGGTAGGCAGTGGTACCCAGTCTGCCGATCCGGGGTAGTACCACCACTTACAGATCGTGAAGTGACTCAGTCGCGTTTCGTAAGTTTCCGGTTCCAACGAGGCCAGCATAGTGAATGTGACTGCTACTTACAATTATTTAACTGTAAGTCCAGCCTCAATGAAATGAAACAAATGACAGACAAATCATAATTTAAAATCTTAAGTTTTTATTTAGACGCTGTTATTAATAATATTCTCCCCGCAGCTGGTACCCGTGGCAGTTTGGCAAGTGCTGGCAAACCCACTTCGTCCACTTTGGCCTCATTGGCTGGATTACTGCGGGAGCATTCGCACGAACGGACACACGATGAGACTTGTGCAGGTATTCGGATATGTATTAAATGTGAATAGCTTACACAACCACACACACACAAACTCAGACTTCAAGCGCGCGCACACGCACACACACACACAAAACTTACACTTCACGCACACACACACACAATCACACTTCACGCGCTCACACGCACACACAATCACACTTCAGGTACACACACAATCACACTTCACGCACACACACGCACACACAATCACACTTCAGGTACACACACAATCACACTTCACGCACACACACACACGCGTACAAAGAAGAAAAGATAAAAAGAGATAAAAATCACTCAATTTATCAAAAAAAAAACGTACTTTTCACTTTCAAGCCCCCCTAGCACGACAATCCAAGAAGCAAGATAAAGACTTGCTAAGAATATCATTTCAACTCATTTTAAACAACTTACTAGAACAGTGTACAAAAAATGATATTTAAACGTTCTGTACAATTTCACACAAAACAACGTTGAAAACTTTAATAAATATTTTTTTACCATTTAAACATTTTGCCGGCCTAATACATTCTTTAAGTATACAGACCGTGAAGTGATTTGGTCACGTTTCGGGATCAGCTTGTAAGTTGCCGGTTCCAACTAGGCCGGCATAGTAGATGTGATTGCTACTTACAGTTATTGAATTTTAGTAGGAGTGACATTCATTAATGGACCACACTTCGGCTTAACATCAAGTGGGGTGCTGTCATATGTCGAGTCACAAAAAATAAATAAGAAAGTTGCAATAATATTCCTTGCATTTCTTTATCTAGCTTCTTGGATTGCCGTGCTAGGGGGGCAGCGTCGATAATTTGGTAATTTTAGTTCCCTTTTAATTTTAGCAAACGTCCAAGAAACATCTGAGACCCGCCGTCGTAGTGAAGAGAGAGTGAGTACCGCTGGCACTCGTCATGAAAGGCAAATGTCGCGAGGAAGAAGTCAGATGTATGGCAATCTGACACATGTTGTTAATAGACAGGTTTGTATAATACCTATGTATACAGCAGTCATATCCACTATGCCGGCCTAGTTGAAACTGGCAACTTCTAAGAGTGGTAGGCAGTGGTACCCAGTCTGCTGATCCGATCGTAGCACCACTTACAAGTATACAGACCGTGAAGT
Source organism: Tinea trinotella (assembly GCA_905220615.1). Classification (NCBI taxonomy): domain Eukaryota; kingdom Metazoa; phylum Arthropoda; class Insecta; order Lepidoptera; family Tineidae; genus Tinea; species Tinea trinotella. The sequence goes on along the minus strand of HG992319.1, from coordinate 1,502,315 downwards.
GATTTGGTCACGTTTCGGGATCAGCTTGTAAGTTGCCGGTTCATCTAGGCCGGCATAGTGGATGTGATTGCTACTCACAGTTATTGAATTGTATTAGCAGTGACATTCATTCATGGACCACACTTTGGCTTAACATCAAGCGGGGTGCTGTCATATGTCGAGTCACAATAAAAAAACTTACAAGCTGATCCCGAAACGCCACTAAGTCAATTCACAAGCCTAACATCAAGCGGGGTGTTGTCATATGTCGAGTAACAATAAAAAACGCAAACAGGTTTTTTTATTATTATTATGACTCGACATATGACAACACCCCGCTTGATGTTAAGCTGGAGTGTAGTTCATGAATGAATGTCTACTGCAATTCAATAACTGTAAGCAGCAGTCACATCCACTAAGCCGGCCTCGTTGGAACCGGCAACTTACAAGTAGATCCCGAAACACTACTAAGTCAATTCACGGTCTGTATACTTGTAAGTGGCGGTGCAACCCTGGATCGGCAGACTGGGCTGTACTGCCTACCACTCGGATAACCAGACCCGGAACAAATATCAAACTTTTTTTTATTAACAAATATTTGTTTACATTTTTATATTATGGTTGCTCCTGTCGCTGTCACTGCTATATGAGCGAATTCTCAGTCAGCTGCTTGATACTCTTGACCTTTTGTAAATTGTATTATACTTTTACTTGTAGCAGAGTGACCGCAGTCGTCGTTCCGGCAACACCATGGCGTCAGGTGTTCAGCAGCAAGCAAGTGCAAGTAGAGACGAGGACTCCTCTTCGACATCTTCGCTCGATTCGTTGTCATTACCCGATTGTAAAATCATTGCCAATAGAAGAGTTAGAGATGACAAATATATGAGGTGAGACTGTGTTACTTTGATCTATCATTTGACGACAGGCATGGATGAACGGTTAGCGATTGGTTTGTTGCGCGTAAAGTCCTGGGTTCGGTTCCCGGTCGGAGCAAATATTTGTTTCATAGCTTTTATTTGTAATATTATAATAATATTATTAATTGCAAATATTTGTTATTAAAAAAAAAGAGATGGATATTTGCTTCGGGTCTGGTTATCAAAGAGTGGTAGGCAGTGGTACCCAGTCTGCCGATCCGGGGTAGTACCACCACTTACAAGTATACAGATCGTGAAGTGATTTGTTCGCGTTTCGGAATCAGCTTGTAAGTTGCCGTTTCTAACTAGGCAGGCATAATGGATGTGATTGTTGCTTACAGTTGTTGAATTGTAGTAGCAGTGACACTCATTCATGGACCACACTCCAGCTTAACATCAAGCGGGGTTCTTGATGTTAAGCTACTACCCCGGATCGGCAGACTGGGTACCACTGCCTACTACTCTTTGGGTCTGGGTCTGCCTTGTTGAACGTGGATGCCATATCAGTTTAATAATATTCTTATGTCAATCTACTTTCACTCATCCTTTCCATGTACCTAAACCATCGAAGCATTCCTTTAATCCTTGTCACTACATCTTCTTTCAAACCGTATCAATCGCGCACTGTGCTAAAAATAATATAAAATATTACAGATACATGAACGAAAAATCGAAGGCGCTGTCCAAACCAAGCAAAGAGATACGCCACGAGAGAGAAAGCTATCGAGAGTTGACAGGTAGATACACAGAACTACCTGCAGATGGTGGCGTTTCAACGATAAAAGACCCCAAAATCTCCGATTTATCAGCAAAAGAGAATAATTTGAAAGCGAAGAGTCGTATCAAACGGTCTGACTCTAATCGCAGTGAACCTAAAGGCATAGCAATAGGTAGTAAAGTCATTATTTTAGAACCACTTGGCGTTTACGACTGTCTTAACATGGGAAGGAGGATTGACGTCGCTTGGCCATCGGAGTATCAAAGGGAAAGGGGTGGAAGGAATTCGTGGGGTACTTGGGTGCCTTTAGCAGGAATGGATGGATTTGTAAGTGTTTTGCATTTAAATATTTCTATACTAAGCTACTTAAGGTGCTTGTCTCATAGATACCTTGAACCCTTCATGTGATGCATAAAGAAGGACCTTTGGGCGGCGACTGGGGCAGCCGTGAACTGACTCGGGTTTTAGTCGTCGCCACTCTTGGACCTCCTCTTGCTTATCATCAGCAGGTCCGCTTGCTTATCAGCAAGCAGGTCGAGGTCAGATGTCGTGTCACAATAAAAAAATACTCGGCGACCTATTTGTTTCTATCCAGTCCAAAAGTGTCGACGACTGAAAAAATCATTACTATGCGGAACAAAACATATATACAAAAATGTTATTATATATGTATGTACTTTGGTACCAGGTTTTTAACCTGGGTTCTTGGGTTGCGAGACCATTTCACTGCCCCTAGACCACGGTCGTCTAAGTTTTGGCTAGACATATGACCGCACTCTGGTCAATTATTAGAGGCGATTGCTGTCATGGACAAATTTATGCAAGTCGCATTTGCTATACCTACGTATCCAGTTCTGTATAGGTAGGTATAGCAGATGGTTGTCCTGTGACTGTCACTAATATCACATAGCTCGTAGAACTGAGGGCCGGTGGAGCCATAAAGTTCTCGAATGGAGACCACGTGTGGAAAATTCAGCATAGAATATCTAACCACGAGATGACCTAAGATGATCCGGGTTAGTACCACCACTTACAAGTGTACAGACTGTGAAGTGATTTGGTCGCGTTTCGGGATCAGCTTGTAAGTTGCCGGTTCCAACTAGGCCGGCATAGTGGATGTGATTGCTACTCACAGTTATTGAATTGTAGTAGCAGTGGCGCCATTCATAGACCACACTCTAGCTTAACATCAAGCGGGGTGCTGTCATAAATCGAGTCACAATAATAATAATAAAAAACCTAGTAAAATTAGCAGAAATGCCCTGGTTATCTGGAAAAGAACTTTGTCCAGCAGTAGATGACTTGTGGCTGGTTGAAAAGAATCTCATATTAATTATCTCTTGCAGGTGGTCCACAAATGGATGCCAAATCATGTCAATCCACTGAAAAGGTCGCACGTAGATAGAACCATATTATTAGTTCAAATAGGCGATAGGTTCGTACCTATTGGTGAACATTGCGTACAGGATCTTGGTGATGAAGTCTGAACATGTACCTTGTAAACTTGGAAATTGTTTTTTATAGTGATTCTACCTTCGCCCAATAGAGGGCGTGGTGTAGTGGACCAATAGAGTAATATCTCGTTATATTACGGCAATAGGGCCGCCTAACTGGAAAAATAATCCAAATTTGGTTTAGTTTTGGCGTGAATTATATGGGCGTTTATTTTTAGGGGCCCTTTATACACGGACTAACAGACCATTAAAGGGCTAAAGAAAACTTCGATTACGGTGATAATTTTATACAGTGGCGTTATATAAAATAAGTTAAAACTGTCATCAAATACTAATTTAATTTTGGTATTTTAAAACTATAAATCATAGACATAATTCATATTGGATGGTGGTAGGACTAGTGCAAAATGTGACCTACTCGAACGACTCGTTTTCGAACTCCGAACGATGTCAAATCCTAATTTTATCTATGATTATACGAATCCGTGTATAAATCCATGTTATTGTTGAAAAATACTCCAGGAAAATGTGATGACATATTTGGTATTTTAACAAACAAAAAACGTTTATTGTTGTAATCTTTAATCGAATTAGAATTTAAAAAAGCATTTAAGTGGTAATTTTCAACTAGCAACACTGATCGTTCTAATTTTAAATAGGGACAGCAGTTCGTTTTTAAAGTTCATAAAAAAACTCAAACGGTTTTTGTTTCTATCCTGTTTAAAAAATGGAACAGTATTGCTAGTTAAAAAAATATATTAATCTTTTACTCTATATGTATTAAATCGTTATTATTTAGTTGCGTATTGTAAATAACTTTTTTAGGTATCGCTTAATTCGATGTGTGTGATATTTTATTGGTATTCATTAAATATATTACATTTTAACTTTGTCTTAGCCTAAGCTAGGCCTAAAGCTTTTACTGGCGACCCAGACATTAATGTAATAAGAATGAACTTGACAAACATATTTCATTGGTGATACCCCTTAATAAAATTGGACCAATGAGGTTAATCCTACAACCTGCCAAATTGAAACACATTTTAATTGAAATGTAATAAGTTCTTGTGTGTTTAATAAAAATGACTTGCATTATATATGTCATAATGATAATAATTATCAGTAAAATAAAAAATTGTCAGTTAAAATAAAATTCAATTCATGGATCGCGTTCCAGCTTAAGCTTAAGACATGTAAGCGGTCACATGTCATTCCGATAGGTCGCAGGCTAATTCAATTCAATGTAATTATTTAATGAATTTTCCTTTAATGTAAATAAATGTAAATATAAGTTAAAAGTGTATTTTTAAGACTATTTCACTTTTTAAAAGTCTCATTTTGATGTACCAAAAATATATTCTTGACCACTTATCTTGGTGGCCTGTTATATAGAAGTTTCATCTAGGATGTTATTTGTACCTTGTGCCCTTAAATAAAAAAATACACTCGGAGTTCTTTAAGGTTTATTAGTGAAGTTTTTGACAGTTCTCACGTTAAATGAACTGTCAAATATGTCACTAACGGATCATTTACCCTTCATCTACAGGAAGCGCTCGCAAATCTTTGAAGATTAAAACTTTATATTAAAATCGTGTTAATAATGAGTGTCCTGCCTTGGAGACGGATCCGTAGACGAGGAGGGTAGTACGGATCCGGGTCCTAGTATATGAAGGGGTCTTTGAGTGCGCTTGTATCTATATGTTGTAAAATGTTACTTGTTGTTTCAATTCAAATTATTTAATGTTATATGATTCGAATTTAAGATTATTATCGACTGTTAGTATTGTTCTCAATGTATGTTTGGGCCGGCATAGCGTTGGTGGTAGAGGCTCTAGTTCTTCAGCAGTCTTGGATTCTCAACGTAAAATCGCGCGAATATAGCTGTCATAAAAAGAAAACTATTAATAAATATATAAATGATGCGCTATTTAAACATTGTTGTTCAGTTAGAAATATATTTTGAATTACATATTTTTGTCGTATATATTAGTTGAAATATATTCTAGTGAAATTCTATAGTGTAAATGATAAATTACTCATAATAGAGACCAATGGGAAAAATATACTTTAAGGTAAACTACGGTCAGAAAATAACTAATAAATAAAACAAGCGAAATAGTTATTGTATTTTTATATTAGTCCTTTAAATCAGCCTTTCCCAACCTGGGGTCCGTGGACCTCTAGCGGTCAAAACAACAAAATTACGAAAGCATAGTGGTGCAGCCGGAATTTGGTTAGACCATTTTGCCTTTTTCAGTTTTAAGATGGAATAATGTCTCAAGTAAGGTGCCTAGCCTTTTGCACACGAAAACACTGCATTAGAGTTTAATTGAGATTTTGAGAATAAAATAGATTGACCCATGTGAGTACTGCAAAAAATATCTTTTAGGGGTCCGCGGATTATGGTAAGATGGCGCTATGGGGTCCGCCCTTGGAAAAGGTTGGCAAAGGCTGTTTTAAATAATTACGCGGTCCGTTCCTACCAATGAAGTGAAGCCAATGCGAAACCTGCTCCCAGCTTAGCCAAAAAGTTGGCCGGAACAACGACGTACACAGCTCTCTCCTAATTCTTGACAATCTAAAATATGTAATAATCCGGAATGAAGGACTAAAAACAGACTTCAAACGTCATGATTTTCTTTGGCCGGCATAGTGACGGCGACTGTTGATTCATCAACATTTCTAGAAGAGAGTTTATGTCTATTTTAATTATGAATTAAAATCGTATACGGTTATTACTAAAATATACGGTCTCCTATAATGAGTAAAAAAATGTATTTAGAAATGAACTATATTTTAAATTATAAAAATTAATTTAACAATTTAATAAAATCTTTTAATGTGATAGCTTAGTTCAGGCCTGTCTGAGATATTTATTCGTATTGCATTTATTTAATTATAATTTCTTCTGTCCAATGTAACTTGTGTTTTTTCTTATCAGCAATACAACGGCAGGCATAGTGGGGTGCGACTAAACTGTCTCCATTATTGACCGCACTTCAGCCTAACTGGCGGAGGCTGTTGTGAAGACCCAATTAAAAGCAAATCGTTTATTAACGTAATTAAATAGGATTAAAATAATTTGTGACACTACAAATATAAAAAAAGTAAAATATAACCTCGGTCGGTCTGAACATAGCTAAAAAATGGACGTCAATAACTTTCCCGCCATAGCTTTCTTTTTTTTTACAAAAGGCATTGGACGCAATTCAAAAGTTATCATTATATAAATGAGTAATTCTCAAGTTGCCTTATTAATATAATTTAGACTGATTTTTTATATTGTGAGCGTGGTTATAATGCAAATAATTGTGTGGCTATTGGTTCAAATGTTGTTTCGATTTGAAGACCTTTTAATAATGATTTCACTCTTTCCTTTGTCATATATCAATCAAATTGTCACGCCTTTTTCCCAGGGGATAGGCAGAGACAATGGAGCACCACTTACCACGATTCTTACACAACTCCCTTGCTTCCTTCACATCCACAATTCCCTCATACAGGCTCTGTGGTTATGAGCAATAGGCAACCCAGCTTTCTTGAGGATGTCTCCGATTTGGTCGACTCATCCTTTCCATGTACCCAAATCATCGAAGCATTCCTTTGTCAATCTTTGTCACTACATCTTTTTTCAAACCACATCTATCACGCAATGTGATAGATTTCTACAGCGTTAATTCTACTCTCATGCTTCTTCAGCCATACCCAACCTTTACTTCCATAGATTAATGTAGGAACAAGCACCGCATTATGAACAGCCATCCGTGAGTTGTGGGACATTATTTGGCTGTTCATTACTATGGATGGCTCCGTTCACTATGTTACCCTTCTGTCATATACTTTTGATTATATACGATGCGATGGTCAAGTGAGCAAATATTTTTATAGATCGTATATTTTCGGTAGATACACAATTGCCAGTCAAAAGTCATAATAAAAGCAAGTCTGAATTGATGTTGGACTTGCATTTGTTCTCAGTCCAAAATGACGTATGTGACATTACATTTGTGACAAGTTTTTTACTTTAAAACAATGTGGCAAGGTTCAGTTTACAATCCACATGCAATTTACTTACACAGTTTATATAAGTGTAAGTGAATTGTGACGCGCGGACACTTTTGTGACATTATTTTATATGGAACTGTGTAGGGGTTTTGGCGGGCAACTGCAACTGACAGGACGCGCAAATTTGAATTATTTGAAAAGCTTGTGTTTTTCATAAATATTAATGTGTAATAATGGTGGAATTGTTATCCAGTAATCATTTTTAAGTTGATCAAGTAATTTAAAGCTGTGAAACGTGTTTTTTCGTGTTCCCTCCAAGACTCCTGAAATTTTAGTAAAGGCTTTCCGCCGCTTTACTAAAACGATCATCATCAACCTCACTATCATCGTCATTATTTGATGAATCACTCGCGTGGTTCATCTTCATCTTTACTTGACAATGTTTTAACATTGAACCATATATTTTTACTTTGACACTGGCAAGTTAAATACTCAAGCCATAAACAAGAAGAAAGAAAAGTATGGGACTGTGTATCTATTAAAAATTATAATATAATGATCAATGAGTTATGTCATTCCATTGCACTCAATTACTGTGCGTCAATATGTAATTTGTTTTTATGCGACATTGTTGAATCTTAGTACCTTGTTTTAATTATATTTATATAGTTATGTTGGTGTATAATTTTAAATTAGCGGCTCTATGGTTTTTCTTGTTCTATTTATCATTATATTACTGATTATATATCTATTTGTGACTTGACATATGACAGCACCCCGCCTGATATTAAGCTTAAATGCGCTCCATGAATAAAGGTTATTGCTACTATAGCTGGGCGATGTCATACGCCGAGTCACAATGATTAAAAAAAATCTGTATTTTGTATATAATCCGTCCATGCGTTGTCATTTCCGTATAGTTTATTCAATCTATGTACAATTAAAATTTGATGTGTTTACCTATCATGTTGTTAATGTGGAAGAAAACGTGGGCCTGGACATCACAAAAGTAATTATATCAAAGAATCCTGGATAAAATATAAATTTATCAAATTATTTGGTTTGTTTTATTCATACCTACCTTTCTGATATGACAGCACCCTGATCGAGGTGACTGCTACTACAATTCAATAACTGCAAGTAGTAGTCACATCCACTATGTTGGCCTAGTTGGAACTGGCAACTTGCAAGCTGATCCCTCGAAAGTCACTTTATGGACCATAAAGTGATTTGAAGCAAAAATCTGTTGCTATAAAATAAAACAAAAATATAAGAAAAAATTACATTTATTAAATTCCAGATACAAGCAGACATTAAATCTACATTTCTACTAATATTGAAGATATAAAATATAGTATACAGAGATATATTAAAATAGATTCCATTTAAAACCATTTTCATATATAAAAGTTAATTCGTGGTCGGATAAGTAAATTCTCTAGTTTACGTTTAGGTTTTTAAATTTAATTTTTCTTAGCTCGCACTATACCGGCATTGGACCAACCACGTTAAATTCAAAAGCTTAGCAAAATAAACGTTAACACTGATATTACACGGTGATATACATAGACAACGGTGATATTCATAGATAGCGACAATTTCAATTGATTTTTGACGTGACAACGTCTTATAATTCGATGGAGCCGGCAGCACACGCGTAAAAACATAACTCATGCGGCGTTACCTCGCTCTCAGGCGTTCCATTTAAGGCTTGTAGTGCAATCGAGAGCGCTAAAATTAAAATTTTCTTTTAAAAAATGCAACCATTCTATCTGTATTTTCTTATGACGCTGTCACGTTCAACCATCGTCAGTAAACCGACTTTACAGACAACCGATTTTCCTTAAATTATCTCTCAACATGCCAGGTGGTTCGCATGAGGAGCGCCAAAGAGTGAAAAAACGACTCAATCCACTGTTGCCTCAGTTGCTGTCACTATGTCGGCCTAAATTTATATCTGTACCACAGAAGTAGACTGTGTTACGTCCTTTTATTTTCACATTTCATAGACTTAACACAATGTATTATTATCTCAAATAAGTTCATCATAAACTATAGCAATGAAACTTCTATTAACCTCTCTATGAATGACTAATCAGCGGTATGAGAAATAACTGTGGATGACACTGATCCTCCCACCTCCTTTGTTCGTATTTTTCGATTTTTGTAAATAAATACAATCAAAATAAGTCCAAGTGTTTTTTTTTATCCCGACGAATAAATAGTGTCTAGTGAATAGGGTTCTCACGACGCTGATCAGCGTCATTCGCAGCCGAGAGGTAAGTCTACCTCTGCTTATTAGTCCATTTATTATTATTATTAAAATTAGTCCATTTTGGCAATTCATAGGTTTAGGTTATTGACAAAAATAGTACAAATATGTATATATCTTTAAATTTTGTTTTTACAAAGTAAACCGAATTCACCTCACAATTTCAAAGTCTGTTAATTTTGGTACTATACCTAAACACAGTCTACGTCTTTAGTACAGATATATGACCGTGTAACACCAGTCTTAACCATCCTTAAATATTTAAATTCACTAACACCGGAGTAAAATAGTTTTACATCAAAGTGGACCCAAAGTTCCAGTCTAAATCTAAAAAGCTCAGTTTTATGCGTAAATTAATAAAGGATGGTATGATAAGCAAAGCACCATTGGAAATAGCTGGGGTAAAAGAATAAATAGCAGACGATATATTTTTTTATCTTAAAGATATGTTTTATACTGCGTCAGTATAATTATAATATATAAGTTTTATACTTTGTATCTACACGTAAAGAATCACAAGATCCATCCAAAATGTCCTTTAGTCATAGAGTAAAATTTACATAGTATAAAAATAGCATAGACGCTCTAATGTAGTGAATTATTATAAATATTATACGATCAAATCAAAACCTTAATCCCTAGTGACACGTAAAGAACTCTATTCGCGGTTCTACTCTTGCGAGGAACTTTTTTTCTACGGTCAAAAATCGACGAGAAGTGCGCGCGCAATGCGAGGCGAGAGGCGACGAGAGTTCCATTCACACTTTCGCGTTCGCTTCAGCTCGCATCGCCTCCTGTTTAAAGATCTATATAATGAAAATCGCTACATGTGGTGAATTAGACAGATCACTAACTGTCCACATTAGCAACAACAATACCTTTAAATCTAATAAATCAGCAATCACTACATTAATTGAAATCCTCGTAGACTCGTAGATCTACGAAATCATAATCTGTAATTGTTTTACTTACATTAAAATATCAAAATAAGCATTTCTCATTATCCTTCCTAGTGTTTAGTGGCGCTGTTTATATTTCTACATAATTTGTGAAAATTTTCGTGAAATGAGTATGTTATCAAAGAAACAATCATTTTTATTCTTTAAAATACTGCTTTAAAAATAGTTTATTTAATTAGAGTGCAGAAACTTACCTATTATATAATGCAGTTATTACAAATTACAACTGAGCATCTGTCAATGTCAAAATGTTGGCAACACTAGCTAGTAACGTCGGCAACATCATCAACATTTAACGATAACTCAAGAAAATAGTGCAGACACTACGAGCGAGTGCTAACTCTACTGACCAGCTACAAGCTTCTGAGATGAAGCGGATGATTACAATGTAGCCAACCGGATGATTTTGACAGCTCCCAGCAGTGCATAGATTTCGTAATTGTGTTATACATATACCTATACTAAATTTCCTAATACAATAAAGGTGTTAGTTACCTTAAAACTACAATAAATGGAATAAATTCATTGCTAAAATGTATATTTCGTCGTCCTAATTTCATAGCTTTTAAAACAGTCGTTTCAGGTTCCCACATGAACAATGCGTTTAATTATTAGACCGGCACAGTGGATGCGACTAATATTTGTAATAACTATTAGTAGCAGTCGGCTCCATTTGTGGACCGCACTCCAGCTTAAAGTCAGAGACGGGCTGTTGTCACATGTCGAGTCATAAATAAAAAAATGAAACGTGCGGCACTGCCGCGGTAAAGCTATTGCATAGCATTTTTATCAACTTATGCAATTATAATTATTTATTTATGCAGTATTTTTTGTTTCTTTGATATTATTTCAAGTTACACTTTTTGAGCGTGAACATTTTTGGAAATAAAATAAAGGAAACATTTTTTTATTTCAGAAATTAAGACGACCAAGACTAGATTATGATTTGTTAATAACATAACATTCAAATCTATTTCGACTACAATTACCTTTTGTACTCCATCACCTCAAACACAAATAAAAACTAACCAATAATAAGATTTAATATTTTATATTTACTTACTAAAAAACAATTGTAACACCGAGTACTCGTTAAAACCATAAAATAATAGTGAATATAGATTATCAGCATGTATTTAAGTAATACTCGATTCATACGAATGCTTTTGGAACGAGCAATATGATTCACTCAGTGCATTCAAATACAATTATAGTGATTGTCTATGTCAATTCAATTAATCAGGCATTCGAATGCAGATGTTCGTAATCAAACACCATATTTTTCCAAAATATCACATGAGCCTATTTCCTTAAAATCGTGCAGATAATCGTGTTTACAATTCAGAATCAACGATGTTAATAATTCCTGTGATGTCTTAAAAATCAATTGAAACATAAATCTAATTATATAAAAAATAATATTTATTAATAACAAAAATCGTCATAAAATTATTGACTTACATCAAGTCCTTTTAGAACAAACATGCATATTCACTAAATATATTTAATTAATAATTAATTTGAAATACTACTATTATATAATATTCGATATTCCATCACAACGCTTGATCAATTACCTATTTTTTGGATGGCAAATTTCGACTGATGCTAGCAACACTTTTATTTAAAACAATTTCGCACCATTATCAATAACAGAAAAATCACAGCACAATTTAAATTATAGCAACACAATAAATTGAAATTCCGTATTCCATTTTAATAAATAAAAGGATAGAGAGGCTTCTGTCTTGCAAAGCTGATTTTTCACGTGCCATCAAAATACAGCTATACCAAGACACTTTGTTAAATCATTAATGTTCTATAACTAGATTGCGTTGCAAAAAGATTTCCATATTAGGCTGTCAGACCGCTGGCAAGAAGTCGGCTCTATAAGTGTTAAAAAATCAAAAAATAAAACTCGCATTATTTAACTGTGTACTAAGTGCGAGTTTTAGTTAACGTTAGAGATTATTTTGACAGTTAACTAAATATATTATTTCAATAAAAAAACGGGTAGGAAATCCAGCCACAAAATGTACTGACAATCTGCTGAAGTAGCAGGAAATCTAGTTTAGGCCACTGTGGAGATCACTGATGGTGTGAAAAGGACGTACTTTGTTCGCGCATTTGTGAATCGGTCGTTCCGGTTATTTATGCAATGTCTGTCATATATATTCGATTGTATGGAGATGTCTTTGCAGCGCCATCTATACCCTTTTCATTCGTTTTTCTTTTTGACAGCTCACGCCTATGATTTACCTTTTATTTCTTCAGAATAATGTACTACAGTATTGTCGTACTTTATTAATGGGTAACGTCCACTTAGTAAAGTGTCCTGTATATAACAACCAACCACAGATTATAAAACAGGTCTTGAAATAAGATAAAGCGATCATTTGAAAAAAATATTAAAAAATGAATCGCGAACATGAAAACTGGTTTGACATAATTAATGCTCCATTAGATAAAATAAAAATTGATTATTATTTCAAATCGAATCGGTAAATTGTGGAGGCGTCACTAATTTCGAACTGTCAAAGAGAAAATAAACGAATAGACAGGGTACAGTAGTGTCTTGTCGAAATCGCCACATATTGTATAATAGATAATAAACAAAACGTTGTAATAGTTTGTAGTTACTTAATTTATGCGTCGTCCTTCTTTTTAACTGACATTTTGTCAATGAGCGACGTTATCATGTCAGCATCAACTAAGCCAATGAATTTGTCAACAATTAAACCATTCTTTATGGCTATTACTGCTGGTACAGCTTTTACCTATAATGAGAATAACGTAGAAATTAAATTAAATTTATAAATGAACTAGTTTAATTGAGGTTTGTACCTTTGGCCGGCATAGTGACGGCGACTGAGGCAACCGTGGACTGACGTCTTTTTTTTTTCTTGACACTCTCTGACCTCTCCTTGCTTTCCATTAGGCTAGTCGAGGCCAGATGTCAGATGACAATAAAAAAAAACTCAAAAAGTATTCAAAAAGTGCTATTTCAGCCTAACGGATGCTTCTATACGAAGGTTTGTAAATATGTCGCGACCTTGGTATAGTGGTAGTACAATCAATGGTCACGTATACCAGAAGTCCCCGGTTCATAACCACTTGCCGGTACCAATGTATTTTTGATATGTGTACTTTGGTCAACCTGTTTCTATGATATAAGCACAAAAACTCCTCATTTTTCGTACAAAAATTAAGATGAAAATGTTGCGTTCATTTCAGCAATTAAAAATATGAATGAAAGAAGATGGACGGAAGAAATTTCTAAATCGGAGACGTGTGAAAAAACAAAACCGGCATGGTAGATGCGAATGCTACTTGCAGAACAGTCGCATCCACCATCACGACTACGGTCTGTATATTTGTAAGTTGTGTTCATATTCCCACAGGGAAAGTCAGAGACAACGAACCATCACTTTCCACGATCCTGACACGTCTCCTTCATACGGCGTTTACACGAGGCGAATTTTGTTGATCAACTGCGAAATCGTTCGCGATTTGAATCGTCTGAACAGACTTTCAAACAAGTTAAGTACCTATGTATTGTATATGGTATTACTCTGTCATCAATTTTTGGTTATTCGTAAAAAACAATGTGAATTATGGCGTCCACATCCACGAGGAAAATGCTAAAATGGACAGATAGTGTATTGACACGTGTAATATTGAGTCGATTATTATTGAATCGTGAGAACGCTACAGTCAATATTAGCTTTCATTCTTTTGTTGAACGATAAATGCTGAACAACTAAATGCCTCGTGACAACGCCGTATCACATTCTTACAAGCTGTAAACTGAAGCAAAAATGCCTTACTTCGAATGTGTGCACCAGCTCAGCATTGTCTTCTACATCCACCACAGCCAAGTCCAAATTCTCTAGTGGCTCAATCAATTCCTTTAGTTTGGGCGTCAGTATTTTGCAGGGGTCGCACCAATCCGCGTGAAAGTTCACTATCACAGGCCTATCGCTGTTCATCACCTAGAATATGAAGGGAATCATTAATGAAGTCCATAACCATGGATGCTTCGATGGTTTGGACACATGGAAAGGATGAGTGAAAGTATATTGACGAAAGGAATTTATAAATTTGATGTGGATAGATGCGTTAAAAAAGGCAGGCCCGGTAGGGTGCTTTCCGATCAAATTGGAGACATCCTCAAGAAAGCTAGGTTGCGTGCCCATAACCTTAGAGCTTGTATGAAGAGAATTGTGGATGTGAGGGAAGCGAGGGAGTTGTGTCAGGATTGTGGCAAGTGGCGCTCCATTGTCTCTGCCCATCCCCATGGGAAAAGGCATGGCAATTTGATTAATTGGTTGATAACCATAGAGTTTGTATGAGAAGATTTGTGGATGGGAAGGAAGCGAGAAAGTTGTGTCAAATTCTATAGTTCCCGGCGATAGGCCATGTACATCAGGCATTAAGAGATAATCGGCTAGTTTTAGCTTTGGAAAGAGATAATCGGCTAATTTTAGCTTTGGAAAGATATAGTTGTCTAGTTTCGGCGTTGGAAAGAGATAATCGGCTAATTATGGCTTTGGAAAGATATAATTGTCTAGTTTCGGCGTTGGAAAGAGATAATCGGCTAATTTTAGCTTTGGAAAGATATAGTTGTCTAGGTTCGGCGTTGGAAAGAGATAATCGGCTAATTTTAGCTTTGGAAAGATATAGTTGTCTAGGTTCGGCGTTGGAAAGAGATAATCGGCTAATTTTAGCTTTGGAAAGATATAATTGTCTAGTTTCGGCGTTGGAAAGAGATAATCGGCTAATTTTAGCTTTGGAAAGATATAGTTGTCTAGTTTCGGCGTTGGAAAGAGATAATCGGCTAGTTTTAGCTTTGGAAAGATATAATTGTCTAGTTTCGGCGTTGGAAAGAGATAATCGGCTAGTTTTGGCTTTGTAGCGCGTGGTATATTAGGATTGGAGTGCAGACAATTTGTGATAATTTGAAAAAAGGCCGTGTAGCCGTGATGAGCTTTTAAGCTGACGGTTTCAAATAGGCCGGCATAGTGGCTGCGACTGTTACTTGCCGTAGTAGTAGTCGCAGCCATTCATGAACTATACTCTAGCTTAACATTAAAACTAACAAACATGTTTAATGGCTAATTGTATATAGAAATATACAAATACTTACCTTAGCAACGAATTCTTCATTATTTTTAACTAGTATTGTTTCATTGTGCACAACTGAGGTGGATATATCGGCTGCTCTCTTCACGCGGGCAAGACTCCTGATTGGTGAACGCAAACCACGGGATATGGCACTACACATCTTGTCGTTTACTATAATTAAAATATAATGGTAAATTTAGATAAGTACTTTAAGAGTATACAAGTATACAGACCGTGAAGTGATTTGGTCACGTTTCGGGATCAGCTTGTAAGTTGCCGGTTCCATCTAGGCCGGCATAGTGGATGTGATTGCTACTCACAGTTATTGAATTGTAGTAGCAGTGACATTCATTCATGGACCACACTTTGGCCTAACATCAAGACGGGTGCTGTCATATGTCGAGTCACAATAAAAATATAAAAAAAAGATACAGACTCCATACAACGACAAATTCCCTAAAACGTACAGATTACATAATTTACTTTGGTTTAACTTATTTTATATCATGGACTCTATGCTAACCATAGAGCTTGTATGAAGAGAATTGTGAATGCGAAGGAAGCGAGGCAGTTGTGTGAGGATCGTGGTAAGCGGCGCTCCGTTGTTCCTGCCTATCCCTGTGGGAATTAGGGAGGGATCCGCAGAGCCCATAAACATAGAGCTTGTATGTTTGTATGAGACATGTGGATGGAAGCGAGAGAAAATCGCTCACAGCCTTTATGATGATTAGGTTTAAAACATTTTCTATTTAATTGCATTTCTATACGTGCTGGATACAAACATGACGACCAAAGTACACATATCTAAGATATATATATATATATATATATATATATATATATATATATATATTATTGTGACTCGACATATGACAGCACCCCGCTTGATATTAAGCCGAAGTGTGGTCCATGAATGAATGTCACTGCTACTACAATTCAATAACTATGAGTAGTAATCACATCCACTATGCCGGCCTAAATGGAACCGGCAACTTACAAGCTGATCCCGAAACGTATAGTCCCCAGTACAACGAACTAATTTTTTTTTGATACATACAAATGTAAAACTTTGTGAGTGCCTTTTTTGTGACGAGTCCGACAAACTTTTTAATGCGACAACTTTCAGCGCTACTGCGTTTTCGTATGCCTGAGTCCCGGAATTGTCGATATAACGTCACTATGACTCTCCATACATACAAGTTTGATTTTTTGAGAATTGTTTAATAAAGTAAGTTTAAAAGTAGTGGTCAACTTGTCCGACAAAAATCATGCTGCGTATGGCGTGTCCACCACCCTGAAAATGTCGATATAACGTCACTATGACTGTTCATACATACAAGTGTGATTTTTTGAGAATTGTTTAATAAAAATAGTTTAAAAATAGTGGTCAACTTGTCCGACAAAAATCATGCTGCTTATGGCGTGTCCACCACCCTGAAAATGTCAATATAACGTCACTATGTCTCTCCATACATACATGTCGGACAAAAATAACAATGATATATAATACTATTTTAAATGCAAATATCGACTTGTCCGACAAATATATTCAGTTAAATAATCAGTCCGACAAAAAAAAACATTACTAGTGGTAAACTTCTTTTGGTCGATTTCTGACTGAATAAACTTAAATATTCACGTATATTATTTAAATATATTAAATTAACATGTAATTTGTGGTATGAAATTACAATTATAAAATAATTTTAATTCAAAAATCTGAAAATTAAAAAAAAAATAAAAAAAAAATCTTGATTGTAATAATAGTACGGGAGGTAGCGTGAAATTTGACCGGAGCATTTTGGCATGGCTTTTCTTTTTTTGTATTAATAATAAAAGATGTGTCAGCTGGCCCAAGACCGGGGCATAAGATGAGAAAATGCCAGGAAACTTGATAGTAAAAAAATATTCTTGGAAAAGATGAAAAAGTATTAATGATTAATTTATGAATGGTGGATCTTAAAAAAGTGTCAGTTGCATCATGTACTTGACATAACATCTGTCAAAAAAAAAACAAAAAAAATTGAAAGTATTAGTTATAATCATAATAATTTATTTATGTCAGCTAATTTTTTTTTCATTTTTCAACAACTTTTATGTTGTTACAACTTTTGCAACTTCTGTAAAACTATGCTAAACTACACATAAATTAATTAAAATAATAATGTATAAGTTATAATTAGTTGGAAAAAACACAGTAGGGGTATGGTAACACAGTAAACACATACCTTATATGGTATATCAGATCTTTTTTTTAATATTATATATGTATTATATCATCATCATCGGCCAGAAGGCGTCCACTGCTGAACATAGGCCTCCCCCTCAGAACGTCATTTCAAACGACAAGGTGCCAGTTGCATTCACTGGTTATTCGTGACTTTCACTATGTCGTCAGTCCACCTAGGGGAAAACCCTACCCTTCAGGCACTGTGGGATGTTTGACGAGAAGATATAACACAATTTCCTGAACGCCGCCCATCCGAGTTGGATTCTTCGAGCGAACTCTTATTCAAAGTCGGACCTACCTAACTCGGGAGGTTGGAAGTCATCAAACCTGCGTTTGAGACGGTTCGTAATGACTCTCGAAAACAACTTCTACACATAACCGAGATTCGAGATTCACATCAAAAAAGTTTTATAATTGCATATGTGGCAAACGAATTCTTCTAAAGTCTCAGCGTAAGTCTCTTCCAATTTTTTAGGTGTATTGCTAGATATTAATCAAAGCTTGAATAAATTTAGAATGTTATTTCAATAACTCAAACGGTTTCTTCTTTCCTTTTCTGTAAAATGCTGGATTATAATCACAGCCAGTCAAAGCATAAAAAGCTGGAAGAGCAAGACACAATTTTTAGAGTCGGAATATGAGTCGGCCGCACTGTAATTTGAAAGTCCAGCTAACAGCTTTTGACTCGTTAAAATTCCAGCTGACATGAATTATTATGATTAATAAATTATAATCTTTAATATAAACAATTTTCAGCTTTGCCAAAATAATACGAGTTTTTAGTCGCGCCAGCTAACATCAATTTTAGTTCTCATACAAGTACTAACCATCAAAATAAGTTCATAGAGTCCGTGCCAAAATCACCGTAAAAATTTGACGCTATCTCCCGGACTATACTAATAGGTAAAAAAAATACGTATTTTTACGGAAAATTTATAGTATATCTGATTAGGATATCCAGGAATAAGTTTTTTAAACCACTACAATTTCAGCGTGTATTTGACGGACATATATATTTTTACAATTAGTACTCTATTTTAAATCGATAAAAAATAATTTAAAGTTGTATGTACGGAGAGACATAATGACGTCATATCGACACTTTCTGGGTGGTAGAAACTCCATACGCAGCATGATTTTTGTCGGACAAGTTAACCACTATTTTCAAAATAATTTTATTAAACAATTCTCAAAAAATCAAACTTGTATATATGGAGAGTCATAGTGACGTTATATCGACATTTTTAGGGTGGTGGACACGCCATACGCAGCATAATTTTTGTCGGACAAGTTGACCACTATTTTTAAACTTACTTTATTAAACAATTCTCAAAAAATCAAACTTGTATGTATGGAGAGTCATAGTGACGTTATATCGACATTTTCAGGGTGGTGGACACGCCATACGCAGCATGATTTTTGTCGGACAAGTTGACCACTACTTTTAAACTTACTTTATTAAACAATTCTCAAAAAATCAAACTTGTATGTATGGAGAGTCATAGTGACGTCATATCGACAATTTCGGGAATCAGGCATACGAAAACGCAGCAGCGTCAAGAGTTGTCGCATTAAAAAGTTTGTCGGACTCGTCACAAAAAAGGCACTCACAAAGTTTTACGTTTGTATGTATCAAAAAAAATGTTGTTCGTTGTACTGGGGACTAGTAACCAAATCACTTCACGGTCTGTATACTTGTAGTCTGTATACATTGGTAGCAGCAAGTGGTTTTAAACCCGTGCTCTCGGTTTGCGTGACCATTGCTCTACCACTACACCACGGTCGCCTTATATATGTAGATCTGTCAATAAATTACAACTAAAATTTCAAGAGTGGTAGGGGTAGTAGCACCACTTACAAGTATACAGACCGGGAAGTGATTTGATCACGTTTCGGGATCAGCTTGTAAGTTGCCGGTTCCATCTATGCCGGCATAGTGGATGTGATTGCTACTCACAGTTATTAAATTGTAGTAGCAGTGACATTCATTCATGGACCACACTTCGGCCAAGTCACAATAAAAAAAAAATGCTAAAGTGCAAGAGAAAGGAATTCAAATAAACTTCTCAAACCCTAAAGTGCACTATAACTATACATATTAACTAACTACAAGCAAATTAATAGATTGGAGAAACGTGCAGTGCGGTTTAACAATCGATCGATTGTAGAAGCCAATTCGACATAGACAGTCTAACTAAATGAATAAAGAATGAGATTTCCTATATTTAACGGAAGGCAACCCGAGTTAGCGTTCTTTTTAACTCGGTTGACCCGGGTCGAATAATTTACGACTAGTTCCATAACTAGGGGCTACATTTTTTTTTATTGTGAAACGACATTTGACATACTTTAACACAGCTAAATACAACACAACGGTTTTATTTTATTACAATCGACAAGTGGAATGCTTTGCCAGCCCATGTGTTCTCAATCCTATGAACTTGGATTCTTCAAGCGATGCGTGAAGAAGCACCTTCTGAAGGTTTAGTGACGGCGACTGAGGCATCCGCGAACTAACTCGGTTTTTTCAGTCGACGTCACTCTTGGAGCTCCTCTTGCTGATCATCAAGCGGGTCGAGGTCGGTTGTCGTCTCATAATAAAAATAATAAAATAAACATTTTACGATTACATATGTTACTTGACAATTGACAGCTCCTGGATGGAGTAGGATCCACTACATCAGCAACTTCCATGTTGACAGACTGGGCAAATGACCACCAATTGACTGTCTACCACTTGATCAAAACTAAATTCGAAAAATTATACAAACGAACTAAATTCACAAATAGAAAACAATGATAATTTAAACAAAACATCTTTACATAATAACAACAAGTAAGCAACTAAAAGTTGTTTGTTTATTTGCAAACAAAACAAAATAATGATAAAGCATTTACGTTGATTGATTGTTACCATTGATTATTATTATACATTTCTCTAAGCTACTAAAGTTGCTTATATCATAGAAACAGGACGACCAAAGTACCTATATCAAAGATACATTGGTACCGGTGAGTGGTTTCGAACCCGTGCTCTCGGTTTGCGTAACCCTAAACCACTACACCACGGTCGCCCAATAGACTCTTACATACTAGTAACAATACTAGATTCTATAAAGGTGTACTTAATTTTTGTTGGCCGGTATAGTGGACGCAACTACTATTTACTGTAGTAGAAGTGTTGCAGCTTAACACCAGGCGGGGTACTGTCGGGCCACAATTAAACAAAAATATATCTTGAACTTTTTTCATTGTGGCTCGAGATTACCCCGTCTGATGTTAAGCTGGAGTGCGGTCCAAGAATGGAGGCGACTACTATTATAGTTCAATAACTGCAAGTAGCAGTCGCATCCAATATACCGGTCTAGTTAGAACCGACAACTTAGAAGCTGATCTCGAAATGCGACAAAGTCTCTTCTTAGGTGAATTTGGCAGACTGGACACCACTGCCTACCACTCTTAAAGTGGTATAAAACTATAGCATATTTCAATGCTAGCTTTTTTATTGTGACTCGACACCTGGACACGACCTGCATGATGGAGGTCTAAGAGTGACGACGACTGAAAAAACCGAGTCAGTTTTCGGCTGCCACAATCGCCGCCTCTGAGCCGGCCTAACGTGCTTTTTCACGCATCGCTTCATCTCATGTGAATGAATGCCTAGAAGGGTGTTTGCCGACCAAATCGGAGACATCCCCAAGAAAGCTATGAAGAGAATTGTGAATGTGAAGGAAGCGAGAGAGTTGTGTCAGGGTCGTGGCAAGAGGCGCTCCATTGTCTCTACCTATCCCTGTGGGAAAAGGCGTGACATTTTTTGTTATCATCAGGATAGTAGCGCTTTAATTTTTGGGGGAATTAAGAGGTGACAGTTCGATTTGATTTATTAATATACAGGTAGCTACCTACTATAGTTCTCATATAGTGTGTATGTACAATACCGTTTGGTAGACATTGCCAAAAACGATTTTAGCTTAAATAACATCGTGAATGATTTCATAATCTTTATTTATAACTAACAAGTAACTGCTCATACGTATTTCCATATATGTTGAGGATAAAGTATACAATTAACGTATCCTCCGTCTTAGCATTGGCTTTTATATTAGTGCTGATTAGTGAATTAAACAAATTTTATGCGGCTTACTATCGCGTTTATTTTGGTTTTGATTTTACATTTTTTTTATTACGGTGGCAAGGCTTTCGAAATGTCAGAATAATAATAAAATGTATATGTAAAATCAAAACCAAAATAAACGCGATAGTAAGCCGCATAAAATTTGTTTACTTAATTCATAGTTTTAGTTGCATAATTTTTAATTATTTTTCTTATATTTACGTTTCTATATGAAGTTACTGGCAGGCATAGTAAAGGCTATTAGACCGTAGACTAAGAATTTTATAGTCATCAGCGGTTTTGGACCGTCCCTTGCTTATCGTCAGGTAAATCAAGGTCAGATGTAGGTAACATCACAATAAATTAAGAAGATATATTCGTACAGGCATATTGGTTTTGAACCGTGGAATAGTATGCAAAACTACTAGACCACGATGACCTTTAATGTTCTTATTATAAATGCGTCATCAGACATAGCGCGTAGAACGAATGGAGACCTTGTACGATAACATGCAGCGTAGGATGTTTAGACGGAGAACGTCCTCCTAAAGGTAGCAGAATAGAGCGGAATACTAGTTGACCGCTTCTAAAGTTGGGCGAATGTGGGGACAGGCTGCTAGGGGAGGCTGGGCACGTTGTGACACCGAAGCAAACACGAAGCGGTTGAAATTTTTTTATTGGGATACAATAGTTGCAATCTGGAGGCTCTGCAACTACGCAGAAATAGCGGCTTTGTGCATCCTCTATCGCCTATACCACGGAGAATGTTCTGAAGAGCTCTATAACCTTGTTCCTACCTCAACTTTTAACACCCGTAATAACCGCACAAGTCGGGGGAAGCATCCGCATTCTGTCGACCGAATCGGCAGTTGAACTAAAAAGTTTGGTACGTCGTTTCCATGTAGAACAATCGACAAGTGGAATGCTTTACCAGTCCATGTGTTCTCCCCATCCTATAGCCTTGGATTCTTTAAGCGATGCGTGCAGAAGCCCCTTTGGCCAGCGTAAGGCGGCTAAGGTAGCCGTGAACTAACTCGGTTTTTGCAGGTCAGATGTCGAGACACAATAAAAATTATATGTCTGTGGATATCGCTGGGAGAAGCCTATAACCAGCAGTGATGGCTGGCATGAAAATGTACGCGTTATAAAGGCGACCGTGGTGTAGTGGCAGTGGAATGGCTACGTGAGCCGAATGGCACGCTACCAATGTATCTTTGATTGTCCTGTTTCTATGCTACAAGCACTTTAGTAGTTTAGTGTGTATAAAAATTAAATAGAAATTCAAGAAATAAAGTATCAGTTCCCAAAACAATATAATGAATAAAGTATATAGACATAACACAAAAAGGTCATTATTATCACGTGTTTATATTATTACCTCAAACAATAATAAATAAATGATTAAATGTTATTCACCGTTAATGATCTTTAATGACCTCCATGGCACAGTTTTAGGTACAACCTGGGTGGTATTGTCTATGCATTATTATTGTTATTTTTATTAGATAATATTAGGTGATAGATGTGGTTTGAAAGAAGATTTAGTGACAAGGATTGACAAAGGAATGCTTCGATGGTTTGGGCAATTTATAAATCTCATGTGGACTGATGCGATAAACAAGGCAGGCCCAGTAGAGTGCCTGGGCACATCCTCGGAGACATCCTCAAGAAAGCTAGATTGCCTAGTGCCCATAACCACATAGCCTGTATAAAGAGAATTGTGTATGTGAAGGAAGTAAGGGAATCATGGTATGTGTAAGGTTCGTGGTAAGTGGCGCTCCATTGTCTCTGCCTATCCCTGTGGGAAAAAGGCGTGACAATTTGATTGATTGATAATATTAGGTATAGTAATTAAATTCATAATTATTAAAATATTTTTTTACTTTTGCCAAACATTGAAAGGATGGACGAGATACGTGAGTCAATCAATCAAATTGTCCAGTTTTTCCTTTAGGATAGGTAGAGACAACAGAAATGGAGCCCCATTTGTCACAATCCTGATACAACTCCCTTACTTCCTTCACATACACAATTTTCTTCATACAAGATTACATCTAATGCAATGTTAAAATGTTTAATATTGTATAAAATATTTATTATTTTTGTCATGGAAAATAATTTAATACATATTGTAAGCTTTTTGGTTTATATTTTGATATAAAATCCACTTTGAATAAGTGATGTACCACGATGGCTGCAAAGCTCTCAAAACGTCGGAATAATAAAAAAATGTAAAATCAAAACCAAAATAAACACGATAGTAAGCCGCATAAAATTTGTTTAATTCATTAATCAATGTTCGCGCAAAATCTAAGAAAATACTACTTATTATTTTGTTTCAGTTTCTTTTCTCTAATTACTATAATAAAATATATGATGTGTTTATAAAAAGTGTTTGTGTGTCTATTATTATTTCTATTTTGTGTGTATACAGGACACATAAAATAGAAGGAACATGATATTATAAGTTCCTCATTGAATATTACATCAATGTCAAGTACCAAAGAGTATTTATTTTAATTGAAGGCAATGTATGCAGTTTATTTTTGAACAACATTGACCTACTTTTTGTATTATATTATTTACATAATAATTTTGTGACTTAGGTTAAGTAAAAATCAATCAATCAAATATCATTAAAAAATAAATAAATAAATTTATTTTTGTATTTAGTGCAGCATTAGCTGAAAATGATGAGTAGTTTTAAAAGTCATGTTTAAAAGCATTTGACAGTACCAATGTATCTTTGATATATGTACCATGGTCATCCTGTTTCTATGATACAAGTATGTTTCATAGAATTAGAAATGAAAAACAAAAATGCTATGCCTTGTAAGCCTGATATTAAACCATACAAAAACTTTACATTGAATGACAATCAAT
Organism: Tinea trinotella; assembly: GCA_905220615.1. NCBI lineage: Eukaryota > Metazoa > Arthropoda > Insecta > Lepidoptera > Tineidae > Tinea > Tinea trinotella. Next base: position 1,477,660 of record HG992319.1, on the reverse strand, counting down.
CAATCAAATTGTCACGCCTTTTTCCCACAGGGATAGCTAGTGACAATGAAGCGCCACTTGCCATGATCCTGACACAACTCCATCAGATCCCTCACATCCACAATTCACTACATACAACCTCTACGGTTATGTATGATAATCATAAAATAATCAGTTAATTTTGTGAGACAGAGATGCCTGCAGACCCTTTTAATGTGCCATCATTATCTAATGACAAAATATGTGTCTACAACATTATTAAGATAACAATTACGTGAGATTGTAAAATGATAAGTCTGTTTAACTTAATAGATATGACTACAATAATAGTATTCAATTTTTTTTACATGGTTTGGGCCTATGGAAGTAATTTATGAATCTGACATGGATGGATGCATTAAACAAGGCAGGCCCAGGAGGGTGTTCTCCGACCAAATCGGAGACATCCTTAAGAGAGCTGAGTTGCCTAGTGCCCATAACCACAGAGCTTGTATGAAGAGAATTGTGGGAAAAAGGTGTGACAAGGTATATATTTATCTTTAGTGTAGACTGTATAGTCTAGAATTACTTTATCTTTAATTGAAAAACACACTTGAATAAATAAGTGAGCATAAGCTAAACAATAAAGCTAAAAAATAAAACCTAAGGAAACAATATCAACAACTATATCATAGCGCAACTGTCAAACAGAGAACACCAATATTTACTTTGTGCGTAAAAATAAAATAATAATAATATATTAATCAGTGAATAAAAAGTGTAATAACCATCCTTAATTGTAAATAAATACGTGGTAACGTTATTTTAGTTGTACATTAAATAATAAGTGCATAAAATATAAAATTTAAACAGTGAACGATAAAGTGAACTTTAAATACAAACAGTGACTTTATTTTTATCATTTATGACTTATATTGTGTGTGATCTCGAGGTTGGGTCAGGTGTTGGTGATTTTGCATTACGGCTGACTTTGCATAATGTGATTAGTTATATGTACTAAAATCTTTAATTTATACAAAGAGGGTATCAGCAATACTTCTTTTAAGTTACAATCACCAACAATACTCGTACGCTCCCGCCTGACCAATGTATAGATCTATTTCGCGGCCACCATCATTGCACAATTAGCGTAGTTCTAAGTATTGTGGTCCATCACTTGTGCGCCACGGGTTCGATCCCCACGTTCGACTCGGCTTTTTATGTCTCAAATTTATCTAAGTAATTCTTTGAAGTTGTTTCTTTAATCAATTTCCTTAAAATTTCAACTATAAGCAACAGCGCCATCTATTGAGAAAATCAAGCAACAAACAAATTGATCTCAAAACGCCATCTATTTATTCATTCACAAAGGATTAGCTGTCACAGTTTATCTATTTTATTTACTTCTTGAGTAATTAAATATAGATATAATAGTTAAATACATTATTATATTTTTATATTGTTTTCCTATATCTCAAATAAAAATTGACTTAAAATAAATTGTAACCTTAGTTGTTATAGGATGCCATTAAAACGCACTCCCCCGTCTAAACAAAAATCTTTGTCAGAGACAGACATGGATAGCATGTATGAAGAACTTTCTCCTATTGTGGCGAACACTTCTGTCCATGTAAATAAAGATCGTTTACGCATGAGGCGTGCCTGCGAAGAGAGTGATGTAATGAAGGAAGTGCGTTCCTTGCTCACCAAGTTATCGAACGAACAAAATAAAAAGTTTGATATTTTGCAAGCCACTATCGCAGATATTAAATCACAGAACTCGGATATACGCAATTTTATGGAATTTATATCGAATAAATACGATGATATGTGTGGACAATTAAAACAACTACACAAAGAAAAAGATGAACATCTTTTGTATATTAAAACGTTAGAGGCAAGGCTTGAGGGGCGAGAGAAGGACTCATGCGCAGCTAAAATTGAACTAAGAAGCATTCCACAGAAACCGAGTGAGACAAAGACAGACCTTATAACACTAGTCAAGAACGTGGGACCACACTTGGGTGTACAAATCCAGTCATCAGATGTTAGAAATGTGTATAGAGGCGTCGCACAACCAGATAAGATAAAACCTATTATAGTGGAATTTTCTAGCGTAATTACCAAAGAAAACATAATTAATAATCATAAAAATCAAAATAAAAAAGGGGAAAAACTTAATACCTCTCATTTCAGGTTGGATGGCCCCATTAAACCTGTTTTTATTTCTGAAATGTTAACAACAAGAACAAAAAAACTTTTTTACAAAACACGAATGCTAGCCAAGACAAATGGTTATGCTTACTGTTGGACCTCTTTCGGTAAAGTATATGTTAGAAAAGCTGATAAAGAGCCGCAAATACACATAGCTGAGGAAAATGACCTGATAAAAATCACAAAATCGACAGTGTGACTAGGCCTTCTTTCAATACTTGCCACATTAATTATAATAAGAACTACTACTTTATTTGTTCACATATCTTACTTACACATACTAACTTTGTTTTATTTACATATTTACACATATTCAATTACACTTCATACCCCTCTACGTCTACACAGTTACATAACTACAGACATTTTAATTTTCTTTATTCTCGTATGTACAATTTTTCCTGAGTATCATAATAAATTAATGTGTCAAATTCTAGTAAAATTGATTAGTTCATCTAGAAAATTCTTTACAAAATTATTTACAAAACAGAAAATAAAATAAATGATCATATAGACAATTTTAATATCTCAAAGTCAATGTATTGTGATGTTGAAAATTGTAAGAATTTATTATATACTGCCCCTCATTATACTCTTCTAATGCAAAATATAAGGAGTATATCCCGCAACATTGATGCCTTTCATGTTCTCATGCATAGAATTGACTCTGTATGTGACATTATCATTCTAACGGAATGTTGGCTGTCATGTAACCCGTTCATACCTCCAATACCTGGCTTCAATACGCATATCACTAAAAAGTACAGTAATCAAAATGATGGGGTAGTGGTTTATACTAGATCAGACCTTAATATTACTGTGGAAGAACCTAATGTGGAGGAATTTAATTGCCTGGTAATTAAAGTTGGAAATAGCACAGCATTTATAGCCATATATCGATCACCATCTTACAAAAATATTAACCAATTTGAGAGCTCTTTGAATACTGTCCTTTCAAACCTATCTTCATATAAAAATATATGCATTGCTGGCGATTTAAACATTGATATTGTTCCTGATCATACCAATAATAAAGCCCAAACACTACTTAATCTGTGTGCAAGTCATGGATTGCTTGCAGCTCACACATTACCAACTAGAAATGGCAAGACATGTCTGGATCATATAATACTAAAAACTAAATTACCAGCGACAACTCTAGTCTTAAATTCCTGTATTACTGATCATCAGGCAATATTATTTTGTATAAGACTTAAACAACCGAGAACTTATGCGCATACCTATACGAATAAAATAGACAAACATAATCTTAACCTAGAACTAAGTAATATTAATTTCGAACCATTATATACTATGACTGACGTAAACACTGCTATGGACTATTTTATGAAGTCAGTTAAACAAGTTATTGATAAAAATACTAACAAAATAATATTCTCGCGACGAAAAAAGATTATTAAACCATGGATAACACCAGGACTTTTACGCTGTATAAAAAATAGGAATAACTTATATAAAAAATCAATTCTAAATCCAAATAATGTCATTATTAAAATAACATATAATAGGTATAAACATTTTTGCAACAAAATACTAAAAAAAGTTAAAAGGGCGTATGAAAAAAGCCAACTTGAAAGGGCAAAGGGTAATAATAAAAAAATGTGGGATATTGTTAAGGATGTCATCTATTCAGGTAGCCCAAAACTTACAGCATCACAACTACTGACACATAATCCTCAAAAATCCATAGATGATGTAAATAATTTTTTCGTAAATGTTGGCAAGGATCTTGCTGATAAAATTTATCCTGGGGTTCATAGATGGTCTAGTCTGGGGAGCAGCCCAGCTTCTCACTCATTCGTTCTCGTTGAAACCGATGAGGATGAAGTAGTAGCTTTGATTGCTAACTTGGGGAGTGTATGTTCCAAGGGGTGGGATGGAATTAATAATGACGTACTTAAAAATAACTGTAAAATATTTGCTCGTCCTTTGGCTTACTTGTTTAACATGTCTCTCTCTTTAGGGGTGTTTCCCTTAGCCTTAAAGAGATCGGTGGTTATTCCAATACATAAGGGTGGCAGTAGAGACTGTGTCAACAACTATAGGCCCATATCAATATTACCGGCAATTTCAAAATTACTAGAGCGCATTATAAATAAAAGACTAATCGGCTATTTAGAACATTATTCCTTACTGTCAAATGCTCAATTCGGTTTCAGAACTGGCAAGTCAACTAATGATGCCGTTCACGTTTTAACCGATTTTGCAGTTCGTAATATGGATGATGGAATAAAAACCTTATGTATCTACCTTGATCTTGCCAAGGCGTTTGACACGGTTTCTATTCCAAAACTTCTAGAGAAGTTGGAATACCTGGGAGTTAGGGGAGCACAGCTTGACCTATTTAGAGACTACCTCCAAAATCGTACGCAGGTAGTAAAAATAAATGAATATGTCAGCTCTGCTTTGCCAATCACTTATGGAGTGCCACAAGGCAGTATTCTGGGACCTTCTTTGTTTCTTGTATACATAAATGAGCTGTGTAATATTTGTATTCCACACGGCAAAATAGTCTCATATGCTGATGACACGGCATTACTATTTACCGCTAAAACATGGGAATCAGCATATGGTGCAGCTCAATGCGGTTTTAATATAGTATGCGACTGGCTAAGGGCCAACTTTTTGAGTCTTAATATCGATAAAACACATTTAATGGAATTTGCAGCACGCACTCGTATAGAAACTCATGATTATATAATTCTAGTACACAAACCGAACTGTCAGCGTGATCTTCCATGCTTGTGCCCCCCTTTAACAGTTACAAAATGTGCTAAGTACCTTGGTGTGATGGTTGACTCTAATTTGACTTTTAGACCACATGTCGAACTGGTTAGTCTGAGATTACGTAAATTAATTTTTATATTTAAAAACCTTAGACATATTGCTCAATTTAAACTTGTAATCCAAATTTATAAATCATTATGTCAGTCAGTTTTGCTATACTGCATCACCTCTTGGGGCGGTGCAGCAAAATCAATTATGATCGGACTTGAAAGAGCTCAACGTGCATTATTGAAAGTGTCCACTTTTCGCCCTCGACTTTTCCCCACTTACACTCTCTACCAATCATGTGGAGTGTTAAGTGTGCGGCAATTATTTATACTGCAGTTAATTTTAAAACAACATTCAGAAACAAATTTTGAAGTGTCTGATCTGGAGATCACTTCACGCCGAAGAAATCGGGTTATAAATATTGCAAATGTATTTAAATTAACACTGACAATGCGTTTTTACTGTTTTCTGGGACCATTTGTATATAATAAATTAAATAAAAAGCTCAACATATTGAAAACAAATAAGGGTCAATGTAAAACCACCGTAGAAAAGTGGTTATTACATTTGAATTATAATGATACAGAGGAAATATTGAATGTAACTAAATGAAGAATCGTATATTTTACACAACTAGAGGACCACACACACACACACACACACACACACACACACACACACACACACACACACACTACACCTAATACTAACACACTAACAATAATACTAACTCTTAGGTTTATATTTTGTAGTAAATGTAAAAAGTGTCCAATTAATAATGTTTTGTAAACTCGATTGTAACCGAAGATACAGTTCCCCAACTACTTTCGGTACAGAGCCAAATGTGTACATAGGATAACTTATTTTAATAAAGATTATTATTATTATTATTATTATTAACTTAAAAGAAATATTAGGAATTACAGATAAAATTCTATCAAAAACCATAAATAAGTGCTAAACAAGAAGAATTACAGCTTACAACACCATCAAAATAAGCCTATAAACTCAATACAGCAACAAAATATTACCAAACAGAAGCTCAAGTCACTTCAAAGTTCAAAAGCATACATACTCACCAATATTTTAATATTCATAAACACTATTATAGAACGACCTATATTTGATTTTTTGAGGTTTTCGTGTAATATAATAAACAAAGGCTACGAAAAACAAAAAGGAGACGATTGTAGACAGAATCAGGGATAACAATAAACGTAATGCAGCTGGTCCGAAATGAAATTCAGTTTCAATATGAGGTTCAGACTTTGGAATCAATGCACAAATAACAGATATCACCAAAGCAAATGCTAGGGCAAGTTTTGCTACCAATAGTTTCTGAGCTTGGTAACCAATGATACATATGACAAATGTTATGAAATAAAGAAAAGTTAAAAAATATACACCTTCCCCTAACTTAGCCATTTGTCATTTCAGATCGATAACACATGCACAATAGGCCAATCTTTTATATCTAAAAATTAGAAACACGAAATGTTCGTGATAGGTTAATTAAACTGTTCACAATGTTTGAGATTAATTTATGGATAATAAACTGAGTTATTTTACCAAATTATTATGATACACTCGCGAACACGTCCAATCACATTTCTTTTTTTTTGTAACTAGTGTTGGTACTAGGTAAAAATATCAAAGATAAAAAGGATTTTTGCTGAAGGCAACATTTATTTGTTATTATGCGCAGTATATATATATTAACACATTTATGTTTTTTAAGGTTGGAAAGTTAGTTTCCATACATGAATAATAAATTATATTTAATATGAGTATATATATCACCACCGATAAAAAAAAATCATGTGAATTGTGAAATATCAAAACTAGATAAGTAGTACCAACTTAGAACTTACAAACGTCGCTTTTATTATTTTAAAGTTGTCTACTGTGACAGTTGTGAATTTCTCTATGCTGTGAAGTTGTCATTTTCTATAGAAAGGTAAGTTTTAAATTAATTATTTGGTTTAAAATTACTTTGTTTTCAGTATTTGGAAATATTTAACATTATTACAAAAAATGTTGAACAAAAATTTTTACTATAACATTAACAGATTATGAAAAAATAACGCCATTTTCCGCTCCATGTTCTAATGATGTACTCAGTTTTTTCTTACTATCACGCTTAAAATGTGTAATTTATAAGTTTTGTGTATATTTTTAAGTGAATGTGCAACGTCACTTTTATGTTATCCTAATCTACGTATGAGAATAAACACATTATGTTGTATTGTTTATAATGTTAATTTGTGGTGACTAATCGTAGACCACTTGAACGTAAATTAGAAGGTCGGTGGAGTTCCGCGCTTAGATTTCTTACTTCAACATTAAAAGTCGTTGACCCATATAATTATTAAAACAAAAATAACACCAATTTACCTATCTATAAAAAGCATTTTAACATTAATTAGATAAATGTACTATGCTATGAACATACAGTCAGTGATTGATAAAAATAATTTTCAACAAGTTCTACCCCAAAAGAATAATAGGTATCAGAGTATGTTATATATTTAAAACTACAATGACTTCATAATCTATGATATCATTCATAGGTGTGTTGTCATAGATAATACAGATCTTTAATTAGGTTAGGTTTGCATCAATATTATATTTGCAATAAAAGGTGAAGAAGAAAGTGTGTCAGAAATGAGACTCTCCTGCCTGCCACTGATGGATCTGGCACTCGTACGGAGAGTCTATGGATGCTAAGAAATTGTTTCATTTCATCATGGTCTTTACAATGTCTCAACACTCAACTAGATTGCCCTCACTTTCCCCTCTACCAAAGGACCCCATCAACATTTCCTAACCATTCTTCTTCAGTGGAACCACCCAATATCCAGAAAGGCCAGGAGACTCTTCTCATTCTTGCAGACCTCCAGAAGCGTATTCATGTTGTCAAGGAACTTCTGTCTTGCTTTGAGCACTCCTGAAACTCAAGAGCACAGCTGTCTCCTCCTCATTCAGGCAGCCCCTACAGAGGGGTCTGTCCAATATATGTTGAGGTTATACAGGTGCTTAATAAAACCACAATGTCCCGTTATAGCACCCACCATAATGCGGAGCTTAGCTCTGCTAAGATTTAGCAGTTGTCTGGTCTAGCGTCTGTCCATATGAGGAAGAGATTCCCGGGACTGTCTGCATTCTATTGTCTGTAATTCTTATAGAACTATATGCAATTGAGATAGATTACATACAATGTGTTGTTGATTACATGGCAGAAAAAAATGTGTAAACTCTTATTTTACACAGTGTAAACTCTTTATAACGAAACTCAAGGGACTGAGCATTTTTCATTGTTATAGAGAGTCTTCTTTACATGGAGTGAACAAATACATTAATGGGTTTTAACACAAACCAACCAAGTTGTGCTCACTCCTACTTTATAGAGAGTTTATCGTTATAAAGAATAATGTTATAAAGAATTTACACTGTACATGTATTATTTATCAAAAATGCAACAACATTTGTTCTAGGAAAATATACCATGAGCAGATAATTTCCAAGAAAAAAAAAGTTTTTCACTTTCCATATACATGTCTGTCCTACAGTATAAACAATTAACAGCATTTCATAAGTCATAAAGTTATGTCAGGATCGTGGCAAGTGGTGCTCTATTGTTTTTGCCTATCTCTGAGGGATAAAGGAGTGACAATTTGATTAATTGATCGATCCATTATATAGAGTTTAATTTGCCTTATTTTTCATATTTTGGAAATAAGCTTGGAATCAATAATATATTAAATGTCCATCAAAAAGTCAATCATTTTTGTTTTCATATGATATCAAAAACTAAGCAAGATTTTAAAACAAAATATTGCTTTTTATTTTATTTCATTGAGTTCTAATAAGACTCCACAATCAGATCACAGCATCATGGAAACAGCTGTCTCCGAATCGTAGAAACTTGATCAATCATAGCATGATTTTGTCTCTATCTTTCCTTGTGGAAAATGCAGTTTTGTATAATCTGAAGTTTGTTAATTTTTTTATTTACATTTCTATACTAAGCTACTCTAGTGCTTGTATCATAGAAACAGGACAACCAAAGTACATATATCAAAGATACATTTGTACCGGTGGGTGGTCTCGAACTCAGGCTCTCGGATTGCGTAACCATTGCACTGCCACAACACTACGGTCGCCTTTTAGTTTTATACATGTAGCTAAAATATAGAATCAGTCTGAGACGTCATGTCTATCTCTTTGCCATGTAATACCTGCCAGTGTTGTATAACATAATCAATCTAAACTTGACCTAGAGAAAAAAAACTGTTGGAACAAGATGAATCATCACAATATTGAGAATATACTTAGGTGCATATTAAACTAAATACTTTTTGATTTTATTGTAGGCAATATTTTTAGTTGAAAAGATTTTAATATTTTTTATGAGACTTTACTTCGACTCCGTCTAAAAAAAAATAGCATTACAAGCTGATCCCAAAACGTGACCAAGTCCCGGTTCGATTCCCGATCGGAGCAAATATTTGTTACATAGCTTTTATTTGTAATATTTAATAATTATATTAAATATTGCAAATATTTGTTGATAAAGAATAGAGGCGTATAGTTGCTTTCGGTCTGGTTGTCAAAGAGTGGTAGGCAGTGGTACCCAGTCTGCCGATCCGGAGTAGTACCACCACTTACAAGTATACAGACCGTGAAGTAAAGTGATTTGGTCACGTTTCGGGATCAGCTTGGGTTCGGTGCGTCATTTTTTTGTATAAAAATCAACAAATGGAATGCTTGCCTGCCCATGTGTTCTCTCCATCCTATGACCTTGGATCCTTCAAGCGATGCGTAAAGAAGCACCTTTGGCCGGCATAGTGACGGTGACTGAGGCAGCCGTGAACAAACTTGGTTTTCTCAGTCGTCGTCACTTTTGGACCTCCTCTTGCTTATGATCAGGCGGGACGAGGTCAGATGTCGTGTCACTATAAAAAAAATGTGAACTGCATTTAGTATTTAGTAATAGGATAACAAATTAGAAAGGAATACAACTTTCAATTGCACTTGACTCGAATGAATTACTTGTTCTACTATTATAAGCTCAATTTTCTTTCAATAAGGCTGCCACTCATAAATACATTTAATTTTCTATCACAGTTTAATTAAACTATTAGCGCTTAAAGGTGTGATTCCACCGGCGACTGCAGACTGCCCTAATGGTTTGTATGATGTTGATTAGGTGAATTGACGCCGTAGAAATGCGGTCGGTAAGGAGTGTATGTGGAGTGACGATAGCGGATAGAATAAGGAACTGCACATTGGTTGAAAGAAAGAAAGAGATGTGGTTTGAAAGAAAATGTAGTGACAAGGATTGACAAAGGAATGCTTCGATGGTTTGGACACATGGAAAGGATGAGTGAAAGTAGATTAACGAAAGGAATTTATAAATCTGATGTGGATGGATGCGTTAAACAAGGCAGGCCTCAAGAAAGCTAGGTTGCCTAGTGCCCATAACCACAGTCCCCTTCTCCTTTTTCATACTGGTCCCTCCCATGTAGTTGCCTCTAGTGTCCACCTTTTATCTGTGCGTCTTGCTATATGTCCTGTCCACCTCCACTTTTGCTTTAGAGCATATTGTAAGACGTCTATAATATTCGTTTTCCGTCTTATCTGTTCGCTTTTTATTTTTTGTATCCTTCTTATTTTTAGTACACTCCTTTCCATGGCTTTTTGACATGATACTAGTTTAGATTTTATTTTTGTGTTATACGTCCATGTTGGTAGAACACATGTATCTAAAACAGTTTTCTTTAGATGAAGGGGAAATTTCCCTTTTAGGATTGAACAGTAAATAAAACACATTTAACATGTATTGTACATAGGCGAGCTCAATGACTAGTGACTAGTGACGAATGACTAGTGACATTTTCTACCAGCCCCCCTAGCACGGCAATCTAAGAAGCAAGATAAAGAACTGCTAGGAGTAATATTGTAACTCATTTTAAATCACTTGTTAAGTCGGCACATCTAAATTTTCATTGATGTTTTGTGTAAAGTTTAACAGAACGTTGAAATATCTTTTTTGGTCATTTTGATGCACTGTTCTGGTAAGTTATTTAAATTGAGTAGCCATGATATTCTTAGCAGGTCTTTATCTTGCTTCTTGGATTGCCGTACTGAGGGGGCAGCTAACCTTTGGGATAGTGGGAGGGAACTGTGGGTGCATTTACTTATTTAAAATGAATACTGCCTATGAAAGTAAAGCGTGATAGCTTCATTGATTGATTGCTATTAAGCTTTTTTACACAAGTCACCTTAAAACTTGAACGAATGACAGCCTTATACAACAATGAAGTAAGTTATTTCTGAACGGGGCAGCTATTAAAATAGCTTATAACATGAAACAATTATTGAAAAGGTCACTTATATTGATTCACTTTCATTTGGAAATAAAACTAACAATGAAAGTTTACTTTTACTTTACGAAAATTATATTTGACTTTTTACTTTATTAGTAATATCTTCATTTTTTATTAATAAAATATTTTTCACGTTACTATACTTACTAAGCTACTAAAAGAAACGAGACATAGAAATGCAGAAATGCATCATAGAAACGGGATGACAAAATATATCAGATACATTGGGGTTTTGAACCAGGCATTCTTGGCTTGCGTGACCAATATACTACCAGAACACCACGGTCGTCTTAATTCTCGAACGTTGCCTGTAAATAATAGAATAGTTCCCGCACTTGCCACAATCCTGACAATGCTAGGTATTTCCATACCATAATAATATACAGGTTGTAAATATTAACATAGCAACCCAGCTCCTGTCTATAAGTATGGTTGAATGACCGATAACGCTATGCGAGGTCGCAGAGTCTGGCCTGCACTACTCGGGGTGGGATGGATAGTGGTATTTACATTACTTGTTTTATGTTCCAATGTTGTTTTGTATTTTTTTTTATTTAACAAATAATGTCACCATTTTTTTTTATTGTGATTCGACATATGACAGCACCCCGCTTGATGTTAAGCCAAAGTGTGGTCCATGAATGAATGTCACTGCTACTACAATTCAATAACTGTGAGTGGGCAATCACATCCACTATGCCGGCCTAGATGGAACCGGCAACTTACAAGCTGATCCCGAAACGTGACCAAATCACTTCACGGTCTGTATACTTGTAAGTGGTGGTACTACCCCGGGTCGGCAGACTGGGTACCACTGCCTACCACTCTTAAATAAATAACCATAATAAAAAAGGACCTGAATTCGGGAACCGCATTTGAAATGAAAATAATTGCCTATGTTAATAGGCATAGGATTAGCATGTACTTACTCAACGTCAGTTTTTTGGCACGACTTCGAAAAGGCGTTTGACGATACGAAGACCTTAATGGCGACTGTGGTGTAGTGGCAGTGCAATGTCTACGTAAGCCGAGTGGCACTAGTTCGAAACCACCCACCGGTACCAATGTATCATTGATATATGTACTTTGGTTGTCCTGTTTCTATGATACAACCACTTTAGTAGCTTAGTATAGAAATGTATAATAAATAATAATAAACTTGTTCAAGAACCTCTGGTTCATGGGTTAGGTTTATATTTATCTACACCCGGTATTTTATTCATTTATCAAACCTTGACATAGAAAATGTGAGCTTATATAAAATATGTGTTATTTAAATTCCTTTAGAAACATAACTTTAACCCGATAAAAAGTTTATATCAAGTTTTATGGACGCGCCGTACTGCGTTGCACCGACAGGTTTCATAAAAATAGATAGTGTTAGGTCGTTTCTACATTGAAACTATAGTCTATGTTTTAATAATTTAATAAATAAATTTAATAACGAGTAATTTAATAAAAGTGTCTGTGTTATTAGCCTAATAGCAAAAAAGAGACAAAGCAATGCTTAAATCAGTTTTGTTTTTTCTATTCACCATTAATCTTTTGGCTCACGTGCAGCTTTTAAAACAACTTGCAACTTGAGTTATTTGCAAAAACATCTTCTGTATAAATTGGTAATGAAAATTGGATGAAAGTATTTATACGTGCACATCGTTCAAATGCGACCGGAGATCGAACCAGGTGTCGCTTAACATCGCACGTTATGTAGTAATAATCTAGTATGTGGAAAGCGTTGGAATATGCCTTTTTTGTTCTGTATTTAACAATGTACTTTTTTTTTGACTCAACATGTGACCTTGATCTGCTTAAAGGTAAGCAGCATGATTGAGATACGAGAGTGTCTACTGTTTTTCACTCTGCACAATTCAATTTGACGGACATAATCATTATAACAGAATCAAAGAAATTGACGAAAGGAATTTATAAATCTGATGTGGATGGATGCGTTAAACAAGGCAGGCCCAGAAGGGTGTTTTCCGACCAAACCGGAAACATCCTCTCGAAAGCTGGGTGCATAACCGTAGAGCTTGTATCAAGAGAATTGTGGATGTGAGGGAAGCGAGGATTGTGTCAGGATCGTGGCAAGTGGCGCTCCTTTGTCTCTGCCTATTCCTGTGGGCAAAAGGCATGACAGTTTGATTGATTGATTACAGTTCTTATAACCACCTTACCTACCAGATATAATCGAAGCGTCTATTATTTACGCGTGTTTTTTTATTATTTCTTTCTTTCTATAAAACAGATTTTATAGAAAGTAGTATAGTAAAGTAGTATGATAGTAAATATAAAAGTATTGTTGTTAAAATGTAGTGTGTATTGAGCTTTAAACTGCAGAGACCTCGGGGTTATTTGCAAGACGTCCCTGGAGTTAGCTAAGAATATTAAACTTACTCAGAAAAATATTGCGCTCGCTTTACCAAAATTCGCGGCTCGTTAATCTTTTCAAAATTATGCATTTTATGTTTTTGTTTTTAAAACTGAATTTGATTTGGTCGCGTTTCGGGATCAGCCGGTTCCAACTAGGCCGGCATAGTGGATGTGATTGCTACTCACAGTTATTGAATTCACGAACCACGCTCCGGCCTAACATCAAGAATGCCGAGTCACAATAAAAAAAAAAGGAGAATGTCGCGTTGCAAAATACATTGAAAAATATTCTTTGTAACTCCCAGCAGCTGTTGATCTAAAATTAAAAAAGCAATTATTGTCATAAATGGTATTTGTCCTCGATTATAGTGAGAGAGAGAAAAAACTAGTCGAACTACAGTTGCAATATGGCGGAGATCAATGCAGTTCCGTTCTGTTTCAATTAGACGTTTCATACAAACGGACTAATTAATAAAAATCTTAATGATAAGCTAACTTTCATACTGTATTGAACATTTGGGACGAAATTAACAGTGCGTCTATTATGAGTATACAGTATAGTGTGAAGTGACGCGGTTTTTTTATTGTGACACGACATCTGACCTCGACCAGCCTGATGATAAGCAAGAGGAGTGACAAGAGTGACGACGACTGAGAAAACCGAGTTTGTACACAGCTGTCGCAACCGCCGTCACTATGCCGGTTTAATCTATATGGTACGTAACCACAGTAACAATTTATTCTAGTGTAGTGACGACGACTTAGGCAACCGTAAATTAAAACGCTTTTTTCAGTCCTCGGTGCTCTTGAAACTTCCCTTGCTTATCATCAAGCAAGAAAAATAGTTACGTCTGCGATACTAACTCGTATTAAAGGTAGTTAGGCGGATGTAACGTCGATTTTTGAATATAATTTTTGTTTTAATGTAATTGGAATAACTATGCACGCACGCAATCGCCTACATTGTGATGTAATTTTTTACATTACGTTTATGTCTTCACGCTGTATTAAAAAAAAAAAATAAAGTCCAAACTCTATATCGTGGTGTAGTGGTAGTGTACGCAAACCTAGAGCACGGGTTGAAAACCATTCACCGGTACCCATGTATCTTTGATATACTTACTTTGGTCGTCCTGTTTCTATTATACGAGTACTTTAGTAGCTTAGTATAGAAATGTAAATAAATTATTTTAAAATAAATTATATCGTTATTATCTGTATGTTTTTCACCATAATAATAAGTACTTCTTTGTTTTTAATAAGACTATATCTTGATATGCCTAATGGTCCAAAATCGCTGATAACTAAAAAAATAACGTTTTAGTTCACGTTTGCTTCATTTACCTTTTTTCATGCCCCTGCAACTACGCAGAGACATGGCTGCTCTGTGCGTCCTCTATCGCCTATACCACGGAGAATGTTCCGAAGAGCTCTTTAACCTTGTTCCTACCTCGTCCTTTCACACCCGCAATACCCGCACCGGTCGGGGAAAGCATCCACATTCTATCGAATCGAATCGGCAGTCGAACTAAAAAGTTCGGTTCGTCTTTTCTTTGTAGAACAATTGACAAGTGGAATGCTTTGCCAGCCCATGTGTTCTCTCCATCCTATGACCTTGGATCCTTCAAGCGATGCGTGAAGAAGTACCTTAGGCCGGCATAATGACGGCGGCTGAGGTAGCCGGGAACTAACTCGGTTTTTTCAGTCGTCGTCACTCTTAGACCTCCTCTTGCTTATCATCAGGCGGGTCGAGGTCAGATGTCGTGTCATAATAAAAAAATAAAAAACTATGCGTTTTCACGATTTGCTTCAAGGATCGGCGTTTTATGCAAAACTATCTATACGTGAAATGCTGTAACATCCGTGCTATAATCCAAGCGTGAAAAGGCACCTCTGGCTGGCCGACATAGTGACAGCGACTGAGGGAACCGTAAATTAAATAAATTTTTCAATCGGGACTTTCAGGCAATCAGGCAAGTTGAGGTCAGATGTCTCCTTTTTTTTGTATTAGATAAAAAAGCATGTTAGGTACTCGTACGAAAGTATTTTTTCTAACATATAAAATATAAATAAATTAGACGTTACGATTTGATTGATTGATTTGATAAAATTATATTTGTCGTTAATTATAGTTTTATAATAAACTAATTTATCGTCAAGAACGCTTCATTGCATAATTATCCTGTATAGGATATGTCATGCACCCTGTACATACGGATCGAAGGAGGGAAACTCACCCTCTCTGTGAGGGGTGAGGCTATAACGCGATTCGGAAACCATAGGGGTGGGATGACTTGTTTGTTATCGATACCTTCTTTTCAAATTTTTATTATGGTATTGATAGTTATAAAATGTTTTGTATTTACCAGAGTTAAACAACTTAAAAACTCATAATCAAATCGGCAACCCTAAACTGAATCGGTCTTTTTAGTCATCTACAAGTCGGCAAGCCAAGGTTAAATCTCAAGTCTCTGATATCTGTCGATGACAAGTGAATACAAATTCCTTTATTTTAATGATTGATTTTAGTAATAAGGCAGTCACCGACGGGATCGCACCTTGAAAGAAGATGTAGTGACAAGGATTGACAAAGGAATGCTTCAACGATGAAAGTAGACTTACAACAGGATTTTATTAATCTAATGTGGATGGATGCGTTAAACGAGGCAGACCCAGGAGATTATTTTCGATTAAATCTAAGACATCCTCAATAAAGCTGGTTTGACTAGTGACCATAACCGTAGAGCTTGTATGAAGAGAATTGTGGATCTAAGGGAAGCGAGGAGGTTGTGTCAGGATCGTGACAAGTGGTGCTCCATTGTTTCTGCCCATTCTTGTGGAAAAACGGAGTGATAATTTGATTGATTGCAATCCAGAGATTCTTAAACAACCGACGACAAATATGCATGAAGCTATCCCAGATTATAAATTAATCTATAAATCAACCTACTAATAATACCTCGACATAAATGCGAAAAGATATACTTTCTTTTATCTCGATATCGATGTCATGTCATCGATATTTGCACTTCCCTAGTCACCTTCCCTCTTTCCTTTCAGTGCTCGGTGAACCTCGTTCGCGAGAGAACGTGTGCTTTTATTTCGTACAGTAAAATTTTAGATACATTTTTGGTTTTCACCACGCGTCCAGTGTACCGTCCTGTTGCGTTAATTGTGTTGGTGAAAATATTAGTGGGCTTTGGAAAAATAATTATTTATTAGAAAACAGTTTTTTTAATTGAAAACCGTTTTTATAATATAAAACACATATGTATGTTTTATGATTTGCCAGCATTTTGGATAACTAATAATAGAATATACTAAGCGTGATATAAATATGTATATATTTTTGTTATAACATTTTCATACTAATCTTGTACTAAAGTGCTTGTATCATAGAAACATGACGACCAAAGCACATATATCAAAGATACATTGACATAGGCAAGTGGTTTTGAACCGGTGCGGTGAGGTATAAGCCAGAAGAATGTAGTCTTCTCAAATCGGAAATTAGATCTTCAAAGCTGGGATCCGCAGTGCCTTGTATGAAGAGAGTTGTGGATTAGCGAGCGAGAGAGTTATTCAGGATCTAGAATCTAGAACATTAGTTAGTTAACTTGTGTGTAAAAGATTTAATTTATTAATATAATAATATTAAGTTTAAGGCGACCGTGGTGTAGTGGCAGTGCAATGGTTACGCAAACCGGGAGCACGAGTTCGAAACTACCCACCAGATACCTAGGTATCTTTGATATATGTACTTTGGTCGTTCTGTTTCTATGATACAAGCACTTTAGTAGCTTAGTATAATTTTTTTTTATTCCGAGCATTTGGAAGTCCATAGTAGATCTACACCAATGATAATAATGAACGCGGTGGTCCATTTAACGCTCTCTATTTACAATAAATAAGTCCGGTTAAAATCCCCTATACGCTATTCCAGTCCAACCTATGCTTCTACACAGATTTGTGAACATATCCGGAAGCTTTTGCTGAAAGTTTCCGAGCTTTCATTGTGAATTCAATTATCAATCACACTATATAGGTTTTAAACTCACTGCTTTAAGCTTACCTAACGTACGTCCGGACGAACCACGGACTTGTCCACGGACGGACGGATTGTCAGGCGGATACCAGTGCCGTATCATAAACATAAAAATAATATCCTTGAATAATTGATCTAATTGTTTTAAGTTTTTCCAAGCTTCTCCTTTTTTTAAATTATTTATTTATTTATTTAAACATTAAAGATGTGGTCTCGTGTTAGTCAAATAGTCACACAAACCATGCACTCCCGATTCAAAATCACAAGCTGGTGCCAATGTATCTTTGATATATTATGTACTTTAGTGACCTAGTTTATATGATACAAACTCGTTAGCTTAGTATAGAAATTTATTTTTTTAAATGATAAAATAGATCATTGATAAATTTAATTTATAAGGAAAATTTGTTAATTTAAAAATCAGTTCATATTATATTGTAATACTTAATGAAAATTGAATATACGTAATTTCTCTGAGTTTTGCTGGACCATTAACACAAAGCTAATATCCAAGACAATCCACTGAGCCAAAACATTATGCCAGCCAAATGGAAATTCGAAGTCGAAGGCGACCATGGTGTAGTAATAGTGAAATGGTAACGCAAACAGGGAGCACGGGTTCATAACTACTTGCCGGTACCAACGTATCTTTGATAAATGCTTTTTGGTTGTCCTGTTTCTATGATACAAACAAAATATTATAATATCAAAAACTAGGAGGTTTTCTGACCAAATCGGAGACATCCTTAAGAAAGCTTTCTTAAGGCTAAAACCCAGCTGGGTTGCCCCATAACAGTAGAGCTTGTATGAGGATAATTGTGAATGTGAGGGAAGCGAGGGAGTCGTGTCAGTGGCGATCCGTTTATGCTGTGGGAAAACGGCGTGATTGATTGATAGTAGAAAAAATTGATTTATTGATTGTTTACGCAAAAAAATTCCAGTTCACAGAATATCAAATTTGAGTGACCTTTTATCATTTAAATTTTAAAGTAACTATGTGGGCTAAATCTATTTTGTATAATTACGTCCAGTTTGAACAATCTATCATCATCATCATTAAATTGTCACGCCTTTTTCCCACAGGAATAGGCCACAATGGAGCGCCACTTGCCAAGATCCTGACACAACTTCCTCGCTTCCTTCACATTCACAATTATCTTTATACAAGCTCTACGGTTAAGGACACTAGGCAACCTAGCTTTCTAGAAGATGTCTCCGATTTGGTCGGCAAACAGCCTCCTGGGCCTGCCTCGTTTAACGCATCCATTCACATTTTATATGTTGTATAAAAAATATTGTCCAAAACTGATTACATGAATCATCCATTTTGATTGTCATTATTTAAGATAAAGAATCTATAAACATCATAAACAATGAGTATTAAAAATATAATTAAAACAATAGTCTTGAATAGAAGTATTCATTAAATTACATTAATTTAAACTTTCTAATTTATTTTCAACCATTCAATTTCTTACTTTCATTTCAATTAACTGTCCTTCAGAGATTTCTAGTGGTAAAATAGTTTTTGTAATGACTCGCCAATTTGTGTAGTCATCGCTTTTCATTCTGATTTTAGGGTTCCGTATCCAAATAGCAAAAAACGGAACCCTTATAGTTTCGTCATGTCTGTCTGTCTGTCCGTCCGTATGTCACAACCACTTTTCTCCGAAACTATAAAAACTATACTGTTGAAACTTGATAAATAGATGTATTCTGTGAACCGCATTAGGACTTTCACACAAAAATAGAAAAAAAAACAATAAATTTTGGGGGTTCCCCATACTTAGAATTGAAACTCAAAATTTACCTTTTATCAATCAACTCAAATATAAAAATCGATCCAAGTTACAACGAACTTTTATATAATGTTACTTGCTGCTACGGAACCCTTCATGAGCGAGTCCGATTCGCACTTGGCCGTTTTTTTTTATAATTATTATTCTGGCTCGACATATGACAATATCTAGGTAGTGGATGCCACTGCTACTCGCACTATTTAACTGCACTAGCAATCGCCCCCATTCATGTTCGCACTCCAGCTGATGTTAAGCTGGGCTGTGGTCCATGAATGAGGGCACCTAAGTTACTTCACGTTCTGTACACTTGAAAATCGTACTATCCTGGATGGGCTGACTGATGGGCTGTTTCTATGATACAAAATGTTATAACCAACTGTCTGCCTACTGCCTACCTAAAATAATTCTTGCAAAAATAATGAATTGGCATTTACAGGACAGTATGTCTTTTTGTCTTTTATTTTCATTGAAAAGTACTAAAATACATGTAATATTTTTTAAATCCACTTGAATTCCAATCCTAACCATCAACGACCACAATCCAGACTTCTTTTTTCCAGATTTTCGTCGTTAGCGCTCTTGGACCTCTTCTTATTCAGGCAAGACGAGGTCATAAGGCCAAGTCACAATAAAAATCCTTCCTAGGTCCCCCCTTGCTTTACATTGGCAAGTTCGAGGCCAGATGTCGCATAACAATTAAAATATGAGACATCCTTAAGAAAGCTGGGTGGCCTAGTGCCCATAACCGTAGAGAGTGTCAGAAATGAATTGTGAATGTAAGGGAAGCGAGGAAGTTGTGTCAGGATCGTGTCAAGTGGCGCTCTAGTGTATCTGCCTATCCCTGTGGGAAGAAGACGTGACAATTTGATCGATTTAAAAAAATGCTTTTAAAGTAAAAATGTTTTTATTGTAGAAAGGAGCTTTCAAAGCTTCTATATTATCATCTTCGTGCATATTTCCCAAAGGAATACCAACTGACCTCGTTCCAAGTTTCTAAGCGGCTTTGCACTCCTTGCTTTTTGAATTTAATGTATGATCAATTTTATTATTTTTTTTATATATATGTGGATCAATTTATTGGGTATTCTAGTGAACCAAAGAAACGCATGTCCTTAGTTACGTTGATACGCGTAATGACAAACAATTAAAAAACGTCTTGTAGACCTTTGGATTTTTCCATCTATAGAAATTCATCTTTCTCGTCATCATCAATAACAATTATCCCGCCAAATAATGACCCAGTTATGGGCTCTGTAGGAATCATCTTTTAGGAATGTCATCATCTTTTCAAAGAATGTCATCATCTGTCAGCCGATTTAACAATCATTCATCATCATTCTTTCATCAATCTTTTATCAATCTTGTTCAATCAAGAAGCGAGAGAGTTGTGTTTGGATCATGGAAATTGGTGCTTCGTCTTCACAGCATATTGCTGTCAGAATTAAAACGCGACAATATGATCTTAATATTAAAAGAAACTTTTTATTATTAATTGACACGTGGCGCATTGTTTAGCCCACTAGTCTGTTATTCGTAAATTCCCAGGTTCGATTCCCTGACGGGTAAAGATTTTGTGGTATATCTTTTATTTGTAATATTTAATAAGCTTAATTATAGTATTTTCATAATTTTTGCGCTAACATTGATTATTGAATTAAACAAATTTTATTCGCATCTCTCCGTGACCACGATGGCTGCAAAGCTCTCGAAACGACGGAATAATAAAAAAATGTAAAATCAAAACCAAAATAAACGCGATAGTAAGCCGCATAAAATTTGTTTAATTCAATAAACTTAATTATATTACAAATATTTGTTAATAAAAAAGGATCGGATATTTGCTCCAGGTCTGGTTTACTAATAATGGTAGTCAGTGGTACCCAGTCTTCCGATCCGGGGTAGTACCACAACTTACAAGTGGTACTAGCCTTGCAGTGACTTAGGCGCATTTTGAGGTTTGATGTAAGTTTGACAGTTCCAATTAGGCATAGTGGATCGATTGCTGCTTGCAGTTAGTTTTAAACTGTAGTAACTAACAGTTGCCTGTATTCATGGACCGCATTTCTACTTACAATCAGCCGGGGTTCTGTCATATGTCGAGTAACAATAAAAAAAATGAACTGATCAAGTGTACATTAACCCTAAAACATCTGCTATTCCTGACATGTGGTTCAACGTTTATTTATGTTCATTATTAAACCGCTGCGTTCAATACATCTTATTAATCTTCTGCGAATGAAAACGCTTGTTAACAATCGATGGCTATTCATACAATTCATCATCATACATTTCTATAGTAAGCTAATACCGTGGTGTAGTGGCAGTGCAACAACAAACCGTTCAAAACCGCTGGTACCAATGTATAAGATATATCTACTTTGGTTGTCCCGTTTTTACGATACCAAGCACTTTAATAGCTTAGTATAGAAATGTAAATAAATAAGCATAAATAGTGCACTAAAAGTGCTTGTATCATAGTAACAAGACAACCAAACTACAGAGTGGTAGGCAGTGGTACCCAGACCGTGGTACACCACCACTTACAAAAATACAGACCGTGACGTGATTTAGTTGCGTTTCAGGATACTTGTCATACGCCTTTCCAAAGCCATGGTAGAATCAGACAGACGAAGAGCAAGTCCAAGCTATTTAACTATTTTTTAATTTATGTTTCTTAAATTTAAAATAGATTGACGAAAATAATTTATAAATCTCATGTGAATGGATGCGTTAAACGAGGCAGGCTAAGGAGGGTGTTTGCCGATCAAATCGGAGACATCCTCAAGAAAGCTAGGTTGCCCAGTGTCCATAACCATAGAGCTTGTATGAAGAGAATTGTGAATGTGAGACAAGCGAGGGAGTTGTGTCATGATCGTGGCAGGTGGCGCTCCATTGCCTCTGCCTATCCCTGTGGGTGTTTCTTACATAACATTATTTAAGAGGGTCTCTAACACCAACTGTCCACCAACTTATCTGTATGTTGATATAAGATACAAAAAAATATATTAAAAACAAAACATTTTTAACAAATTGTTGATCTAAACGCCATCTTCAGCTTAACCTAAATGTAAGTTTATAAAGTATGTTATCAAAATGGCTTCAGATAGATAAAATAGATCAAATGAATTTATCAGTTTTGCAATGACAGCAGTTAAGATTTTGAAACTAGCTGTGTTAGAAAGAACGCGCCTTATATTGTAGAGTTAAAGACTTTTATTATTTTTATACATTTCTATACTAAGCTACTAAAGTGCTTCTATCATAGAAACATGACAACCAAAGTACATATATCAAAGACACATTGGTACCGGGCAAGTAGTTAGGAACCCATACTCTCGGTTTTCGTAACCGATGCACCACGGTCGTCCTAAAATGTGTTTTCCCCATCCTATAACTTTAACTTCCTATAACTATAATCTAATCCTATAACTATAACTTCCTCCAAAGTTAGACTATGTCGGCATAGTGACGGCAGCTGAAAAAATTGGCGACTGCTACTGCAGTTTAATAACTAGAAGTAACCGTCACATCCACTATGACAACCTAGTTGGAACATGAACATTTCGCGCTGATCTAGAAACACGACAGAGTCCACTAAAAAAAGTGGTGATACTACCTTCGGGTCGGCAGACTGGGCTAATGACCACTTACGGTTTTTCAGTCGCTCGCGCTCTTTGAAAAGGCAAGATCCACAATTTAATAATAATAATAATAAATTGTTATCATAACGATACGACTGTTGAAATAGATTTCAAACGTAATAATAAAAACATAACACGGCAGAAGCCACGAATAAATATGAACAGTAAAAATATAACCGAATGACCTATATTTTAACATATTGAGAGATGCAAAGACAAACGCGTGACGAAGCAACGTGTGTGCATATTTTAAGAGGCAGAAAGGAAATTGACTATGTCCATTAATGTCGCTTTAATATACATTAATTGAATAAATATTAATGCGTTGTTTTATGAAAGGAAATGGACTTTTAACTCACTTAACTAAGTCACTTGTTATTTTATTTTATTTAAATCCTATCCTTTGTCAATCCTTGTCACTACATCTTCTTTCAAACCACATCTATCACGCAGTGTGCTATTCCTTATTCTATCAGCTATCGTCACTCCACATACACTCCTTAACGACAAAGGAATGCTTCGATGGTTTGGGCACATGGAAAGGATGAGTGAAAATAGATTGACAAAAGGAATTTAAAATCTGATGTGGATGGATGCGTTAAACAAGGCAGGCCCAGGAGAGTGTTTTCCGACCAAATCGGAGACATCCTCAAGAAAGCTAGGTTGCCCAGTGCCCATAACCATAGAGCCTGTATGAAGAGAATTGTGGATGTGAAGGAAGCAAGGGAGTTGTGTAAGGATCGTGGTAAGTGGCGCTCCATTGTCTCTGCATATCCCTGTGGAAAAAAAGGCGTGACAATTTGATTAATTGATTGATTAAATCCTATATTGCACCAAAATAAACCTAGAAATAGGTACATATGCGAGTTTAATGCCTGTTAGGCATTCTCTAACAACTAACCTTTGAGATGATGAGAAATTTTGGGCAGGGTGCAAATACATATAGATATTTAGATCAGACACCAAACTTAATTTAGTCATACATACACATCCGAAATTCTATAGCAAACCATACTGTGTATTAGGCAATTTAGATTATCAGACAGAATCAGAAACGTGGCAAGTAGCGTTCCATTGTGTCTGCCTATCCCTGTAGAAAAAAAAGCGTGACATATTGATTGAACTAGGCCGGCATAGTAGATGCGACTGCTTCTTGCAGTTATTTATCACTTAACAACATGCTGTCATGTCTAACACAATTTAACAAATAAAAATCTATTCTGGGGAGGGCCGTCAACTTTGCTCCGGAATGTACAAACCGATAAAGGAACAAAAAGTACAATTTGCAATTTGAAATAGCTTAACTCACACCGCATTGCGCAAACAAGCATTTCCATTTTGAGAACGCATTCCAGTCTCGCAGCTCGCCAATGCCAATTGGTGCCTTTTGTCTCTAACTTAGCTCTTTATGAAAAGTATTCTCCGTTCGCGCTCCATTTAAATTTAATTGAGCATACTCGTACGTTCTTTATTTCAATCTTATCATAATTTCTTTTATTCGAGTCTACATATGACAGTGCCCACCTGAAGTTAAGCTGGAGTGCGGTTCATGAATGGAGGTGACTGCTACTATAGTTCAATAACTGTAAGTAGCAGTCACATCCACAATGCCGGCCTAGTTGGAACCGGCAACTTACAAGCTGATCCACGCGACTAAGTCACTTCACGGTCTGTGAACTTGTTAGTGGTTGCTAACAAGTGAACTTGCTACCCCAGATCCGCACCACTGCCCTTCTTACTAATAATAATTAACTCTGTCGTAATACTGCCTCTATTTTTTAATAACAAATATTTGTAAATTTATTCTTACTATTAAATATTAATATTACAAATACAAACTACGAAACAAATATTTTCTCCGACCGGGAATCAAACCCGGGACTCCCGCGTAACGGACTGGTTTGCCACGCTTGTCGTAAAAAATTGGATGACATTTGAAATTACCTATATGCTCGACGTGATACTCGTGAAAGTACTACCACTTTTAGGGCCATTAGCTGACTCACTATTTTTGGATCAGATTGAATGTCTCTGGTCCGCTTTTCTCACATCCACATTTCTTTATATACAAGCTTTACTATTATGGCACTAGGCAACCCAACTTTCGTGGGGATGTCTCCGATTTGGTCGAAAAACACCCTCCTAGGCCTGCCTCGTTTAACTCATTCATACACATTTGATTAATAAATTTCTTTCGTCAATCTGCTTTCATTATCCCTTCCATGTGCACAAACCATTGAAGCATTTATTTTTTAATCCTTGTCACTACATTTTCTTTCAAACCACATCTTCAACCCATACTTGTGCTATTCCTTATTCTATGCGCTATCGTCACTCCACATACACTCCTTAACGACCGCATTTCTACAGCGTTAATTCTACTCTCATGCTTCTTCTGCCACACACAACATTTACTTCCATACATTAATGTAGAAACAAGTACTGCATTATTAAAAGTGGTCGCGAAAATAAATTTTACAATACCCTATTTCCGTAAAAGGATGTAATTTGTCTAGCCGCAATTATTCACGTACGGTTTTGGAGTGAAGCATTAAATTGTGCTCGTAATTGCCTGCACTGCAATAATTAGCAAAACTATGTCCAACTTTTCGTAGTTTAAATTGAAAAGTTTATGATCTTATGTGGTCTCTTATATGGAGATGGAATGACAAACCTTACCAAGAATATGTTACACATTGCCTTTATGGTATTAGATTTATTTATTTATAGGAATACATGACAAGACAAAACACTACATTAAATTTATTTACACAATATGACAATTATGAACTAGATTGTGTCCCAAAATTATGTACGCACAGCAAAACAAGAAATTAAAATCTCCTAAAACATAAAATAAAAATTAAATCTATTAATAAAATCTTTAAAAATACATTCAAATAATTATAATGACTACGTTTAAATAATAAATTAAAATAATGCCATACAAAATTTTAAAACAAAATTATAAACTAAATTATTATCGTTACCTAATTAATCATTTTTAGTAGGCTTGAGGATATTAGTGATGTGTCTTTTGACTATTATTACATATTGTATTAATTTACAATTTGAAAGCTATTTTAAATTGTTTGATGATTATAAACAAATTCTTTTTTTTATTTTGATTTAAATAGTTTAATTTAGTGTGTAAGTGGATAGATCTAATATTTGTATGCATTTGAATATTGTAATTGTTTGCATATTAGCCAAAGAACGTCAACATGCTATTATTTTTAATATAAAATACGTTAACTGCAAATTAGCCCAATAAATAATCAATCAATCAAGTTGTCACGCCTTTTTCCCACAGGGATAGGCAGAGACAATGGAGCGCCACTTGCCACAATCCTTACACAGCTCCCTTGCTTTCTTCACATTCACAATTCTCTTCATACAGGCTCTGTGGTTATGGGCACTAGGCAACCTAGCTTTCTTGAGGATGTCTTCGATTAGGTCGGAAAACACTCTCCTGTGCCTGCCTTGTTTAACGCATTCATTTGTTTGTAATAAATAAATGAAACTAAAATAAATTATAACTAAGTACAAACAAAGTGTTTGAAGCATGAATGAACTTGTATATGAAAGAATATTGAATATTCTCTCATATACAAGTTTATTAGTTGTTTCGTGCCAAATAATTTGTTTATATTTTGTAAACAATACGCATTTGTCATATTACAGCAGAAGAGATCAACGACTCTCACAACAACTGCCCCTGTAGAGTGGGTGTTAGTTCTATTTAAAACTACAGTTTAAATTCCTTATTCTTTCTTTTACATTTTTTCTGTATCACTATCTCGTTCTTAATTAATTGCGTAACGATTGGCAAGATTATTGTGTTGCTTGCCTTTTGCCAAAATCATGTGTTGATATTATATATTATATTCTACTTTTTTAAAATTGTCTGGGCTTTGGCAATGATTTGGTGTTGTTTTGTTTAGTTGCTAATTTTAATTAGTCGACAAGAATTTTAATGTGTTATGCTGTGTATTTTGCAATGTTAAAATTTAAGCTGTCTTCTTAGATTTTGCGCGAACTTTGATTAATGAATTAAACAAATTTTATGCGGCTTACTATCGAATAATATCAATCAACCAATCAAATTTTCACGCCTTTTTTCCACAGGGATAGGCAGAGAAAATGGAGCGCCATTTACCACGATCCTTACATAACTCCTTTGCTTCCTTCACATCCAAAATTCTGTTCATACAGGCTCTGTGGTTATGGACACTAGGCAACTTAGCTTTCTTGAGGATGTCTCCTATTTGACCGGAAAACACCCTCCTAGGCCTGCCTTGTTTAACGCATCCGTCCACATCAGATTTATAAATTCCTTTCGTCAATCTACTTTTATCGAATAATAAAAAAATGTAAAATATAAACCAAAATAAACGCGATAGTAAGCCTGCGATTGTTTAATGAATTAAACAAAAAACTTGTTTAATTCATTAACTGTCTTTCCATAATCATAGTTTACTATGATTTGTTTCCTTTTAATAAACCATTTCAGTCCATGTATATTATCTATTTGTTGAACTAAATACTATTCACCTCCATTATGTTTTCATTCTGCTACTAAATGCCTGTTTCTTTTGTCGCATAGATTCAAAACAACGGTACAAAACAATTGTAAGTACGAAGCGTTTCTTTCGTTGGATAGACAAAGAACTTGTAAGACTTCGTCATGACGTCACGTTTAATGTTGTTTATAAATGACGACATTTCCTCTACTTATGCTAAATTAACTATATGCCAATACTGGAAAAGACTTTTATGAGTCATATTATTTTTCTTCATCACCATCAATAAACCTCTATATATTTGTAACAGGTGAAAAGGCTTGTCTGTTTATTTAAAAGGTTCTGTAGGTACTAAGTATTTCACGTATTTAATAAATATTTAACGGTTTATTGCGACGCTATCGGTGGCAAATAGTAATTAAATAATGTAGCATTATATCTAATTTAGAAAATACTAAAATATCTGGAAAATAATACTAAAAATTACGAGTTAAATCCTTGTGCGAAATTCCAGCTAATCGATGCCTTCACACGAAGGTTTGTGAACATATTGCAAACTTTAACAGAAAGTCTGTATCTTTCTAACCACTTTACCCACCTTCCTTATATCAACAGCGTTGGGATTATCTCATCAGATCATTCCAACAACACCTTGGTTGACCCTTCGTATTATAGCCGCCTTATAGCTTTTCAATTCCTAGTACCTAGTGTGTAGGAGAAAGAAAACATGGTAGTTTAATACCACGTTTGCGCTAGTACCAACGCATTTTTCATATTGTGTTTGTGATACAAACGCGTTTAGTAGCTTAGTATAGATTGGCCACTGCGCGAATGTTTAAATACCTTCCTTATAAAATAGCAATAAAAATCACGTGTATCTTACCTATAGCTTTGAAAGTTAGGGCGTGAAATTTATGTAAATACAACGATAAGTTGCGTTTCCCACGTTGCAACCAAATTGCATGCGTAAATTTTCTATCCAATTTCCTAGGCCGGCAAAGTGGATATGACTACTACTTGCAGTTATTTAACTGTGGTGGTAGTCGCCTTTATTCATGGGCCGCACTCCAGCTTAACATCAGACGGTGTGTTGTCATATGTCGAGACACAATAAAAAAAAAACTCAGACAAAGAATTATCACAAATGCTGTCATAATCAAAATTATAATAAATATTTATTTATGAGACACCCGAGATTGTTCTTTCAAAGGCTTATGTAATGAATTATTAATTTTTATTTTCTACAGTTTGTGTTTTTAAATAATTCTGTTGTGAAAGTGATAGTGTAATAATGGTGTTTAATTAATTGTTAATAAAAAGCATCTGTGAAAACTTGGATCATGTCGAAGACTTTAAACGCCTACAGAATGTAAGTATGGTTAAATAAATTGAGGGTAGTTTTGCAATTTACATGGTCCTTCGAGCTGGCCTTATAAAATTTTGCTATTTTTGTCGATATTATTGAATTTATTTCTAACATTAAAGATTATAATTATTTATAAGTTTTACTCGTATATACAAATCCGGCTCGTGGAAAGAGGCGTTCACGTTACCTCTGAGGGAGCAGAAACGAGACAATTTGATAAATTTATTAACTGGTAAAAAAAACTTACTTGAAACGAAGTAAAGGCTAGTTTGATTCCCGCTGCAGATAATCAATGTGCCCTCTTGATTTTTGTAATCCGATTATTATTTATTTTAAGTAATATGCCAGCAATTAGTAATTATTTTTCTTTCATTTTGGTTTGGGCACATGGAAAGGTTGAGCGAAAGTAGATTGACAAAAAGAATTTATAAAAGTAAATGAATACGTTAAACAAGGCAGGTCCAGGAGGGTGTTCGCCGACCAAATCGGAGACATGCTCAAGAAAGCTAGGTTGCCTAGTGCCCACAACCGTAGAGCTTGTATGAGGAGAATTGTGGATGTGAAGTAAAAGAAGGAGTTGTGTCAGGATCGTGGCAAGTGGCGCTCCATTATCTCTGCCTATCCCCGTGGGAAAGAGACGTGACAATTTGTATTCTTTTAATAATTATACTAGTTAAGAAAATGTATGACATGAACATTTTTAAAATTATATAGATAACATTCTGTATAGCGTAGGTAAAGACCTTTTATCAGCGATATCCTTCATACCGTCCTTGACCTTGGACGCGAGAAAGGTTGCGCTCAATTTTCTCTCAGAATTAAATGAACGCTTTTCCAATATTACGTACTTGTGATGTAATGTTGTTGAGACCTTGACTTGCCTGGTAATAAGCAAGGGGAGGTCCAAAAGCGTTGACGACTGAAAAACTCGACTCAGTTTTCGATTGCCCCAGTCACCGTCACTATGCCGACATGAGAACGTTTACTTCACAAAAAAAACACACCGCATGAATATTAGATTAGGTTTAATTAAATTTAAGCCGATCTTTAAATGCGACTGAGTTACTTTACGGTCTGTACACTTGAAAGTAGTGGTTCTTCCACACCCGTAATACCCGCACAGGTAGGGAAAAGCACCCGCACTTTCTCGACCGAATCGGCAGTCGAATTAATAAGTTCGGTGCGTCTTTTCTTTGTGGAACAATTGACAAGTGGAATGCTTTGCTAGCCTATGTGTTCTCTCCATCCTATGACCTTGGATCCTTCAAGCGATGCGTGAAGAATCACCTTAGGCCGGCATAGTGGCGGCGGCTGGGGCAGCCGAGAACTGACTCGATTTTTCCAGTCTCTTGCTTATTGTCAGGCGGGTCGAGGTCAGATGTCGTGTCACAATAAAAAAAGGTACTACCACGGATCAATAGACTGAGTAAATGACCAAAGACTCTATCACTATGCTCTATTTGAGCATAATATCGGTTTAAGCTAATATACAAGGTCGTTGTGGCCCTAAAAATTACATGCTATTTACTTACACGTAAAGACAGACATGGCCGATTGTTTGAACCAGTTTAAACGCTTAAAGTCCGGGGCTCCCCCAACCTCTCACTCATCCTTTCCATGTGCCCAAACCATCGAAGCATTCCTTTGTCAATCCTTGTCACTACATCTTCTTTCAAACCACATCTATCACGCAATGTTCTATTCTTTATTCTATCCGCTATCGTCACTCCACATACACTCCTTAACGACCGCATTTCTATAGCATTAATTGTACTCTCAAGCTTCTTCTGCCATCACTTCCATACATTAATGTAGGAACAAGCACCCCATTATGAACAGCCATCCGTGACTTTTGGGACATTATGTTGGACTGTTCATTATACTATGAATGGCACGGTTCACTACTTTACCCTTTTGCACTCTTCTCTCAATATCTTCATCACACTTCCCATCCCTAGTAAACATACTTCCCAAGTAAACAAATTGTTTGACTTGTTCTATTTTTTATTGTGACTACATATGACAGCACCCCGCGTGATGTTAAGCCGAAGTGTGGTCCATGAATGAATGTCACTGTTATGGTCACTGTTACTACAATTCAATAACTGTGAGTAGCAATCACATCCACTATGCCGGCCTAGATGTAACCGGTGACCAAATCACTTCACAGTCTGTATACTTGTAAGTGATGGTACTACCCCGGATCGGCAGACTGGGTACCACTGCCTACCACTCTTAAAATGGCGCTCCGTTGTCCTCTGCTTATACCTGTGGAAATGTTAGCTTGACAATAATTACCAATATAGCAGCTTTTATGAACCTTGTCACCTTTTGTACGGCAGTAACCTTATTAGAGTGTTTCATGGCATACCGCACAGTATGGGTTGTGAATTTTAAATGTGATACCGTTAAACCTCTGTCCCCCCCACTTGCAGGCTCATGAGTATAGTCTAGACGCATCGATTGGGGGGTCCCGCTAATAAACCAAAGGCTATTTTAGTATTTGAACACGGTGTTTTAAATAAATGGGGTGGGTAGAGTTGTTGGAAATTGTGGCGTGTGTTGTTTTAATGTTGTTTACTTTGATTGTGTAAGTATGATGTTTATTAAAGACCTTCTTCCTTTAGTGCCTTTTCACTGATGAAAGTTGGCCGTCAGTTTCCTATACTTCTCTCTATAGAGCGCGTCGTCACTCAGTCGTCGTCACTCTTGCTTACCAGACGAGATCATATGTCGAATAACAATTAAAAGAAATAATTCAATGAATCAAATTGTCACTCCTTTTTCCCACAGAAATAGGCAGAGACAATAGAGCGCCACCTGACACAATCCTGACATGACCGCCTCCCTTCCTTCACATTCACAATTCTCTTCATACACGCTCTATGCTTATGGGCACTAGGCAACCTAGTTTTCTTGACGATGTCTCCGATTTGATTGGAAAACACCCTCCTGGGCCTGCCTTGTTTAACGCATCCATTCACATGAGATTTATAAATTCTTTTCGTCAATCTACTTTCACTCATTCAAAAAATAAATTATCATTGTTTTTATATTATTTTAGCTTTTGACATAGTTTTGTAAAGCCTTCACCAAAATTTCGGAAACCTCTTCCCTCTGCATAAACTTTCAGTTACATGCATATCCTGAAAAAAGCCGAAAGGGAAGGTATCAAAGTTATTTCAGTGAGGGCGAGGGTTGGCGCCCTTGGTTGCCATGACAACCCGATTTTATGCTTCCCACGTCTGAATTTCTACCCCAAGTGTTAACCTCGTCGTTTGAACACTGCTATGGCAATATCAATCTTATTGCTTTAAAAATAAGATTGTTCAATTCATTCATGTATTAAGCTTAGTTGTGTAATTTTCTATTTTCACCTCTAATTTGTATGCAATAAGGATTAGTTATATTTGCAAAGTATAGTTTGCTTGCCTAAGGCTTTTTTGGCAGACTTCATAGGTATTTGTTTCGTTTGCCCTTGGAACTGTTTTTCTATACACTTTTGTTAGTAATCATGTTACATTAATCATATTATCTAATATCTTAATTAATAAACTAAAAGAAAGTATGTTCACATTGTTACGCTTTAGTTTCTACAGGGATAGGCAGAGAATGAAGCGCCCCTTTTCGCGATACTGACATAACTTTCAGGTTTTCTTTACAGACCGTAAAGTGATTTGGTCGCATTTCGGGATCAGCTTGTAAGTTGCCGGTTCCAACTAGGCCGGCAACTTACAAGTTTTTAATACGCGTATAATATTTTAAATTACAATTCAGACCACTAGAAATTAATTTAAAAGATTCCGTTAAATAGTTACATACATACAAGTCAAGCTAATAAAAGTGTATTTAAAAAGACAGATAGATCTTAGGTATAACGGGGTCTGTTTTTTTTATTCTGACTCGACATATGACAGCACCCATCTTGATGTTAAGCTCGAGTGTGGTCCATGAATGGATGACACTGCTATTACAATTTTATTAACTGTAAGTCACATTCACTATGCCGACCTACAACGGTTCCAACCGGCAACGTACAAGCTGTCGGTCTGTATACTTATAAGTGATGGTACTACCCCGGATCGGCAGACTGGGTACTACTGCCTACCGCTATTTGTTATGGATATTAAGAATAGTGTATACACCGCGGATTGATTATTTTTATTTTAATACATTATTCGATAGATTAGATTAAATGATATCGGTTAACGGCGCTATTATTTACTTTTTATCTTTATGTTTACGTCAGTTAGAGCACGTTTTACATAATTTTGGTATCTTCTGAATGACTACCAACTAAATATCAATCAATCAATCAAATTGTCACGCCTTTTTCCCACAGGGATAGGCAGAGACTAAATATTGCACCAAAAAACCAGTATAAAGAGCAGTGTAGATGTGAAGGAAACAAAACAAATTAGGGCGACCGTGGTGTAGTGGCAGTGCAATGGCTACGCAACCGGTATCAATGTATCTTTAATATATGTAATTTGGTTGTCCTGTTTCTATAATACAAGCACTTTAGTAGCTTAGTATAAGTAATGTATAATAATAAGTTAAAAAAGAGAGTGTCATGATCAAGGAAAGTGACGCTCCATTAAAGAATGAACATGTTTTCAAAACTGATACGGTCATATCTTATATTACATATCTGATAAAAAAAATACCACGACAGACCAATTCGAGGCAGACCCAATACGGCCTAGTTTCAAACCGGTAACTTACAAGCTGATCCCGAAACGCGACTAAGTCATTTTACGGTCTGTTAAGGATGTTTGACGATATCCTGTTTTGAGGTGGGTACTTTTTACATTCAAATAACTATACTTCTTGAAATGTTACATGTTATTAACTTAAAAAATATACGTGTGAAGAAGAAATGCTCAAAAATCACCTAATCGAACAGAATTTACAATTACTTTATATTAAATCTTAAAAAAATTATACAACTTAATCACAATAATAGTTTTTTTTATGAATTAAACAAATTTTATGCGGCTTACTATCGCGTTTATTTTGGTTTTGATTTTACATTTTTTTATTATTCCGACGTTTCGAGAGCTTTGCAGCCATCGTGGTCACGGAGAGACTGTAAATCAAAACCAAAATAAACGCGATAGTAAGCCGCATAAAATTTGTTTAGTTTTTTTTATTTTCAAGCTCCCGGTTTTCTAAGCGATAACCATTAGATTTTTTCGTAAATATAAATAGTCAATTATCAAATTGGACACCTAATCGCCTAGATATTTAAATTATAACACGGTTTTCTGAAAATTAACAAAACGTTATAAAAGGTAAATTATCCGTACGAAAAAAGATCGCACGCTCCAGAGTAATTTGCAAATCTCAACGTTATTTCGCCTAAAACACATTTTGTTCATAACGCAGAGATTCCTCGCCTTAAGTGGTGGTACTACCACTGCCTACCACTCTTTCAAGTTTCTAGCTCGCCTAATTAGGGACACGGGTTATCCATTTAAAAGCCAAAACAGCTAAAATTGAAATTATTGTCTTGCAGGAATACTTTTCTGTTTGTGATAATATAATTTTGTAATATAAAAATAATTGCATATAAGTAATGGTCGATACTTCATACCTGTTAACGTGAAAATTTACTGCTGTGTTTATACTTTATACAATACAGCACAGCGGATTGTTAATTTAAAAATAATTGTCTTGCATAATCATGAATCAAATAAAAGATTGTGTAACTTAATATATTTAATTACTTACTTTTATTTTAGTCTACAAATAAAATCACTAATTCATTATTTCCTTAAAATTTCTGGATCACTAGCTTAGACTATTTAAAACTAATACTAGCAATAAAGAGAGTATTCTTATTACATTCCTTCTCGTGTTTAGAAATTTCTCTCATCTGATTCTTAGAATTCTCCTCTCTAGCCTTATAAACAGGCAGAAAACAGTCAATTCTTTATTGTGGCTCGACATATAACAGCGCCCCGCCTGATATTAAGCTACAATTCAATAACTGTAATTAGCAGTTACATCCACTATGCCGGCCTAGTTTGAACCGGCAACTTACAAGCGGTTTAATAAAATATTACAAATAAAAAGTATGAAACAAAGATTTGCTCCAACCGGGAATCGAACCTGGAACATTACGCGCAACAAACCAAGCGTTGATAAATCGGCCACGCCTTTCGTCAAAATTTTGTACCTATTTAAGTAATAAAAGGCATAACATAGCTCGTAGAACAGATGACCTATAGGGGCGAAAAGTTTTCGAATGTAGGCCAATTACAGAGAGACCCCCAGGCGGCCTCTCTGGAAATATCTAAGAACCTATGTCCAGCACTGCACAACAAATGGATAACGTGATGAATAAATAAAAGCAGCAAACTGACTTGCTCCTTAAGTGTAAGAAAATTAAAAAGAAAATGAAAAGAATGAAAAGAAAATTACTCTTGGAGGTATATATCCCGGCAGATAAAAATGCACTTGCTTTCAAGCTTGTTGAAAGCAAGCGCTTGTTTTGTCACATGTTTACTTTTGGTAGTTTAAATGTGTATGAATTTTAAAATATCGTCAATTATGTGCTCGATCGTACAGATGCGTAAACTTACTTCCCACCATAGTTGCCCAGCGCTCTTTTTATCTGCCGATAGCTATACCTAACCAATCTCTGCTTTTGGGGCTTAAATTATAATCTTACAAAGCTTAGTAAAATGGAAATTGCCAATGTTCCGGGGATCATTAACCTGACCCCGGGAACATTGCACCGGTTGTGAACGCAATCAAGTGTAGTTCCGGTCTACATCCGATCTTTATGAAGGCCACTAGATTTGATTCGATTCACGCCCTAGAGTCGCAGTTAAAGTTGATTTCAAGTGGAACTAAATATCTCTCAAATATATATATATTTTTTTAAGCTGCTAAACTGAATTGGGACTGGGCTAGTCATCTCTGTCGCATGTCTGATGCATTATGGGCAAAATTTACTACTGAGTGGACTCCATATTGCAAAAGATATCGCGACCAAACGAGCTATATAAGATAGACTCCTTCAATTGAATAAGTTATTTTTTTATGGTCGATACCATATACAATATATCTGATCTCCAGTCTGAAGTGCTGATTATATCCATTGGCCGGCATAGTGACTAAGGCAACAAAGAAACAAAAAGGTCCGCGATCAATAGAATAAAAATAAAATAATTGAAAATTACTCAGTTTGATTTTTTAAAAGATAAGTTTTTGTTTATGCTATATGGATTAAACGGATAAATTAAAAGTATATTAACTATAATTATACTACAGATAAAAAATCTCATCTAATTTAGCCAGTCTCTTTGGGACAATCACTGATGTGATAGTCCCAAGGAGACAGGCAACATTTCCCCTTTGTATAGCAAGGCTAATACGTTGGCAGAAATAATTGCCAGCCTTCCTGTCCCCAGACTTCTCCAGCAGCCGCTTGGACAACTCCTTGGCCAGGCGCTTAGCTAAAGGTCCTCAGGGGTTCATCGTCGACCCCAAACGGCGCAAATTCGTAACCAGTACCGAGGTTGGCGTATTAGCGCAGGTTGAGGTTATCAGCAGAAATTATTTTGTGATCTAATTTATGCTTTCTCTTGTTCCAGAAAGAAGATAGAGTCACTTGGCAGGATGACTGCTATGACGCAAGAAGAGATGGTTGCCGGCGCGCGCACTGTCGCCGCTGGCCTCGAGGCTTTAAGAGCTGAACACATACAGCTGCTGGCTGGTTTGGCAGCGAATACAGATCCTGATAGTGAGAAGGCGAGCCTGGTTAAGAAAAGCGTGGAGGCTATTGAGCTGGGGCTTGGTGAAGCTCAGGTATATTTTTAATGTGACGTTTTGAATTACCTCTTGATAGGTTAGGCAAGGGGAGATCCAAGAGTGCCGCTTCATTGTGGTTGTGTTTTTAGATTGTCTTTGTATTTTGTTCTTGTTATTTTATTT
The DNA here is from genome assembly GCA_905220615.1 of Tinea trinotella. Taxonomy (NCBI): domain Eukaryota; kingdom Metazoa; phylum Arthropoda; class Insecta; order Lepidoptera; family Tineidae; genus Tinea; species Tinea trinotella. The sequence continues at coordinate 1,440,615 of HG992319.1, read as the reverse complement.
ATTTATTTATTTTTGACTTGACATAAGACAGCATCCCGCTTGATGTTGATGCACCCGCGCTTGACCCAGCTTTTCGATCCGAGGCAGTACCACCATGTACTTATAGGTATACAGACCGTGAGATAGTGGATGTGATTGCTGCTTACAGTTATTGAATTCTACAGTGAAATCTATTCATGGACCACACTCCAGCCTAACATCAAGCGGGGTGCTGTCATATGTCGAGTCACAATAAGCAAATATTTAACGTAACGTTAAGCTCCATTTAACCGCACAAGGACAACGTGACCCCTACGAAGGTATTTCACACTTGATAGTTCAAGTCGTTTGCGGTTTCATAGATATTGATTATTACCTACCATATAGAATAACTTGAGTTACTGGATATCTTTGAGAGTTTATTTTACACTCTTAAGGGTTATGCTTTTTTAGTTTTGATATTAGAATGTTTTACCAGCCTCATAATAACTTAAACCCTTCTAAAACCTTTCCCTTGATCAATGTTATTTCAACTTTAGCCGGAATAGTGACGGCGACTAAGGCAGCTGTGAACGACCTCGCTTCTCTCAATCGTCGTCACTCCTGGACCTCCTCTTGCTTATCGTCAGGCGGGTCAGATGTCGTGTCACAATAAAAATAAAAATATTTTTATTTTAGTTAAGGTTGATTCCTCTGGCGATTGCAGACCGCAGACTGCACTACTTGTTTGTATGAGATTGATTCGGTCCAAGGTGACACTAGTCTGCAGCCGCCGCATTAATATTGTTTCCAACCATCATACTTATAATCTATGACTTAGCAAATGGTGATTGTCGCAATAGTGTCGCCTTGCACGAAATCAATCTCATGCAAACAAGTGCAGTCTGCGGTCTGCAGTCGCCGGAATCACACCTTTAAGGTTATAATTCATTGAGGGTTATGATTAATAGAGAAACTTATTTATGCAGGCAGGCCCAGGAGGGTGTTTGCCGACCAAATAGGAGACATCCTCTGAAAAGCTGGGTTGCCTGGTGCCCATAACCATAGAGCTTGTATGAAGAGAATTGTATATGTGAGGGAAGCGAGGGAGTTGTGTTAGGATCGTGGCAATTGGCGTGACAATTTTATTGATTGATTGACCTAATTATCTAGGCTCCGTATCGCCTATAAAATGTAGACCTGAAAATCATTGGAAAGAACGAGATTGTCAGAATTATGCGTTCTCTCCATCTTATAATGTTTCAAGCAAAGCGTGAGAAAGCGCATTTGGCCGGCATGGTGACGGCGATTGAGGCATGCGTAAATTGAAACTGATTTTTCAGTCGTCGGCGCTCTTGGACTTTCCCTTCCCCTAGTTTACTATCAGGCAAGTCGACATCGCTCGAAGAACCGACAACCGATGGGGAAGAAAGGTTCTAGAGTAGATACCACGAACGGAAGACGCAGCGTAGGTAGGCCTCCCACTAGGTAGGCTGACGACATAGAGAAAGTCACGAATAACCGATAGATGCAACTGGCATCTTGTCGTTTGAAATGGCGTTCTAAGGGGAGGCCTATGTTCAGCAGTGGACGCCTTCTGGCTGAAGATGATGAAATCGACATCGGAAGTCCTAATAAAAAAAGGCAAATTATGTTTTTTATATGCGACATTTATCGCAGCAGTTTCATTAGAGGAACAGATATTTGCGTTGGCACTCAACCTAGTTTTAAAGTGCAGCTAGGATAGACTTTACAGGCGTTTTAATCACGAAACTGGGGCACTACGCGCCATGACTAACAACTTATATAAGTCCTATAATAATGTACATTTACTGAATTTTACTCAACTATTAAAGTTTTATACTTGGGTTGTTGTTATGTTTTATCATTTCATTAATTACTTAGTATTAAAGAAAGTCAATCAATCAATTAGGGCGACAGTGGTGTAGTGGCAGTGCAATGGTTACACAAACCGAGAGCACGAGTTCGAAACCACCCACCGGTACCAATGTATCTTTGATATATGTTTCGGTTTGGTTGTCCTGTTTCTTTGTATAAAAATGTAAATAAATAAAAAAATTAAACTGTCACCTTCTTTTCCCACAGGGATAGGCAAAGACAATAGAGCGCCACCTGCTACGATCCTGACACAACTCCCTCGATTCCTTCACATCTACAATTCTCTTTATACAAGCTCTACGGCTATGGGGCAACCCAGCTTTCTTAAGAATGTCTCTGATTTGATCAGAAAACACCCTCCTATGCCTCGGTTTTTACAGTGTTTGGCACTCTTGGGCCACTTCTTGCTTACTATTACGCTGGTCGAGGTTAGATTTCGAGTCACAATAAACTAGAAAGCATATTAACGAGTATTTTCCTAACATTAAAACACATGTAAAACTTTGCTAAGTTAACATTGAAGAAGACTTGTAAAGTGGTTATACAAATGAGTGAGTCTAGTTCTTCACGTTGCCCTTTGAAGGGGTTCACATTGTGAGTGAGCCTGTGTGGGTAATAGTTTAGTCACCAGACTAGGTGGTTGGCTTATGGTAAAATGGAGGATATTTATTTTATATATAAAAAATATGATGGTTTTGGGCACATGAATTTATAAATCTGATGTGGATGCATGCGTTAAACAAGGCAGGTCCCGGGTGTAATTCCCGGTCAGAGCAAATATTTGTTTCATAGCTTTTATTTGTAATAGTTAATAATTATATTAAATATTGCAAATATTTGTTAATAAAAAAAGAGGCGGATATTTGATTCGGGTCTGGTTATCTGGACTGGTACCCAGCCTGCCGATCTGGGTTAGTACCACCACTTACCACACTATACAGACCGTAAAGTGAGGCATAGTGGATGTGATTGCTACTTACAGTTATTGAGTTGTAGCAGTGACATCCATTTATGGACCACAATCCAACTTAACATCAAGCGGGGTGCTGTCATATGACGTCACAATAAAAAAATGCAACCGACGTAATTCATGGGTTCGATCTGCGGCCGCCAGTTGATTGACGTGTTAACTTCTATCCAAGTTATAGTACTAATTTACACAGTATTAAAATTAGTATGTGATGCATTTTGTCATCATACAGCGCGCGTGTGTGCAGGGGGTGTTAATCTGATAGGAGGTTGTCATGTCTGAGAGTAGCTCTTACTGAGACAAAAAGAAATTAAGCCGACGTTGAAGAATTACACTCCTCCACGAGCACATTTTTATTTATATACATTTCTATACTAAGCTACTGAAATATAAACAGGACAACCAAAGTACATATATCAAAGATATATTGGTACCGGTGGGTGGTTTTGGACCTGTGCTCTCGTTTTGTGTAACCATTGCACTGCCACTACATCACGTTTTCCTTTCTTATTTACCTAAATAACTTAGACCTAACTAAGTATTTTTCAAACTTTGACGTTTATAATATAAGTAAGGATAAAAGTCCCACTGAGTCTATACTGGGCTACTAAATAAAATAACCTTGTATAGCATAGCGCTCCATTGTCTCTGTCTATCCCTGTGGAAAATAAGCTTGACAATTTGATTGGTTAAGCATGTTTTTAATTATGAATTGACCCGCCTGATACCAAGCAAAAAGAGGTCCAAGAGTGGCGACAACTGCGAAAACCGAGTCTTTACTGCTGCCCTAGTCACTTTCACTATGTCGGCCAAAGGTTGAAGGATCCAAGGTTACATTGATTGATTGATCTTTCATTGTTTTCAGGTGATGATGGCGTTAACATCCCATTTACAATCAGTTGAAGCGGAGAAGCAGAAGTTACGCACGCAAGTCCGCAGATTATGTCAGGAGAACGCGTGGCTTAGGGATGAGCTCGCTGCAGCGCAACAGCGACTACAGTCCTCTGAACAACGGGTGGCACAACTCGAAGAAGATAATAAGCATTTGGATTTTATGGCTTCCATCAGGTAGGTTTTCTTTGAGCTTATAAAGCTTCAAAACTTTATTGGCCGGCATAGTGACGGCGACTGAAGCAGCCATGAATTAACTCTGTTTTTTCAGTCGTCGTCACTCTTAGACCTCCTCTTGCTTATCATCAGGCGGGTCGAGGTCAGATGTCGTGTCACTATAAAAAAAAGTTATGGTGTAGTGGTAGTCACGCAAGTCAACCGAGAGCATGGGTTCAAAAACACTTTCCGGTACCAATGTATTTTTGATATAATATGAACTTTGGTCGTCCTGTGTCTATGATACAAGCACTTTAGTCGCTGGAAATTTAAAATAATAAATAAAAATACATAAACCAGGATTATCAGGATTTCTATTCATCAGCGTTTTTGGAACTCTCTACTGTAGCTTACAAATAGGTGGTCAACCGTGAAACTTCAAAGGGAATGACGTTGAAATTAATTCCCATTGGTCAAAAAGTTACGCGGTCGCTGTTAGTGTCAAAAACAACTTTTATTCATTCGGACAATGAGTTTCAAATGAGCTTAAACTGTTAATGAAAATGAAAATCGATTTTTAGCGTAATTTTGATTTTGAAGCTCATTAATGGAGTTCAACTGTCAAAACAAAGCTCATTGTCACTGTCATTAAGTTAGGGAGGTTCATTTTCCTAATAAATATTTATTTTAAAGGGCAAAGAGCCTCCTATATAAATTGTCCCCTCGGTCCCCACCCTCCTCTTTCTAAACTGCGGTAACTTTGAAGGTTATCTATCACAAAGCTATATAAAACACAATAAACCTTAATTCAAAATGCGGTATCTAAAACTAGAGAGCAATTCTCGTAGGATTCCACTTTTCTGAAACAGACTGAAAGATTTTTTTTTTTATTGTGACTCGACATATGACTGATGTTAAACTGGAGTGCGATCCATGAATGGAGGTGACTGATACTACAGTTACTTACCTTAATTACTCATTATACTTTCATTTCTTCACTAGCTGTGCCCGCGTAAAATTAGATTTATAACGCAGTCATAAAAAAGGAGTAGTTTCTCAATTCGACTGCATATCCCTTATTTTTGTATTTATAGCTCGATAATTCATATAAATATGACAGACGGAATTAAAAATAAATAAAGTAAAATTACAAACAGCTGACCCTATAGTAGTTTTTTTTTAATTTAAAGTATCCTGTTACTTCTAGTACCTTCAAAAATATGTGTGCAAAGTTTCATTATGATCGTTAAAGTAGTTGTTGCGTAAAACGTAATAAACAAACTCACATTCACATTTATAATATTAGTAGGATAATAACGAGTAACGTGAGTCATGGACAATTTTTTTTATATTTCTATACTAAGCTACTAAAGTGCTTGTATCATAGAAACAGGACAACCAAAGTACATATATCAAAGATACATTGGTACCGGTGGGTGGTTTCAAACTCGTGCTCTCGGTTTGTGTAACCATTGCACTGCCACTACACCACGGCCGCCTAAACAACTGCGAATTGCATTGGTTTTTTCAGTCGTCGGCGTTGTTGGACCTCCTCTTGCTTACCATCCGGCAAGTCGAGGGCAGATGGCAAGTCTGACAAAAAATCTCATGAATTGATAAAAAGAATTATGTTTTTTTTTTAGGAAATACGACAGTGATATAACTGAAGAATCTGAGACTACCCGCAGTGCACAGAGTGAGAGCAAACGCGATGATCCCATGGTGGATCTGTTTCCTGATGATGATCAAGAGGATAATAGAAACAATAAATGTAAGTTTTTTATTTTTTTATCAATCAATTAATCAAACAAATTGTCACGCCCTTTTCCCACAGGGATAGGCAGAGACAATGGAGCGCCATTTGCCACGATCCTGACACATTCCTTCACATTCACAATTCTCTTCATACAAGCTCTATGGTTATGGGCACTAGGCTTTCTTGTGGATGTCTCCGATTTTTTTATTTATACCAATTATTATTAGGGGAATTACCGCACATTAAATGGCGATGCCATTCCTATTATAAACTCAACCTAGTCAGTCTATTTACAAATACCAGCTCATACAGATACAATGTAGATAAGGCTAGTAATTGACGCGACAGGCGTGGCCGATCGGTTGGCGATTGGTTTGTTGCGCGTAAAGTCCCGGGTTTGATTTCCGGTCGAAGCAAATATTTGTTTCATAGCTTTTATTTGTAATATTTAATATTTATATTAGATATTACAAATATTTGTTAATAAAAAAAAGAGGCGGATATTTGTTTCGGGTCTGGTCGGGTCTGGTTATCAAAGAGTGGTAGGCAGTGGTACCCAGTCTGCCGATCCGGGGTAGTACCACCATTTACAAGTATACAGACTGTGAAGTGACTTAGTCATTCCACAACCTGGAGACAGTAATATGAATTGGAGTTTGTTATATTAAAATAATTTATCTATTGACAGCTCTCTCGCCTACCCCGCCATCACAGTTCGCGCAACAAGTCACAGCTGGCTACGAAATACCTGCGCGACTTCGCACATTACACAACTTGGTTATACAGTATGCGTCACAAGGAAGGTATGAGGTTGCAGTGCCGCTCTGCAAACAAGCGCTCGAAGACCTGGAGAAGACATCCGGACATGATCATCCTGATGTTGCTACGATGCTCAATATTTTAGCACTTGTTTATAGGTAAATATGTTTGTTTGGCTCAAATGGCCAATTCAAAACTAGACATCATTCATTTTGGGCTTTTATGTAACGTCAAATGATGAAAAAATATAAAAATGGCACTTTTGATACTTGTGTTGATAAAACCAATAACAATTTTGCTTTTAATTGCTGTGCGATTGAGTTATTTGGAAAATAATATATCAATCACAAAGACACGCCATATTAGTTCTGCTTTGAACTGTCATAATTATAGTTTGATAATTTTTCACACCTAAACTATGCAAAATAAAGGATATTTACATTTAATGCATTGCAATTTTCGCACATTAAAACATTTTAAAATGTATATGCAACTGTTAATACAGTACAAATGCTGTTAAGTCGCATAAAGGACATGAATGATGTCCTTTATGCTACTTACTATCGCAGCTTTGACGACAGGCGTGGACAAACGGTTTAGCGATTGGTTTGTTGTCCCGGGTTCGATCCCCGGTCAGAGCAAATATTTGTTTCATAGCTTTTATTTGTAATATTTAATAATATTAAATATTCCAAATATTTGTTAATAAAAAAAAGAGATGGATATTTACTTCGGGTCTGGTTATCAAAGAGTGGTAGGCAGTGGTACTAAGTCTGCCGATCCGGGGTAGTACCACCACTTACAAGTATACAGACCGTGAAGTGATTTGGTCACGTGTCGGTATCAGCTTGTAAGTTGCCGGTTCCATCTAGGCCGGCATAGTGGATGTGATTGCTACTCACAGTTATTGAATTGTAGTAGCAGTGACATTCATTCATGGACCACACTTCAGCTTAACATCAAGCGGGGTGCAGTCATATGTGGAGTCACAATAAAAAAAAAAGTCTCTCCGTGAAACGCAAAGCTCACGAAACGTCGGAATAATAAAAATATATATAAAATCAATAACAAAAGCGCGATAGTAGCCACATAAAAATTGTTTCAATTCATTTTTCAATGTTTGTCCATAATTAAAAAAAAATCAAACTAAATATTTTAAGATTGACGACAGGTGTGGCGTAGTGGTTATCACACCAGCAGTCACGCTGAAGTCCCGGGTTCGATTCCCGGTCGGAGCAAATATTTGTTTTAAAGCTTTTATTTGTAAAATTAAATATTACAAATATTTGTTAATGAATAAAAAAGAGGCAGATATTTGCTCCGGGTCTGGTTTGTCCAAGAGTGGTATGTAGTGGTGCCCATTTTGCTATTCCGGGATAGTACCACCACTTATAAGAATACAGACCGTGAATTGAATTGGTCGCGTAAGTTGCCAGTTCCAAATAGACTGGCATAGTGGATGTGACAGCTACTTACAGTTATTGAACTAAAGTAGCAGTCGCCTCTATTCATGGACCGCACTCCAACCTAATATCAGGCGGGTATCATATATCAAAAATGTATAATTATTGCAGAGATCAAAACAAATACAAGGAAGCCGCTAATCTCCTCAACGATGCATTGAGCATCCGTGAGAAAACCCTTGGAGAGAATCATCCAGCCGTCGCAGCCACACTTAATAACCTGGCAGTGTTGTATGGAAAGAGAGGTATGGAACTAAATAAAACTACTTACTTTACTAAATTAAACAAATTTTATGCGGTTTATTACGCGATAGTAAGCCGCATAAAATTTGTTTAATTCATTAATCAATGTTCGCGCAAAATATTACTTATTTTACTTTACTGTTTCCATCTCTGTGACGGCCCAGAAATTTGGTATATGACTCATTGGCGCTGATTCATTGCAGCGCCGAGCTGTCCGAAGTATAGGTGAAAAAGTTGGATGCGTCTTTTCTTTGTAGAACAATCGACAAGTGGAACGCCTTGGACCTCCTCTTGCTTATCATCAGGGGGGTCCAAGTCAAATGTCGTGTCACAACAAAATAAAATAAAACCATGGCAAGTGGTGCTCCTTTGTCTCTACCTATATAAAAGGCGGAATAATTTGATTGATTGATTAAAAATTAATGTTTTGTAAAATGTTTATAGGTAAATACCGCGAGGCTGAGCCGCTATGCAAGCGCGCCCTGTGCATTCGTGAGGCAGTGCTTGGCCGCGATCACCCCGACGTCGCCAAGCAACTTAATAATCTCGCATTGCTCTGCCAAAACCAGGTTAGCATTTTCATTAATTCGCCGTCATATCTTAAATACGCAGACCTTAAGGTTTGAAGGAACTATGCCTGATTGAAAAAAGTATTTTATGTATTGTTAGCAAACATCAGTCCTATCCACTATGCCGGCTTAGCTGATGTTAATAAAACGAAATCGATCTACGTAGTTATGTCAGGATCGTGGCAATTGGCGCTTTATTGGGTCTGCCTATACTTGTGGAATTTAAAAAAACATTTCATTCGACATCTGGACACCTCGAGCTGCCTGATGGTAAGAAAAGGAAGCCCAAGAGTGCCGACGACTGAAAGAACTTACTCAGTTCACGGTTGCCTCAGTCGCCTTCACTATGCCGGCCAGAGGGGCTTTTTCACGCACGCTTAACCCAAAGGATACAAGATTATAGGATGAAGATCACACAATTTTGTTTCTAATTCAAAATTCTTGTGTTACAGAATAAATACGATGAAGTGGAACAGTATTATTTACGTGCATTGGAGATCTATGAGACCAAATTAGGTCCAGATGATCCAAATGTGGCCAAAACCAAAAACAATCTCGCCTCTTGCTATCTTAAACAGGTATTACACATTAAACTATTACATTTATTAAATTGACAAAGGAATGTTTCGATGGTTTGGGCACATGGAAAGGATAAGTGAAAGTAGATTGACGAAAGGAATTTGTAAATCTCATGTGAATGCATACGTTAAAGAAGTCTGTTAAGATCTGCGTTAGTCCTCGAGAAAGCTTGGTTGTCTAGAGCCCATAACCATAGAGCTTGTATGAAGAGAATTGTGAATGTAAAGGAAGCGAGGTAGTTGTGTCAGGATCGTGGCAAGTGGCGATCCAATGCCTATCCCTATATAGGAAGTAAAAACGTTTTTATTTTATTTATTAACTCTTTGTTGCACAAAAGAAGGTATACCAAGGGCCAACCAAACTCGATAAAAATGTAAACAAACGTTTGTCTATGAACGTTTTACGTTCCGGTTTACGCATAAAAAATTAAATTACAAAATAAAGGCCATATTTAATAAAATATTAAAGCTTTTATGCAACTTCGTTCAGTTTCCCGAATTGACTACGTCTTTTAAAAATATTCAAATGGTTAATTCATAACTTTCTGTATCATTTCATTAGTGCCATTACTACGATTTCATAGACAAATAATTAAAAATACCCGGGTTCGATTCCCGGTTGGAGCAAATATTTGTGTTACAGCTTACAGCTTTTATTTGTAATATTTAATAAAGTTTAAATTTACAAAAATTTGTTGAATAAATAAAGAGGCATCTATTTGCTCCGGGTCTGGTTGTCAAAGAGTGGTAGGCAGTGGTGCACAGTCCGAGGTCCCACCACTTAGTCGCGTTTCGGGATCAGCTTGTAAGTTGCCTGTTTCAACTAGGCAGGCATAGTGGATGTGACTACTACTTACAGTTATTCAACTGTAGTAGCTGTCACCTTCATTCATGGAGCGCACTCTAGCCTAGCAATAGAATAGAGCCACAATAGAAGGAAAAACTGTAAATTTCATGATATATCTTTTTCAGAACAAATACGCGGAAGCGGAAACATTATACAAGCAAGTGTTGACGCGGGCACATGAGAGGGAATTCGGTACCATCGATGGTAAGTCTGTCCCTCTCGCACAGTAGTTTTGACACATTCATTTATTAGGAAAAAATAGATTATGTTAGACGACCTTATGTACTAAGCGACATGTTTAAGTAAACCAAAATAAACATTAGCCGTGTCTACAAAAGATTTAAACGCGCTTTAGACAGAAATTAAATATGTTTTAAGTCAATTTAGTACCTAAAAATTACGTTTGACTGTTTATTAATATTTAAACACAGTTTTAAATTTTTTCATAGTAAGACCGTAGAGATTTGCCCGATTATCTGCAGATGCAGATACGGTTTGTGTGTTTAGATACAGATCTCAACTATGTTTTTTATTAAGACTCAGTCTGCGTCTAGGCTGTATATAAGAGACACTTTATAAAAACTCATATGCTCAATAAAATTAACTTTAATGTTTCAAGTTAACAGAGCCACTAAAAAGTTACAGATACGTACCTTTTGTTTCCGTTCTGATATCCGTCGATACATTTATATATCCGAATATCCGGCACATCACTAGTTTGTATTAGATTTAATTAATTAACTTAGAATCACACTTTTTATTTTTAATCCTTGTTAAGTAATCTAGGCAATAATTTAAGAAACTCCAGGCAAGGCAGCCTTGACTTCAAAGGTGTGATTCCGCCGGCGACTGCAGACCGCAGCCTGCACTACTTGTTTGTATAAGATTGATTTCGTGCAAGGCGACACTATTGCTACAATCAGCATTTGCTTAGTCGTAGATTATAAATATGATGGTTGGAAACAATATTAATACGGCAGCTGCAGACTAGTGTCGCTTTGCACGGAATGACGGTCGCGCGAGAGCACTCGCTGTGTCTCATGGGAGAAGCGAGAGTGTACAGCGAAGCACTCGCAGTTCGCACGAGACTATTGACTCGAGCGCAAAAACCGACCTGGGACAGAGAGCTAGCGAAACAAGTAGTGCAGTCTGCAGTCGCCGACGGAATCACACCTTAAAGCTAACTGAAGCTGCTAAAGTAGACGAGGCACCTTGAGGCTCAACATTTTAGCTTCTTCATACGCTCGTGGTTCATGGTTAAGGCGACCGTGGTGTAGTTGCAGTGTAATGGTTACACAAGCCAAGAGCACAAGTTTGAAACTACCCACCCGTACTAATGTATCTTCGATATTATGTACTTTGGTTGTCCTGTTTCTATAATACATGCACTTTAGTAGCTTAGTATAGCGTCTCTACTTGAGCTGTGCTACAAACCGTAGTTTCTTCTAGTGGATAGCCTTAGACATGTCGCTTTATACGTAAGGGTTGCCGCAATAATTCAAATAGTATTATTTCAACTGGGATAGTAAATTATTATTGATTATACTGACTAAGAAAGTCAGTATAATCAAAGGACTTTAAATTGCTTTAAATAATGGTGGTTTTTCAGTGAGACTATTCTACTGTTAGCTATAAAGGACATCATTTATTTTGTATGGAGACTTGGGGATATTTTTGTACGACTTTTGTAATGCCCAAAGCTAAAAAAATATATAATAGTAGTTTAGATTGATAAAATTAATAACAATTTTGCTTATAATTGCTGTGCAATTTAGTTATTTGGAAAATAAGATGGATTTTGTGTCGTTTCTCAATCACGAAGACACGCTACATTAACAGTTCTGCTTTGAACTGTCATATTTATAGTTTGATCATTTTGTACACCTAAACTATGCAAAATAAAGGATATATTCCAATTACATTGTAATCTTCGTACATTAAACTATTTTAAAATGTATATGCAACTGTTAATACTATTAAGCCCACGTCCCCATACAAAATAATTTATTTAACTTTCGTATTAAATGTCGCTCTAGAGGGCGCTGCATGTCAATTAAGTTTTGTCGGGTTGCACAACACCTACTCGTAAATTTAGTTTTAATTTCTTTTGTACTATCCCAGTTGAAAATAAATACTATAAAAATAATATCAACTAATTTGAATATTTGCAATTTAATTATTATAATATTTTAAATTTAAATTACATTATTTTTATTGCATGTCGTTTTAAAAGTTAGATTTGTGTATCGTAGTTATAACGTTGCGGATAATGTTAAAACAGTGATTATTTGGTTAATGTAAGATCTAAATAACGCGTTATTTTTGTTTTGATTTCTTGTAATATATTTTTTCTAATTATATTCAATGTGCTTCTTAAAAACGAAGGACAAAATAGAGAGGTAGGCGCCCAGTCTGCGATTCGAGGCAGTACCACCATTTACACATTTACATGCCTTGAAGTCACTTAGTCGCGTTGCCGGTTTCAACAAGGCCGGCATAGTTAATGAGACCGCTACTTTTTTCATTGTGACACGACATTTGATCTCGATCCGCCTGATGATAAGCAAGAGGAGATCCAAGAGTGACGACAACTGAAACAACCGAGTTAGTTCACGGCTGCCTCAGTCGCCGTCACTATGCCGGCCAAAGAACTTACAGTTAATTGACTGTAGTAACAGTAACCTTCATTCATGGACCGCACTCTAGCTTAACTAAATTAAGCCGGGAGCTGTCATATGCCGAGTCACAATTAAAAAAAAAGACTCGAAAAATATTGTCACCCATGTGATGCATTGTTACACATGGATTTAACCAGGCAGTGGAACCCTCATTAAAGAAAGTCACCCAGTTTCTATGATACAAGCATCTTTAGTAGCTTAGAATAGAAATGGAATAAATAATTAATTTTTAAATGAATAGTCACTTTTCTAACATAATCCGTTTTATTAGTTTTAAATTTTATTTTGCATTTTGATTTAAGTTTTGTTTTAAATTTTTTCAGAATTTAAAGCTTCAATAAATAAACCAAATACATAACAAATACCCACTGCTCCCACTGTGTATATATGTAATATGTATATTCTATTCATTTATACAAATAACAGGAAAGAAAACAGGAACTTTATTAACACATACAGAGTTAGTGCATAACAGATTTGAAACTGTCATAATTAAAACATTATATTAAAAATATTGGTAATAATGAATTGAAATATAGTATAGTATAATCATTTATTCATGGACCACACTCCAGCTTAACATCAAGCGGGGTGCTGTCATATGTCGAGTCACAATAAAAAAATATATATATTTGTAGGTATATATATATTTTTTATGAGCTTGTATGACGACAATTGTATATGTAAGGGAATCGAGGGAGTTTTATCAGGATCGTGGTAAGTGGCGCTCCTTTGTCCCCTCCTATCCCTGTGGGAAAATGGCGTGACAATTTAATTAATTGATTTAAGTATAGTTTTATAATATTGTATATAGTGAAGGTCAGCAAGGTCAGAAGGCAAAAGGTCAAAATCTGGACTGCCAAAATTATTGTATTGTGTACAAATTATTTAGACCTCTGGAAGTTGGTGAAAATAAATTTCAAAAATCCAGTTACATACATACAAGTCAAACTAATAGAAGCGTGTTAAAAATATAAGTATCCGAACCTCACCTTAATGTACTTGCCGGCCCTCGTAGTCGATTTGTACCAAAAAATGCAAAGCAATAAATTTTTATTTTACTTAATTTTGGTTATTCTCTGTTATGCACTTGCTTTTAACTAAAAATGTTACTAAATATATATTTTGTATAAATTTTATTATATTAATACTCGTATATTAAAGTATAAATATATTTATATAAAAAAATAACTGACATAGTGCTAATTGCTAGTTGTAATTAGGCAGGTATAGTGGATGCTACTGCTACTTGCAGTTATTAGTTATGTGGTAGGTAGCCATCGCCTCCATTCATGGACCGCACTCCAGCACCTGCCAAATATTAAATTTGGCAGGTGCTGTCATATATCTTAGGATCGTGGAAGGCGGCTGTCCGTTGTCTCTCTCTGCCTATCCCTGCGGACGTTAAGGCGTGACATTTAAAATGTTATAAAGTCTTTTAGCAGCACAAAAAATATTTTATGTATTTATATGGTATAGTGGCAGTGCAATGGTTAATCGAGAGCACGGGTTCAAAACCACTTGCCGGCACCAATGTATCTTTGATATAATATATACTTTGGTTGTCCTGTTTCTATGACACAAGTATTTTAGTAGCTTAGTATAGAAATGTAATTAAAATAAAATTAAACACATTTTTTGATTATTTAAACGTCTTAAAATCATATAAAAATGGCAGGTGCTTATTTTATTAGTAAGCTTGTTAGTGATTATGTTTTAGGCCTTCGTTCAAGAATACAACTAGATAAAGGCTCTCATACAAAATTGCTATTTAAAACTAACTTCGTCTTGTATGAAGAGAATTGTGGATGTGAGGGAAGCGAGGCAGTTGTGTCAGGATCGTGGCAATTAGCGCTCCTTTGTCTCTACCTATCCTTGTGGGGAAAAAGCGTGACAATTTGATTGATTGATCTGTTATCTGGTTGTATTGATCGAAGTTTTAGCAGCTTTTATGTTATTCGGGATTTGATTCACAGGTTCAAAGAGTCGTTCGAATATAATCATGACACTTTTTATATTGATTGATAGATTAATATTATTTAGGTAAAATGCAACTTTTTTCTTTATTGTGAGCAACATTTGACCTTGTCTTGCCTGATAAGTAAGGGGTCAAAGAGCGCCGACGACTGATAAAACCGACTCAGTTTACGGTCACCTCAGTCGCTGTCACTGTGTTTTTCAAAGGTGCTTCTAATTTTATTTGGGGCCTAATCATGAATCAAGAAATAGCTCGAATAAATGTTTCTTTATTTTTAATTATTTTTTGCTTTAGTTTAATTAATTTTAGATCTCTGTTGCATTTTTGTAAGTTTAGAGGTTTTTAAAACCTAAGGTGCATAAATGTTATTTGCCAATTTATTTTAAGTATAATTGTGTAAGATGGGGTTAGACTAACCACAAGCCTGCGGACCGACCGCGTAACTCAATGACAATAAGAATTAGTTTTGAAAGTTGAACTCTATTATTGAGCTTTAAAATCAAAATTGCGACCGCGCAACACACTAACAGCTGGTTGTACCAAAAATTATAATTTACGAATTTGTTAAAAGTATCGTATAAGTAAAAGAATAATGGGTTGCACCACTCTTAAACTTCACATTTTACATTTACGTTTAACAGATCTTTTATACAGAGCTAAAGGACATCATTCATTTTGGGCTTCTATGTACTACTTTTGTTATTTCTAATGGTAAAAACATATATAAATGGTAGTTTCCATATAAAATTATTAACAACCCAATTCGCGATTTCGTAAAAGTAAACGTAAAGTAAAAGAATAAGTATAAAGTAAAATTAAATTCGTAAATTGAAACATTTTGGTGAAACCGGCTGTAGGAATCGATGTTCATTTTCATTAACAATTCAAGCTCATTCAAACTCATTGTCCGAATGAATAAGTTGTTTTTGATACTAACAGCGACCGCGTAACTTTTTGACATATGGGAATTAATTTCATTGTCAGTCCTATTGAAGTTGCGCGGTCGGCCCCTGATCCTTAGTGTTAAAAAAATATTTGTTTAATGGTTGTTGTTGAATGGTTGGCAGACAGTAGGTGGATCCAGAACTTTGTCGCGTTTCGAAATAAGCTTCAAAGTTGCCGGTTCCAACTAGGCCGGCATAGTGGATGTAATTGCTGCTTGTTATTTAACTGTAGTTGCAATGACATCCATTCATGAACCACACTCCAGCTTAACATCAAGCGTGGTGCTCCTGCCATATGTCGAAACAAAATAAATTTAAAAAATAAGCATACAGTACAAATTATTGTATATTTTGTTTTGTTACGTAATTTACGAAGTGGTTTATCCTCAAGAAAACTGGGTTGCCTAGTGCCGTAGAGCTTGTATGAATCGTGGCAAGTAGCGCCTATCTCTGTGGGAAAGGGGCGTGACAATATTTTTCTCGACAAATTAGGCGCACCAACTGCACACATATTACACAGTTAAAAATAATAAAAAACACAATTAATCTAATTTGATTAATTGTTTTTTTTTTTTTTTATATGGGTCGTGTTTACAATTTTGGTATTGTGGTCCAATTTTTGGTTTATTGCGCGGTAGTCTTGCCCCATATTACATTTTTGATAATTATAATAATAAAATTAGGTGCTAGATATTGTTGAAATATATATTTTTATGTGAATGAATATTCCAATTATATTAGTTTTATTGTTTTTCTAAATAGATTTACATTAAATGCATTGTGATTTAATTAATTATTTTTTTAAATTAAAATTTATTGTAAAGCTTAATTGTATATTTAGTTTTTTATTTATTTATTCGAATCAACTTTATGGGAATGGTTTCTTTTTAAAAATTCATTTGTAGATATTTTTTTATACCCAAATGTTTTGTTTATTAATTTATTTTTATAGCTATTTAGTGTATGATCGTTAAATATTCTAAACTAGCTGTGCCCGCAGTTTCACCCGCGTATAATTAGATTTATAACACAGTCATGCGACTGTATATCCCTTTTTTTATTTATAACTCGATAACTCATTAAAAAATGACAAACTGAAATAAAAATAAATATAGGAAAATTCCAAACAGATGAATGTATAATCAATTTTTTAAAATTAAAAGTATCCTATGTGACTTTTAGTACCTCCAAAGATATGTGTACAAAGTTTCATGATGATCGGTTAAGTAGTTATTGTGTGAAAACTTAACAAACAAACTTACATTCACATTTATAATAAAAGTAGGATGGGATATATCGTTCTAGCATTAAGTATAAAAGTACTAAATATAAAAATAGTCTTGCTGCTCTACATCTAGTCAAGTTATTGACTGTGAATCCAGAATCCAGACTTGTACAAATGATTGAATTCTAGCAGCCGGTTGTACCCAAAAAGTTTCAATTTACCAATTTAGTTTTACTTTATACTTATTCTATTACGTTTACTATTACGAAATCGTGAATTGGGTTGTTGTGGTATTCAATTAAATGGGGTATTCAATTCCACTATCGGAACTTGAAGCCCTTGTTGAAGTGATCGCGCATAGAATGAATGACAAAAATGGCAGATTTTACTTAATACTTTTACTTATATGTTACTTTTTACAAATTAAAATTTTTGGTACAACCAGCTGTAAATATATAAAAGAGAGATATTCCTGTAAAGTTGAGTTTCGACACCTTGTATTTAATCCCATTGACACAGTAGGGCAGCGAAATGGTGGATGATAATATACTTAGGTGAGTGACGCAAAATGGGTTTATGTGTGGCACAGGTAGGGGAGATGGAACACTCGTACGTTTAGAATTTTATTATTGTAAACTCAAAAATAGTTGTATGTCATATAATTTTAAAAAATACTTACAAGTATACAGTGTGTATACAAATAAGTGATTTGGTCGCGTTTTGGGATCAGCTTGTAAGTTGCCGGTTCTAACTAGGCCGGCATATCGGATGTGATTACTATTTATAGTTATTGAATTGTTGTAGCAGTGACATCCATTCATGGACCACACTCCAGCTTAACAACAAGCAGGGCGCTGTCATATGTCGAGTCAAAAAAAAGTATGACGAATTAAACAAATTATATGCGGCCTTTGGTCGCGTTTATTTTTAGTTATTGATTTTACAATTATTTTGCAGCCATCGTAGTCACAGAGAGACTCGATGGCTGATTATTACCTTTATTTTTGTTTATTAATTTTACATATTTTTTATTATTCCGACGCTTTGAGAGTCGCATAAAATTTGTTTGATTTATTATTTAATAATCGCGCAAAATCTTAGAAAATTCAATGAGTATCAATATTATATTTCATGCAACTATTTACAATTTGCAATTTTAAAATTCAACATTTCTATTATAAATGTTTTTATTCAATTTCTATATTTAATTGTTTTATTTTATTGTCCGCGTTCGTTTTTCTTTATTTTCTTACGGTTGTGTCACACTTTACCCACTTGTGTCACATGTTTATTTATTTTCTTATTTTGTTTTATTTTTAAGTTTTATTTTCTTATTATTCTTGGTGTTGGTTGGGTTTTAATGTTAGATAAAGTACGCTCTAATTACTATTGTAAAAATGTACAGGAAATTCAAGGACAGTAGCATTTTCGGTGGTTCCGAATACGCTTGCATCGTGACGTCACAAGACGGGATGACGTCATTTGTGACGTAGAACTGCACGGGCATATTGGCCAATGCCATTAGCTAAACGTCACAAATGTTATCGCGTTTTGTTACTATGGCAAGGTTCCAGCGCATAGCAACTATTAAAAAACGATTCATTCGAATCTATACTACGTTTTCGATTCGAGTACATATTTCGAATACGTATCTTTTTCACTACTTTGTTAAGGTTTGTGAGTTACACCTTCCGGCGCCGTAAGTAACACACGTCGGGCTTTGGAAAGAGATAATCAGCTAGTTTCGGTTTTGAAGAGCATCGTCTCCTTCGCGTAGTAGGAGCCAGCGTCAGGCCAGGCGATGATGACGTCCGTGACCACGATGGCTGCAAACGTCGTAATAAAATATTGTACAATCACTAATCAAAAATAAACGCGATAGTAAGCCGCATAAAAATTCATTACAGCAAATAAAAAAACATCGATGATAAACTACTTTATTCAACGTTAAAACTTTTTTTTAATATAATAAGCATGATAGTATTTTTTTTTAATTAATGCTTGGTAGTATTAGTAGTTATGTTTACTAACTGTTTTTTATTAATTAAATTCCTTAAAGTCTTATCAGTTATCATCTATACAATTTAAATAAAAATAAATGAACTATATTCTTGCTGTTATCAGCCTGAAGACGTCCACTGCTGAACATAGGCCTCCCTTAGAACGCCATTTCGAACTACAAGATGCCAGTTGCATCCACTGGTTGTTTGTGTCAGTCCACCTAGTGGGAGGCCTACCTACGCTACGTCTTCCGGTTTCTGGTCGCCAACCTTTTTTCCCCATCGGTTGTCGGTTTTTAAAGCGATGTGGTACAGCTGAACGCAATTATAATAAAGCTTATGGATCATTTATACGAGGCCAATAGACAAGACACTAAGCCAATATATACCAGTCCAATTAAATCTTGATATCGTTCTATTTTAAAGGATTGGCTTCAGGACAATTTAATGCAGTGATTTGTCTCTAGACGTTTCCAAAATGTGATTGGCTACATGTATTTATTGTCTTGGCTATTGGCCTCGGTAAATTGGTTGATCCAAACGCAAGTGTCGATCGTGTGCGGCGGGTTATGTATTCGCACGATGTCGCTTGATCCGCTTAATTTAATTTTATTTGTAACCTAAGTATTGTTTATTATTAATGTAATATTTGTAATACAGATGACAATAAGCCAATTTGGCAAGTGGCCGAGGAGCGTGAGAAGAACAAGCATCTGTTGAAGGATAATGCCCCCTACGGCGACTATGGCGGTTGGCATAAAGCGGCTAAGGTTAGTGTGTTTAATCTCGACTTTTTGATGGTTAGCACGACTGAAAAAGAAGCTTTTGCTTTCACTTTTGATCACCAGAATCGATTCACCCAGCTGTTTTTTTTATTGAGACACGATATTTGACCTATTGCCTGGTGCTAAGCAAGAGATGTTAAGGAGGTTCAAGAGCTACGACGACTGGAAATCCCGTCTTATTTTGCGGTTGCCTCAGTCAGCTATTTGGGATTCGGGAGATTTTGGGATCAGCTTGTAAGTTGCCAGTTCTAACTATCCGGTGGATGTGACTGCTACTTACAGTTATTGAATTGTAGTAGCAGTAACATACGTTCATGGACCACAGTCCAGTTTAATATGAAGCCGGGTGCAATGAAAAAAATATTTCATTTATAAAAGTCATTTATGTTTCTAAAATATAAGTTATATTTTACAGGTGGACTCACCAACCGTCACAACAACCCTAAAGAACTTGGGCGCCCTCTACCGGCGACAAGGCAAATATGAGGCAGCCGATACACTTGAAGATTGTGCTTTAAGAAGCCGAAAAGAGGTATAAAACATTTATCTACACCTATTTATTTATTACTTTTACGTTGCCTTTATGCCGTGAGCAGACGATAGACAATGACGATCGATCGTACGTATAGAAATCTATACAATAACGCACACATTGGACAAATAGACTGCCAGACAAATAAATACTGTGGTTACCGGCAGTTACTGCCGGACAGAATATCATTTAATGAATTAAACAATTTACAATTGTAAAATCAAAACCAAAATAAACGCGATAGTAAGCCGTATAGAGTTTGTTTAATTCAATAATCAATGTGCGCGCAAAATCTAAGAAAAAAAAATCATTTATTTATAATATAATAGTTACCTTTTAATAAATAGTTTGCACCCAGACAATCAAACAATAAAGAGTTTAAATAATATAAAAACAATATCAGGATAAAATCCTGATAAAAATTCAAAACGTGATAACAAGGTTTCCTCACTAGAGTTCGCGGATAGGCTGTTCGCCGTGTGAGTTGAGTGCGTGATAAACGTGACTGCGGCAACAAAAGACAGTAACGTTCGTTTTTGTCTAACAAATAATCCATCGCTGCTCAGTGCCGTAGCATGTACAACAACTTAATTTACTTGTTGGTTTTTCATTGTACTTTTGTATAGTTTGTCTTTTTTATAGTTTTTTTGTATAGTTTTTGTAATTATACAGATAAATATTTAAGTAGATATTTTTTGAATTATTATAAGTTATTTATAAATCTGATGTGGATGGATGTGTTAATGTTAAAAACAAGGCATACCCAGGAGGGTCATTCTCAAGAGAGCTGGGTTGCCTAGTGTCTTTTTTTATTATTATTATTTTACATTTCTATATTAAGCTACTAAAGTGCTTTTATCATAGAAACAGGACAACCAAAGTACATACATATATCAAAGATTGGTATCGGTGGGTGGTCTCGAACTCGTGCTCTCCGGTTTGTGTAACCATTGCACTGCCACTACACCACGGTACGTCTTTGACTGTAAAGCTTGTATGAAGAGAATTGAAGATGTGAAGGATGCTGTGTCAGGATTCCTTTACTAATATTTAAAAAAGTGTAGAAATGTATAATGAAGTATTTATAAAATTAATGTGGTGTCTAGGCCCTGGACATGGTGAAACAGAATCGTAATCGTATGGCTCGACCTGGCAGCCGCGAGTCAAATGATGTGGACCACCATGATGAGGTTAGGAGAACAGTGGATCAGTGATCCAGTCTTTGTGCACGTCTTTTCTATATACACTCATTTGGTGAGGTTTGTTGCAAGAAAATTTGTATTTAAATAACACTGAACATGTGAGGTAGTATTATGAATAAAAGTCATTGTGACGGCTACTGAGGCAGCCGTGAACCGAGACGCTTTTTTCAGTTGTTGCCGCTCTCGGACCTTCCCTTACCATCAGGCAAGTCAAGTCAGGTGTCAAGTCCCAACCAAACAAAACTTTGGAATAATAGCACACAAGTTGTTTTGTATTAATACAACAATACTATTCTGCCAATGTCAAGTAAGGGCTAAAGGCAGGACAGAGGCGACGACCCGCTTCAGAACAAACCTTCGCTACCCAAACAGTACCGCAAAACTATGAAGAATAACACTTTTAACTATTATTTTCCGTCACAATCTAGTACAGTTATCACTACTTAATTTAATCGACTTAAAATAATTCACGGACACTAACGATCAATTTTAATTAGTCTTTTTATATTTAGCGATATAAAGCGTTGAACGACAGCGCTTTATATAGCTTTTTATGTTTTGTGGTACAGAAAACATATAAAACATATT
The DNA here is from genome assembly GCA_905220615.1 of Tinea trinotella. NCBI lineage: Eukaryota > Metazoa > Arthropoda > Insecta > Lepidoptera > Tineidae > Tinea > Tinea trinotella. The sequence continues at coordinate 1,418,594 of HG992319.1, read as the reverse complement.
TTCTTATTATAAACGATTTTCTTGCAATAAACTTTCATTTCATCTGTCATTGTGCACATCTTTCATTGGGTTATTTATCACGACCGACACACATATCAAATAAATCATATTAATAAGTATTTTCTACGAGGTTATATTAACAAAGAATTGCTTTGACACACATGCACACAGTCTCCGCACGTAACTTCTGCGTCATGTCAAATAATGATTTTATTATAAGTTTCCTATTTTTATTTGCTTTTTTATATTATGTTTATTTATATTTTATTTTGATTGCACTTTTTATTTTTGCCTTTTAGCCCGGATTATCACCGAATGAGCCCCGTTTGAATCTTAAGTCTAAGCTGTTTAATGCACTGGGACTTAATGCTGGAGGCAGTTCACCGCAATAGTAGAAATTTAGACTTTAAGATCATTTTGATAGGATTTATATTTGTACACGCTTGAGGCACTAATGGCCTTATTTTGCTTATTTAAATAATTAAAATATCAATAAGATGGTTTTTTAATCATATAAGGTCATTTGTGCTCGTTATCAGCAGACCTTTGTCTCTCCTGCGCAATTTTAAATTTAGAATGCGGGCCATTTTGAAAATGGCATAGACTTCTTTTTTGTTACAATTAAAGAAGGCAAAGGACTGCAATTTTTATTCAAGGCTTAGATTTATAATTTTGATTATTAGCATGCTATAAAAGTATTTTAATATGTAGAGAACGGATTGTGTGATAGTGAATTTGGAATATAATTGTATGTATGTGAGCCATCCTAGTGTATATTACGAACAAGCTTCAGTCGTGTGTGTTTTTATTATCATTTATTAGCCGTATATTTTTAGCACCTATTGCAAATTTTAAAATTATATTTTTTATTAATATTGTGTGTGAATTATTTTTTTATTATTCAAATCAATACTTTAACAATTTGATAACCATATTTAGGTTTGTTTTGAAAGGTGCAATGGGCCTTTATATATTTTTTAAATCATGACATTTAGGTTATAGTGTTATAAGCTTTTATTGCATTTATATACAGCCGATTATTTGCTGTCAAGGTGGATGATACAAGCGAAAGCGTGAAGGGGTAGAAAGAAGTCTAAGCGCTTAGAAATAAGAGTTGTTATTGCATAAAACTAGTCAGCTACGTAGCTTTATAAGCGACAGACTTTATGCGAAAATAATCATTATTTCGAGCGTTGTAAAGTCTTGTTTCGTGCCTCACTGTCTCACTTGTATCCATTCACTTCCTTAGCAATAGGATCTGGCTTTTACAATAATAATTTATCGTGGAGTTATATTTATTGCACCATTCCAGTTTTAGTATTTCTTGACAATTTAGTAGCTTTTTAGTACTTAAATGTTGAATGCAAGTTGTCGTGTTGATACACGATACAATGTTTTATTCGTATTCAAAAGATTTTGATGGTTATATCGGGGTGACATGAGACTAGTAAATAAAGCCAGTTTAGTAAATTACTATCCTGTCGTAGTCTTCTCAACTTTGCATCACAAGACAGAATAGTTAGTCTTCACAGTAATTAGATAAACTGTCCTCATTTACTGTCCTCGTGTAACTCGGACATTAGTACCGATTAAAATCTTTTAATTTATTGCGGCGTTCTCACGGCGCGAATTTAGTTGATCAATATTTATCGTTTAACAAAAAATTGTAAGTAAATATTTAGCGTTATGTAGCGTTCTCACGGTCCAATAATAATCGACTCGATATAACACGTGTCATTATACTATCTGTCCATTTTAGCTCGTGGATGCGGACGCCATAATTTACATTTTATTCACATTTTATTTTACAAACAAACAAAAAACTGATTGATTGGACTGATTATTCAATGCAAGTTGAACGAGGTTCAAATCGCGAACAATTTCGCAGTTGATCAACTAAATTCGCCCCGCGAGAACGCCGTATTATTTTTATTTAAATATTAGTGCATGGATTTTACACGCTGATGTTTTTTTATTTTGCTGACGTCACCATTGTCATTATGAATGCACGGATTTTATTTATCAATTTTTTTTATTTGTTTTGTCTCACTTTTTTAATTGAAATTATAATCATGTTGTTTAATTTGATATAATTATTGGGGTATTTTTTAATTGTTATATATATTTTTGTATGTTTAAAATTATTTTGTAAAAATGTAACCTAATTTTTTTGCAGGGGATTTCCCTTGTGTAGTGTCAATAGATGTGATTCCCCGCAATACAATATTATGTCATTCCAGTGTTTAGTTTATTTGTATTTTTAAGTTGCTATTTTTAAAGTGATAATGATAACAATACATAATATTGTATGAGGGTGCTGAATGAATGTGAATTATTAATTTTATACATCTGTTTTTTATTCTTATTATGTTCACACTAGTCAGTCGTACCAACATTACTCTGTTCGTAAATGACGTTCGTTTACGTTTATTGTTATTGAGATAGTAAATGAAGCCAATCTAGTAAATTACTAGCTACAATTACTAGCTTATGACACCCAGACCCTTCGTGACTTTTCTACTTTCTGCATCGTTGGCAGAGGCGGACTAAGCCCGTAAGAGGGCCGGGACAGCAAAACTAAATGAGGCCACTATTAAGTAGGTACTGAACATATTTTTTAGCCTAATTTAGGATTTGATCAAGGGAACTTTTTGATATTTGGAAGCCCCCTAGGACCGTCTCTTCCGCCCCCTCGTTAGACCGCCTATGATCGTTGGGTTCCTTACATTTGTGGGCTGATAATCATTTTAGTGTGAACATGGCTTTAAATTTGAACGAACAGTTTCTTAATATTTTTTACAAAGGAATCTCTGTTTTTATTTTATTTTTTCATTTTATTACTATTTGATATGTCACAATATTTTATTATTATTTTAATAATCATGAAAAACATTTTTATAAAGCATCACCGGTTTATTAAAATTTTAGTTTATATTTTGTTAATAATTATTGTAATAAATAATTTATATAATATATATTTTTTTGTTTTATTTTTCTATTTATATATTTTTATGCTCCATCTTTGAAAAAGTGGGTAGACCATTTAGCTTTAGTTTTTTTGTTCTGCTGTTTTTTTAATGTGGGGTTCAAGTCTGCCGGTGTTATGCAGTTTATAATCAAGAAGAATTTTTAACTTAGTTTTAGTAGCATAGAAAACACCTTTTGAATCACAAACCCCTAAAATTGTATTGGAAACTAAGAATAAAATACAAGGATGCTTAATTGAACCAGCCTTGCCTTTTATCCTTATAAAAAAAGGTACTGTAATTTTTTTAATTCATCCATGTTTTAGAAAACTAGTGTGCTTGCCCCTTTTTATATGTAGATGCATGACACATCTCACCCTAAGTTTTTCATACATAATAATTTTACCATTGGAAAATATTACCTAATGTAAACTACAGAAATACTTTGCATATAATTCCATATAAAATTAGAATTCCCGCCTAGTTTGTGACATTTATATTTTCAATCCTTAAAAGGCAAAGGTACAAAGCCCCTTCCTCTTAGATTTGACATTTCATTTTGTTTAAAAGGCTGAGATATTATATTTGCAGCCATTCTTTTTGCATTAACTTTCCGCCCTATTTTTACTTATTGAATGCAAAGATATGGATGTATGCAACCGTTATTAGTGTAGTTCGATTATAAAATGCATAACACCGGCGCGACAGGGGCCGGGGGAGGTGTCTCGGAGCGCGAGTTTCTCAAAGCTGAAGGAGACCATAAGGCGGTCTTCCGCGAGACTTCTGAACAGGCTCGCTGGTAGACATTCCGCCCATTTACCTGACGTTGACTTCGCAGACCCAGAAAGGTAACAATACACAACGAGCTATTGGTTATAATACCCTTCTAAATGGCGATTAGAAATTGAAGGGATTTTTACAAACTCTAAATTTTAAGAGCATCGATATCAAGTGTTAAAATAATAATTTTAAAATCTGCCAAGGTTCCCCATTATTCAACCAGGGATGGTTTTGACGACAGGCGTGGACGAACGGTTTAGCGACTGGTTTGTTGCGCGTAAAGTCCCGGGTTCGATCCCCGGTCGGAGCAAATATTTGTTTCATAGCTTTTATTTGTAATATTTAATAGTATTAAATATTGCAAATATTTGTTAATAAAAAAAAAGAGATGGATATTTGCTTCGGGTCTGGTTATCAGAGTGGTAGGCAGTGGTACCCAGTCTGCCGATCCGGGGTAGTACCACCACTTACAAGTATACAGACCGTGAAGTGATTTGGTCACGTTTCGGGATCAGCTTGTAAGTTGCCGGTTCCATCTAGGCCGGCATAGTGGATGTGATTGCTACTCACAGTTATTGAATTGTAGTAGCAGTGACATTTATTCATGGACCACACTTTGGCTTAACATCAAGCGGGGTGCTGTCATATGTCGAGTCACAATAAAAAAAAAAACAAAGTAGTGGACTGTTTTAATGTGATAAGTGTATGTAGTTAAAACTAGGCTACATAAACTAACTATATATAATATACTTATACTCAGACAAAGAGATATTATGGTGGGTTTATTAAATGTTGCTATCGTTCTTTATATTTTTAGTAAAGCGGAAAGACTTTACTAAAATTTTCAGACCTTAGAGAGAAATCACGAGTCTATAAATATAAACTACGATCTTTTAAATGATACCAATTCCACTATTATTACACATTATTCAAGAAACACAAGTTTAACAAATAATGTCTTATTGCAAGACCTATTACTTGCAGTAACCTGCTCAAAACATTCTACAGTTTGCTTTTCACTTAGAAATAAAGCCAATAGCTCGTTGTATACTTATCCGCAATAGATACTTTAATTATATTTCTTAATTGTGAATATGCACGATATTGTAAAAAAAAAGCAGCACTTTTTACTGCTTGTTTTAGCATAACATAAAATACTATAAAATGCATTTAATTTTAATATAGGCATGCACGTAGTTTTAGTTTATTGCCTTTTACGTACAGTCAGCATCAGATATATGTGAGCACGCAATGTGATCAAAAGTATCTATACATTCAGGGTGATCATAAGTATCTATATACACACCATTAGTTGTCATATTAATGTGAGCATTCAGTGCGTCAAAAATATCTATACAATCAGTTAGTCAAAAATATCTACACACTCACTTGTCAAAAATATGTCAACAGACAATTCAGTAAATTTGTTACAAAATATTACATATTTTATACTGAGATATTTTTGACTAACTGAATGTATAGATATTTTTGACGCATTGAATGCTCACATTAATATGACAACTAATGGTGTGTAGATATTTATGACCACTCTGAATGTATAGATACTTTTGATCACATTGCGTGCTCAGATATATTTGCTGCTGACTGTACCTTTTTAACTTTAGTCGCTTCTCCAAACGTTTTCCTTTAATCCCATGAAAGTAATGGTAGCAAAAATATTTTTGATTTATTAATTTAACATAGAGCTTGTATGAAGAGAATTGTGGATGTTAGGGAAGCGAGGGAGTTGTGTCAGGACCGTGACAATGCTTCTATGTCTCTGCCTATTCCTGTGGGAATAAGCCGTGACAATTCGATTGGTTTAATTATTTCACAACCTAACAAAATAATAAAAAAAAAACGGAGCAAAAAAATAAATATAGCATTTATTTAGTAATACTTACAAATATTTGTTAAGAAAAAATGAAGTAGATATTTGCTCCGGGTCTGGGTGTTAGAAAGACTGTTCTCATTCGTCTATATAGAAGCACCTTTGGCCGGCATAGTGACGGCGACTGAGGCAGCCGTGAACTAACTCGGGTTTTTCAGTCTTCGTCACTCTTGGACCTCCTCTTGCTTATCATCAGGTGGGTCGAGATCAGATGTGTCACAATAAAAAAATGTCTGGAGTTGTATAGTCCGTGAAGGGACTTGAAAGTTGCCGGTTTTAACCAAACTAGGACGACTGCTACTTGCACTTCTTTAACTGTAATAGCAATCGCCTTTAATCTTGGACCCCACTCAACATAACTACATACAAGCAAAATTAATAGGTACCGAGTTTATTAGTTGTGTTTTAACATTTAAAACCAATTATAATGCGATTAAAATAAGAATAGGACGGAATCGGCGCCATTTTGTCACGTCTAACTCTCCAACCAACTTCACTTTAGTATGGTGTCTTTTTCTTTGCGGATCGTCAAGAAAAAGACACCTTTGAATCAGTCAAGTGAAGTTAGTCATCAGCCCGTCCTATTCTTATTTTAATAATACTTAAATTTGAATCATCACATTGACGTTGGTAAGCATCGTATAACTCGGAATATTAGGTTAAAATTAAATACCTAAACAGCATTTATTTCATACTTTCAGCTTGAAACGCGCAAGCTCTCTATCCGCGCTCAGTAATTCAAGCCCACAAAGGATTCAGAGGTAGCTGGTGCTTCAACATAAATTGGTTTTATTAACATCGATGGTTTTATTGTATTTACTATACTTTTACAATTACACAAAAGTTTGTAGAGGTTATGAGGTTTGTCGATGTGGTTTGCATGTAGTCTTGTTATTTACACAATGACTGGACTTAACTTAACTTAACACTCCAGCTTAACATCAAGCTGGGTGCTATCATATGTCACAATAAACAATTAAAATTGTTTACAAAGTTAAAGATTTTATTATTATTCTAATACGGCGCTTTGCAGCCAGGTATTGTCTCATTCGTCTAATTTAAATATTAATGTAAAGATTTCCAAAACTACCCTCCAATGATTCCGGTTTCTTTTTCGTATTTTGGCAGTAGAAACAAATTTATAAAAGCAAGGAAGACGCGAAAATCCTTCGCGGTTGTTTTTGTGCAGTTATTTTAACTTACTTTTACGATTTTGAAATACTTTGTCTTATAAGAGTACCTTTTTGAAAACGCAATTTATTCATTCCTATTTATTTTCATTTATTTATTTTGTAAAATACGCTTTAAATTGTTATGTTTAAAGCGTTGTATCGCATCTTTATGTGACCACGGCTATTGCAACATAGTATAATAATAAACGCGCTGAGCCTTATTTGTAAATGTTATTAATAATAAAAATTGTATCAGTTTACAAAAATATGTTTTCAAATGTACTGCCTAATATATAAAAGATAATTTAACATTAAAATTTATGTAAGTTTAGATAAGATGTGTTTTAAAGATTTTTCGTTTAAATAATGTATGGAAGACGTACGCTAGTAGCTACCTTTTTGGTCGGCATAGAGACGGCGAGTCACTACGTAACTAGAATCGGTTAGTCCAGGTGTCGAGTCTTAATAATAAAAAAATAACTACTAGTGCCCATAACCGCAGAGCCTGCATGAAGAGAATCTCTGCTATCCCTGTGGAAAGGGGGCGTGACAATTTGATTGATTTTTTCACTCGCCTGATGATAAGCAAGAGGAGGTTCAAGAGTGACGACGACTAAAATAACCGATTTAGTTCACGGCTGCCTCGGTCGCGGTCACTATGCCGGCCAAAGATTATAAGCAATTACTTGAGAAACAAACTCATTATTCTATGTCACCTAATCAATTTATAAATTATAGTTAATTAGTATACCTAAGTATTTTTTTAAGAAATAATTTAAATATTATATATTTAATTGCAAAAATATATATTTTATATTTATTATATTGTATATATGTTGCAATGCAAGCGTAGATAAACACTTGCTTGTGTGCTTTTGAAGCTTTTTGTAATTTATTATATATTTTTATGCAAAATTTTTTTTTTTTAAATTATGTTAAGAACTGACTTTTAAAATAAAAATTGTGTCTTTAATATTGGAATTTTATTTATCTCCGTATCATTAACTAACATTCAAACATTTTTTTAAATTGTGACTCGACATATGACAGCAGAGCAACCCACTTGATGTTAAGCCGGAGTGTGGTCCATGAATGGATGTCACTGCTACTACAATTCAATAACTGTGAGTAGCAATCACATCTAGATGGATCCGGCAACTTACAAGCTGATCCCGAAATCACTTCACGGTCTGTATACTTGTAAGTGATGGTACTACCCCAGATCGGCAGGCTGGGTACCACTGCCTACCACTCTTTAACCACGGTTGTATTAATCCTATGTCCAAAACTTATAATTGCTGATGACGCAACACTATTTTCGTTTAATGTTTGGTCACAATACGTGAACCCACTGATTACTTTACCAAACACGCACATAATATAAAACAAAACAAGCCACTCCATTAAAATGTCACTAATATTTTTAATACCCATTCACATTGCTTTCGGCACTTTGAGCAGAGCATCGTTACGATTTTATAATGAATGACTCAAACAATTTTTTTTCGGCTTACTATCGAGTTTATTTTGGTTTTGATTTTACAATTATCTAAAACCTGGGACCCCATAATAAACAAACTCCAGTCCCAAGTCCAGCAAACTGCGAAACCAGATGACACCGTTAGTTATTTTAGCAAAAAAAATTAAACCGGAAACAGAAAAACAAAGTCATTATATCAAACGGGGAAGTTTTAGAAACAATAACAGCATCAACCAATATGACGACCAACACCTCAATCTCCGTGACCACCATGGCTGTAAAGCTCTCGAAACGTCGGAATAATAAAAAAATGTAAAATCGAAGCCAAAATTTGCGCGAATATTGATAAATTCATTAATCAATGTTCGCACAAAATCTAAGAAAATACAATGTATGACTTCTTAAAAATTCTCACTGCCAGGGTTTTGTTACGGGTTTGTCTAAGAGCCATGGAGCGTAGTATTCCGAACGTGAAACTCACAGATTAAATTCAAAACACCGTACAGTCCTTGAGTTCTAAGCTGAGTTTTGCATTTTTTTATAGGTCGACATTTGACACCACCCCGCTTGATTTTAAATTGAAGTGCGGTCTATGAATTGAGGTGAATTCAATAACTGTAAGTAGCAGTCACATCCACTATGTCGGCCAAGTGTGAACCTGCAACTTACAAGCTGATCTCGAATCGCGACTTTAATTCACGGTCTGTATTAACTACCCCTGATCAGAAGACTGAGTACCACTACCTATTTGCGTGAGTGACCACCAAAAGTAAACTCAGGAAGCAGTATAAACCGATTTAAACCAAGGAAAGTTCGTGACACTCCAGCTTCACATCAACTGGAGAATTTATATCATGTATATACAAATTCCTGCCTACACTTAAGTTAAATATTAAATACACTTTAGTTTAAACATTAGCGTAAATATTCAACAAAGGCCTTAAGAACAGAGAAAGAAGAGATCGAGCAAAAATGCGTGGGTAATTTTATAAGAATTTCCCAGAGAGGTGATCGAATTAACATCATAATAAGATGGCGACCTGACGAACATAACAGAAACAGACCTGTTAGAAGGATAGACGACAGACGACAGTGATATTGGAAATCAATCACTTGCGGTCCAGATAAGTCAAAGACAGAATCCTACTAAAAAAAGGCAGATTTTTAATTATTGTGTCTCGACATACACAGCACCTTATGTTAAGTTAAAGTACAGGAGGTGATTGCTACTACAGTTAAATAACTGTAAGAAGTAGTCACATCCACTATACCGGCCTAGTAAAAACTGGCAAATTAAGTGGTGGAAGGTACTGCCCCGGATCGGCAGACTGAGCAACACTGCCTACCACTATTTAATGTATGTATGTACATAAAACACTTCTTAAAGAAATAGATATTAAAGAAATAAATATATTTTTAACAGAAATGCACCAAGATTAGTCAAGAAGTCAAAGTTAGTCATGAAGTTTGTAATATCAACACGGAGCTGTTCATAAATGTTTCAACGGCGGAATATTGTTGTGAACATCTGCCCCTAATACGCGTACTGACACTATCAAACAAATAAAATTTGGGATTATGTATCCTAAAAACCAACGTTTTTTTTTGAGACTCGACACGACATCTGATCTAGATTTATTTGATAATAAGCAATTCTTATGCAAAAATTATGCAATTCTGTTGTCTCCATCGGCCAATATACTATTATTTATTTATTTTTATTATATATTTCTATACTAAGCTACTAAAGTGCTTGTATTATAGAAACAGGACAACCAAAGTACACATATATCAAAGATACATTGGTACCGGTGAGTGCTTGCGAACCCGTGCCACTCGGCACTGCCACTACACCACGGTACTTTTTTAAAGTTAAAAAATCAATTAAGTAACGGCGACTGAGTCAGTTGTACTGTCTAAATGACTTGGGCTTAGGCAAGCCGAAATGAGTAGTTGCGTTCCAATAATAGTTATAATTGCCGAAAAAATTATAAAGACATACTTACCTTTTTTTTATTAAGACCTGACATCTGACCTTGACTTGCCTGATGATGGGCAAGGGATAATACATAAGCTGTTTTTTTTTTGTAAGAAGAATTGCTGCATAACTTTCGGATATATCAGCGCGATTGAGTGGTGGACCCCCCGTAAAGCGGGTGATCCATGAGAAAATAGAATTGACTCCAAAGTTAAGTGAAGCCCGACTTAGGAGTCAATTAATGTAAGGTATGGTATGTAGTTGGCTAAGGGAGGAAGAGGGACATCTGGTGGGCAAGGCCTCTTCTCTCGAGTCTTCCTGTAGGAAGAGATTGTAGAGTGGGGCGGTTTGCAAATAGCCCTGGGTGGTTTTAGCGGCGGTGAAGGTATGTTTGGGTCGTGTGTCTGTCTGCCAGGCAGGGTGCGGCAATCAGCTTGTTAGTGTAAATCTTTCCTAATGTTAGGACATGGGCTGGTAACTTGACGATTGTTCGACAAAGAAAATGACGAGCCATTAAATTTGACTTAATTTTATTTGAATGTGAAAACTATTACGAGAGTTAAAAGACAAGGAAGGAACAATAAGAACTGCTCAGAATACTGCCCGGTAATTTAATTGTTGAAACCGGTTCTTATATAGAATTAAAGGTCGACTGAAAACCCTCCTAAATCATGTTTTTGTCTACAATTTGAACTTTTATTTATTCAGTATTTCTGAATTTATACTCACCCTACAAAGAGGAACCACTGCACGTGCTATAAGAAAGAGAAACAAAAACTTCTTTAGTACGGACTTAAACCCCATTGTTATTCTTAAGAGATGTTTTATTTACAAGTATTTTTTATGCGTAATTAGGTGCGAAAGCTTTGATTGTTCATAAATAATACTTTGTATTAATTGAGATATTAATTGAGGTATTTTGAAGTACGATTTTTTATGTCTTTTAGTGTCTCAAAATCTGTACTCGACTTGCCTGGTAGTATCAAAGCCAAGTCCAAAAGTACCGACGACTGAAAATAAGATTCTCAATCGCCGTCACTATGCTGGCCGGTCGGTGTTTGCGATCCTATATTTCAAAAGCATAGGTTTTATTAATAAATCTCCAGTCTACAAAATCGAATGACCCAGATACTTAGGCAGGCAATTACGCTCTGTACATTTAAAATCGGCGGTACTACGCCGGATCGGCGACTAGGCGGGCACCACTGCCTACCACTTTTAAAATTAATTATAATAGAAATACTCATTTCTGAGTTATGTATGTCATCTTTAGCCAGAAGAAGTCCACTGCTGAACATAGGCCTCCCCCTTAGAACGCTATTCCGAATGACAAGATGCCAGTTACACGGCGTTCTCACGAGGCGATTTGAGTTTATCAACTGCGAAATCGTTTGCGATTTGAACCGTCTGAACAGACTTTCAACCAAGTTGAAGCAATAAAAATTGATTCAACAAAAGTTAAAGACCTTTCTACTTTTATTGATTCAACTATAGCTGACAGCAAATTGACTCGTCTGAACCTATTCGTTCAACTTGCATTGAATAGTCAGTCCAATCAATCAGTCAATCAGCCCGATTGAGTACCTAAGAATTGTATATTGCATTCCTTTGACACCAGTTTTTTGTTTGTTTGTAAATTTAATTTGAATAAAATGTAAATTATGGTGTCCGCATCCACGAGAAAAATGCTAAAATGAACAGATAGTGTAATAACACGTGTAATATTGAGTCGATTATTATTGAATCATGAGAACGCTACCGTCAATATTTGCAATCGAATTTTTGTTTAACGATAAATATTGATTAACTAAAATCGCCCCGTGAGAACGCTGCATTACATCCACTGATTATCGTGACTTTCACTATGTCCTGAGTACACCTAGTGGGAGGCCTACTTATGCTGCGTCTTTCGGTTCGTGATCTTCATTCTAGAACCTTTATTCCCCATCGATTGTCAGTTCTTCAGGAGATGTTATCTATGTACTAGATATTAAATAAGTTCATATTTTCACTGCAATATCGGCTTCTACACAAAGTTCAATCCGTTCACTCGTATAACCAGTCTAAATGCCACATTAAAGCTTCCGGTTTGATTCCGGACCATTAAGTACTAATTAATTGATCTTATCTATTAACTATATTCATGACTCTGTTATTCTTTTGGGGTAAGCTGTTAAGTTAGAAATTAGCTTTTATGTTATAGTCTGTCTAAGCCAAAATGACGCGTCCCTCCACCGCATTTGCGCACACGAGAAAAACATAAAATATGAATGCAACACACCGAAAATGCAATTGTAATTGGTCATTCAGTTGCTGGTTGGACACAAAAGGAGGAGCACGCTGGTAAAGTATAATAGTATAGTTAGAAATATTTGCATTCACACATTTAATTAAACTAATAAAGTGAAGGGGCGCGTCATTTATAGTTAGTTAAACAGCGGCACGCTATCATGTCCGTTTTAACGTTTGATCTGATCATGAAGTTTCGTATAAATTAGCAATTATGTTTGAACGAACAATTGTTGTTCTTTATAGTGACAATAAAGTTCTGAAATTGGCACCTTCAAACGTAATCATTTAATAATACGAAACTTCATGGACGGTTAAAACGTCGAAACGGTCATCATAACGTGCCGCTGATATGGGTATATGGTTGAAAGATATAATTTTTACGCTTTATATTATATATATATTTTATATATATAATAAAGCGTGATATTTTTTATTATTTTTCATTGTTACTCGACATATGTCAGCAGCCCGCTTGATGTTAAGCCGAAGTGTGATCCATGAATGAATGTCATATTTATTATAAGTTTTAAGAGTGCCGACGACTGTAAAACCATTTCATCTTGCGGTTGCCTCAGTCGCCGCTACTACGCCGGCCAAAGGTGCTTTCACGTTTCCCTTGAAGGGAAAAGACACTCTGAACCTTGTAGTTTGCATATTCTTTCTCACACCTAGACACCAACTTAAGTGGTGGAATTTATTTCTTTAATATCTTTACCACTATTTAGGCAGTCTGCTCAGTCTGCCGATCCGGGGTAGTACCACTACTTACAAGTATACAGACCGTGAAGTGATTTGGTCACGTTTCGGGATCAGCTTGTAAGTTGCTGGTTCCAACTAGGCCGGCATAGTGAATGCAACTGCTACTCACAGTTATTGAATTGTAGTAGCAGTGACATCCATTCATGGACCACACTCCAGCTTAACATGAAGCGGAGTGCTGTCATTATGTCGAGTCACAATAAAATAAAATATATTTATGGCGACGGAAAGTCAGTGATATTGCGGTGATATGTTGCATTCTCTAATCACCGCAGTTACCTTTTGATTTGTTACTCGTATCACAAAAAGACGAGTTAGGAAGTGTCCTATTGAAGTGTTGAGAGAGAACTCTCGTCGCAAGGAAGCCTCGGTAATGCACCCTACACAGAGACTTCAAAAATATACAAAGAGTTATTTATGAAATTGTGTAAAATTTTATAACAACTTACCAAGTTACCAACTTACCAAGTACCAAGTTACAACTTAAAAGGATGGTCTACTCGTAGAATTTAAAGTTTACATTAAAAAAATATTAGTTGACAAAGTTTACTATAATCTTATGCTATATTTAAAATATCAAATATGTTTTTTTATATTTAGTTGTATGTAATAATTGTTTATATTTATAAGACGACAATGCCTATGTGTGGCTACTATAGACATGAATTTACATCTTTGTAATTTATAATTGTAAATTATAGTTGACAATGCCCATTTGTGGTTGCATTAGACATGAACATTTATAGTTAATTTGCTTTTTTGTATTGACGTGTAAAAGTGCAGAATATCTGCTGACTTACTTATTAAATAAAAATGAAAAAAAAATGAATGGAACTAGGTTAAACAGCTTTAAAGAACAGCTACTCAGTAGGGTTTATAAAAATGGTATCACTTCCCCTATTCTCGTAATTGTATACGTATGTTAGCAAATCCCTCGGGCACCCTCAAACCAATGTTTATCTTCTTGTTAATTGGACATTAATTTTACACTTTCTCACGATACTTTTGTGTATCATTAGTTTATTAAATTAACTGTTGATTGACGTGAGAAAACGACACTAACAGCCGCTTTTACCAAGAAAGTTTTAATTTACTAATTTAGTTTTATCAATCAAATTGTCACGCCTTTTTTCCACAGGGATAGGCAGAGACAATGGAGCGCCACTTACCACGATCCTTACACAGCTCCCTTGCTTCCTTCACATCCACAATTCTCTTCATACAGGCTCTGTGGTTATGGGCACTAGGCAACCTAGCTTTCTTGAGGATGTCTCCGATTTGGTCGGAAAACACTCTCCTGGGCCTGCCTTGTTTAACGCATCCATCCACATCAGATTTATAAATTCCTTTCGTCAATCTACTTTCACTCATCCTTTCCATGTGCCCAAACCATCGAAGCATTCCTTTGTCAATCCTTGTCACTACATCTTCTTTCAAACCACATCTATCACGCAGTGTGCTATTCCTTATTCTATCCGCTATCGTCACTCCACATACACTCCTTAACGACCGCATTTCTACAGCGTTAATTCTACTCTCATGCTTCTTCTGCCATACCCAACCTTCACTCCCATACATTAATGTAGGAACAAGCACCGCATTATGAACAGCCATCCGTGACTTTTGGGACATTATTTGGCTGTTCATTATACTATGGATGGCACCGTTCACTACGTTACCCTTTTGCACTCTTCTCTCAATATCTTCATCACACTTTCCATCCCTAGTAAACATACTTCCCAAGTAAACAAATTGTTTGACTTGTTCCACTTTCTTTCCGTCTATTTATTTAGTTTTACTTTATACTTATTCTATTACGTTTACTATTACGAAATCGTGAATTGGGTTGTTAATAATAATTATTATATTAAAACTACCATTTATATATGTTTTTATCATTAGAAATAACAAAAGTAGTACATATTATAGAAAACCAAAATGAATGATGTCCTTTAGCTCTGTATAAAATACCCCCGTTAAACGTAAATGTAAAATGTGAAGTTAAAGAGTGGTGCAACCCATTTTTATTTTACTTATACGATACTTTTTACAAATTCGTAAATTATAATTTTTGGTACAACCGGCTGTAAATATTTTCTCTACATATTGGAATTTGCACATAAGTTTTATATTTATTTATTTTTATTTGTTTATTTACAATTCTATACTAAGCTACTAAAGTGCTTGTAACATAGAAACCCGACAACCAAAGTACATATTATATCAAAGATACATTGGTACCCGCGGGTGGTTTCGAACTCGTGCTCCGGCTTGTGTAACCATTGCACTGCCACTACACAATGGTCGCATTAGCTAATGAAAGAAATATAACTTATGTCGCTGCTTTTATATATAATCTTATATTAAATATTAAGGTATGTCGCTGCCTTACTCAGCGTCTCCTAGTGCATCCAGGGTAGCCTGCTTTCTTTAGCAGTTCTTTAGTCCATCTTATGGGTGGACATCCAACGAGGTCTCTATTTGGGGTTTTTCCCCATACGTGGTCTCTATTTGAAAAATGTGTGCCACCAATGGTCATTTATTCTATAAGCTATTTTACTTTTTTTTTTAATTGTCACCCCTTTTTTTTACCGTCACCCTTTTTTCCCAAAGAAATAGGCAGACAGAGACAAAGGAGCGCTACTTGCCACGATCCTGACACAACTCCTTCACTTTATACAAGCTCTATGGTTATAGCATCGATGTTTTATAGGCACTCGGAAACCCAGCTTTCTTAAGGATGTCTCTGATTTAGTCGGATAACATTCTCCTGGGTCTGCCTCGTTTAATGCATCCATCCACATCAGATTTATAAATTCCTTCCGTCAACCCATCGGAGCATTCTTTTGTCAATCCTACATCTTTACATTAGTATGAATAAAAAAACTCTTCATAAAAGAATTTTAAAAATATTGGATAAAATTCCAATATTTAACATAAACTTTGGATGAATATAGATTACATTATTATGTATTGTATATTATATATATATTATTTTTAATATATATATATTTATGTATATTTACCTATTATATATGTACGTTTATTGTTATTTAAGTCTTTAATGTTAAGTTTTTTTTAAATTGTTTTAAAAGTTGTATCTATGCTAAACATTGTTTCATGCACCTGCCTTTCACTATCTGTTTTTCTGAAGGTTGACTGGAAGATAAAGCCATCGGGCTTTAAGTCCGCCTGTATTAACTAACTTCTTCATTGTCACAGTGGTAAACGAATAATTGTTTGTTCCTTTTTTACTGACCAGGTGCATAGAGTGTAGAATAATAATTTGGAATTAAAAAGACAATAATTATACGAGTATAATGAAAACGGGATTGAAAAATATCTCTTGACACATTAATTAACTCCGGCCGGTAATCAAACCCCGTGTCTTACACAGAACGCGACACAACTCGAACCACAGAGCTACACTCATGTCTAAATACCTGTCTTTGAGTCGAAATTATGGCTTTTCGAACAGTTCTTTCAATTGCCAAGTTCTCAGCGCAATTGATGCAATACTTGCTAGCTCTACATGATGTTTGAGATCCATTTAAGATATTTGTAATTCATATAAGGCGACCGTGGTGTAGTGGCAGTGCAATGGTCACGCAAACCGAGTGCACGGGTTCGAAACCACCCACTGGTACCAATGTATCTTTGATATATGTACTTTGGTTGTCCTATTTTTATGATACGAGCACTTTAGTGGCTTAGTATAGAAATGTATAATAATAATTTAAAAAAAAGTGTTATAAAAAAATAAAAATATTAGGATCGCAGCGTTATTAGCATTGAAAGGTGAATCAATTACCTTTCAATGCTAATAACGCTGCGATCCTAATATTTATTATATTTGTATTACTTAATTGAAAAACAAAGAATATGAATATACAAATAAAAGAAACTATTTTAATGAGCTACACATACAACAAGTAGTTATGTAGTGTAGCCGAAGTTTATTTTATTTCATGGACGGGAACTTCTAACGTTCGGGGACAATTAGTCAGATTTCAGTGATGACTGGACGTCACTTCTGTTAAACGCATTAAAAATATAATTTTAGTTTTTTATCAGTATAAAAAATATTATCCGTTGAAAAAATATAAAAATGAACTATTTTGGCGCCTAAAATAAAACTTGAAAATAACATAATTAAAAAAAAACATAAGTTAGAAGTGAAAATAATAATAAAAAATACAACTTTTAGCGGAAAGTAAACCTAACCTCAAAATATAAAATGGAATTTATAAAACATAATTATACTTACGAACAATACTACGACAATTCCTACGAGGTGCCCAATCAAACAGAAACGACAAATTATTTTCCAACGCAATTCTTTTACGATTATCAATATGTAAATAGAGATGATTGTGGTGATGAATGGAGTCAGGATTGTGACGAGGCAGCCGTTAAGAATGATCCAGATATTGTGGTGCCAATCGTGACTTGCAACGGAGAAGGTAAGTTTGGCATATATATTTATTATGGTCTTAATTTTTAGATTTAGATTCAATGCTTGGCTGAGATAAGGCGACCGTGGTGTAGTCATAGTGGCACGGGTTCAAAACCACTCACCGGTGCCAATGTATCTTTGATATTATGTACTTTGGTTGTCCTGTTTCTGTAATACAAGCACTTTGGTAGCTTAGTATAGAGTATTTTCTTAGAATAGAATAGTCTTCGCGAACATTGATTAATGAATTAAACAAATTTTATGCGGCTTACTATTGCGTTTATTTTGGTTTAGATTTAACATTTTTTATTATTATTCCGACGTTCCGAGATTAGTATAGAATTTAATTTAAATAGACTTTACATTTATTTGGCCGGCATAGTGACGGCAATTGAGGCAACCGGAAGTATAGGTTTTTTCAGTCGACAACGCTTTTGGATTTCCTCTAGCTGCTTCTCAGTTAAAACTAAATAAATAAGAACCGAGGAAATAGTATTGGATGTCATATGAAAGGTTCTGTCATTTGAAGATTATCTGTTTTTCCTCTTATTACATAAAAATAATCCTCTTCTGTATATTGAGAAATTCTGACGATTAATCGTCAATAACAACTAACTTAGAAGGCATAGAACGATAACTTAGAGCAGAATTAACATTCGATAATAGATAAAAAACAATAGGTGATAATAAAAAATTAAAAATAAATATTAAGTTAAAATATATCGTGTTGACAATGAAAAAGCTGTAAGTGCTAATGACAGACTATTTGTGAGCGCGGCTCCGTTTCCAAGTTTTTTCTAGCAAAGCTCCGTTTTTCGATGGATCATTTTTGAACGTTTACGCTGCTTCTATGCATGCCTTTTAATATTGCTGGTCAAAAAGCATAATTTTCGAATATGTCGTAAAGAAAATTTTACATACAGTCTATGTTCGACCCTCAAACTTTGGATATAGACCGTGAAGTGACTTAATTGCGTTTCGGAATTAGCTTGAAAGATGCCGGTTTTAATTAGGCTGACAGTGGATGCGTTACATACGAGTATATGCATTCGCTCTCGCCAATATTCGTGGGACGCACTCTATATTAACATCAGACGGGGTGCTGCCATATCATTATTCATTTCCTATCATAGTTTATGATACCTAAACTTTGTCATAAAACCTAGCTATAATCTAGACCATATGTGTCCGGTGTGAGCGCCGGCGCCATTTTTGTTTATACAACAGGAGATTCTGTGACGGGATATACACGACAGGTGATTTTTATTGTGTACAATCTTGGTTTTATTATGTAGGTATATATCCCGGCAATAAAAAGAGTGATGGCATGGCAGGGCAATGGTTACACAAACCGGAGAGCACGAGTTCGAGACCACCCACCGGTACCAATGTATCTTTGATATATGTTCTTCGGTTGTCCTGTTTCTATGATACCAAGCACTTTAGTAGCTTAGAATAGAAATGTAAAAAATAAATAAATAAAATATACCTATAATCTATATATTCAAGCTGCGCTGTAATTTGTTTTGTTAATTACTGACTCTTTTTTTGATACACGAATGTAAACAATGCGCGGATTAGGTCCTACTGCAGTTTAACTAGGCCGGCATAGTGGATGTGCTGTAAGTATACAGTTATTGAATTGTATTAGCAGTGACATCCATTCATGGACCACACTTCGGCTTAACATCAAGCGGGGTGCTGTCATATGTCGAGTCACAGTAAAAAATAAAGAGTCGTTCAGTGCTCTTCTTATCTGCCTATCCTTATATTGCGCAGCTCAAGTCTTTTTAACTGCCAGTTGTTGTAAACACGTTTTTTTTATTAAGACGCGAGGACAGTGGTCTTGTGATAAATACCTAAATTAAGAGCTCTCGGTTCAAAACCAGTTGCCGGTACCAATGTATTTTTGATCGCCCAGTTTCTATGATACAAGCACGTTTAGAAGCTTAGTATAGAATATTGAAAAAATCCTCATTATTTTTTTGACCTTGACTTGCCTGATGGTAAACAAGGAAAGGTCAATCGACTGAAAAAAACGTTTCATTTTAAGTTTACCTCAAAGTAAGTTTACCTATGCCGCTCACCAGTAAACAAATCGATAAATCGATCAAGTTGTCACGCCTTTTTCCCACAGGGAAGGGCAGACACAATGGAGCGCCACTTGCCACGATCCTGAAACAACTCCCTCGCTTCCTTCACATCCACAATTCTCTTCGTACAAGCTAATGGGCACTAGGCCACCCAGCTTTCTTTACAGACAAAGGCTTTATTAAATTATTATTTTGTTTATCCGCACATCTTCAAGAAAGCTAGGTTGCCTAGTGCACATAACCGTAGAGCTTGTATGAAGAAAATTGTGGATGAGAGAGAAACGAGGTAATTAGATTGATTGATTGATATTTTGTTCATTTCCTCGTAGAATCTCGCCTGGATACATCATCAGCTCGCAAGGAGAGGACAGCGTTCACCAAATCTCAAATTCGTAGTCTGGAAGCTGAGTTTGCTAGGGCCAACTATTTGACACGTCTGAGGAGATATGAAATTGCAGTCGCGTTGCATCTCACTGAACGGCAGGTATGGTGTTTGAATTTCAGCAATGATTTAGAGTTTCAGTGTAGGTGTACGTTGGTAGTCGTAGCTTGCCATGTATTGTAATTTTTTCCTTGACGGCACTTGCCACGATCCTGACACAACTCCCTCGTTTCTTTTCACATTTCTCTTCATACATGCTCTATGGTTATGGACACTAGGCAACCTAGCTTTCTTGGAAATGTATCTGATTTGGTCGATTAATTTAGATACTTTGTTTATATTCTCCTGTTAGCTGTAAATAATATGTACTGCAATCACGTTCGGGATGAACTTGTGTTTAAAGGCATCACCAATTTTATTTATTTATTTATAAACTCTTTATTGCATAAAATAAGGTACATAGGCGAGCTTAATGCCTTAGGCATTATCTACCAGCTAACCTTTGTTGTGTTGTGCTGTGATTGGCTGGGTGAAAACCATTTATTAAAAGATTCCATATTATTCTCAGGTGAAGGTGTGGTTCCAGAACAGGAGAATGAAATGGAAGAGAACGAAAGGTGTCACCAAACATAATAAGCGTAAAGGACAATGACATGACGATAAATATTATTTTAGGAATAACTATTATTATTATTATTTAATTGTTTATTCTCTAACGTAATAAACACAAAAAGCGACCTTATTAGTTAACAGCAATCTCTTTCTGGCAACCTTTGAGTGAAAAAGGAATATAATGATAATATAGTGAACTTCTTTTTTGTATTGGAACTTGACATAGGGCAGCACCCCGCTTTATGTTAGGCCGAAGTGTGATCCACGAATAAATGTCACTGCTACTACAATTCAATAACTGTGAGTAACAATCACATCCACACACGGCCTAGTTGGAACCGGCAACTTACAAGCTGATCCCTAAAAACGTGACCAATTCACATCACGGTCTGTATACTTGTAAGTGGTGGTACTACGCCAGATCGGTACCCCATTGCCTACCACTGTAGTCTTATCCATTTTATATTAATTCGTAATAAATATTGGATAGTAACTTACACGCGCGCACTCATTCTGGCTGTGACTGGAATTGAATCCGGCTTCTATAAAAAATTTCATTACCAATTTATAAAATAATAGAACTGGAATTAGTTACGGTTTTCTTATATGACAACACCCCGCCTGATGTTAATCTGGAGTGCGGTCCATGAATAAAGGTGAATCCTCTGCAAGTAGCAGCCTAGTTGGAACAAGCAAGCTGATCCCGAAACGCGTCTAAGTCACTTTACGGTCTGCACTCTCGTAAGTTCTCCTCTTATCATCAGGCGGGTCGAGGTCAGATGTCGTGTCACAATAAAAAAAAGTTCATTTGTTGTTGAAGATTTTCATTTGTTGTCGAAGATATCCAGAATTTATGTGGAAAAACTTACTTTCTTAGCGCAATTGAGGAATGAATAATAAAAATAAAAACACGTAAAGTTCAGGAGATAAGGATATGTTTATTACAAATTCAAACCACGGGTGCATTCTGAATAAGCACGTACCAAAAAAATATATAATACATAAAATAAAAACTAAACTAAAATTAAAACCTAATATAAACTATCTTTGGGAAAAGAACTAAAAAAATCCGGGCTATGAATTTTGCGCCAAAAACATTCAAAAAGAAATAAAAAATATGGATATGCAAAAAAAGTGTTTACAAAATGCAAATTTCAATAAATTTTAATAAAATTAGCGAACTTATAAATAATACATTATAACTAAAATAATATATATAATATAAACAACGCTTTAATGATAATATATACCCTTCAACCTCCGGTAAAAGCGAAAATCTCACCTCGACTTGCCTGTAAGAGACAAGAGTGCAGACGACTTACAAAACGTTTCAGTTCACGGTTGTCTCAGTCGCCTTCACCTTCGCTCGAAGGTTCAAGGGTATAGAAAGGGGATTACACAGGGACAGGTAAAGCATCCCACTCGCTAACGGTCAACAGAATGCGGATGCTTCCCCTGACCTGTGACGGGTATCACAGGGGTAAAAAGACAAAATTATGAATATAAATAATATAATATTCGTTATGCTTCCTCCACATGCTTGTTGTCTGTCGTAAACACCAAACATACAATGTTCCAAACATTATTTTTATTGTGAATCGACATATGACAGCACCCCACTTGATGTTAAGCTGGAGTGTGGTCCAAGAATGGATGTCACTGCTACTACAATTCAATAGCACTATGCCGGCCTAGTGTTAGGTGAGGTTGGCGAACATACTAGTATATTCCGGATACACAAACATGGCGGTAATCAAAGTTCACAGAATCGCACAATATACTTCATATACTACCAAGCATTTGGAGACATCGCAAACTGTTTGCTGAACATTCTTTGATTGTTAAAGAAAAACCTACATCGCCGAACACGGGCTACCACAAACATAAAGTAACACCCATCCACATGTTTGGCCGTTGCTTGCCAAACATGTGGACGCAGCTTTAGAGGAACAAAAAGATACATCACATAGTAGCGTTGTACTGATGTCTGGCAAGTGGAACTAACGCCAGAACAAAGGGAAACTTGACTTTTAAAGCATAATGGATAAATTACTAAACCAAGTGTCACTCATATCTCTTGCTTCATAATAATATCTGAATAGAATAAGAAAAATTCATAATTAAAGATGAATAAAATACTAAAAAGTGTTATTGAAGTTTATGCTAGATTTCTTTGATATTTCCATTACAATGTTTTGATTTAAAGGAAGTTTTACGAGGACGAACGCCCATTATTCTAAAGAGCCGAGGATAAATCTTCATATCTGTTACTTTTCTATCAATTAAACATTTCCGGATTCTCTCCGGATTGAAAGAAAGAATGTAAATATCAATCAATCAAATTGTCACGCCTTTCTCCCACAGGGATAGACAGACAATGGAGCGCCACTTGTTCATAATACGGTACTTGTTTCTACATTAAAGTATGGAAGTGAATGTTGGGTGTGGCAGAAGAAGCATGAGAGTAGAATTAACGCTGTAAAAATGCGGTTATTGAGGAGTGAGTGTGGAGTGACGATAGTGGATAGAATGAGAAATAGCACAGTGCGCGATAGATGTGGTTTGAAAGATGTTGTGACAAGGAATGACAAAAGAATGCTTCGATGGTTTGGGCACATAGAAATAGTAAATTAAATGTACTTGATGAATAACTCAATAAATAATGAAAAGTAATTGAAATAAATTTATACAATAATAATGATAACGTACTTCGAACCAAAAAAATGTAAGAAAATGATAAAACGTTAGCTGTATGTGTACAGTTTAACCAAAATTGTTAATTCCACTTCCTAGGGCATCAAAGGAATCATCTAGAATAAACTCCAACTTAAATAACTCATCTAAACATTGCCTGATCACAATTATAATCTATTAATTATTCAACAATACAATAATATTAACATAATTCATCAACAGTACCTACACCACAGCACGAATAGCACAATACCAAGATATATATAAAAATAGTGAGTTTAAACATTTTTATTACCTCAATGGCCGTCATAGTAAAGGCAGGGGCGTAGTTACCGCAGTATCAATTATACAGGACCTCCAACGTAAGCGAAAATTAATAAATACTTCCCAAAAAGAAACTTTAGGAAAACTAAAGTCATCATCAGTCAGTTTGCCGAAAAAAAGGCAAGGAGATTTTTTGGAAAAACTGACAGATAATTATGATGAATAAATATTTCTTTTAATTTTGAGCAAACTTTCTTTCTTTTGTGAGAAATCATTACCCTTTCTGAGGGCCCCCAAACAAACGCTATGCGTCTGGGTAAAGGTGACTGAGGTAATCGTAAAATAAGGCAAGTCGAAGTCAGTCGTTGCGACATAACTTTTACACGTACTGATATACCTATTATACATCAAATTATGGTTCTTGGTTTATCATGCTACCCGAACGGTATTTTATAAGCATTTTTAACTATAGACAAGCTAATAGTATTTCTGTTTTAGATATTTAAGGTCCTCAACAAAAATAATTTCGGAACAATGAAAACAAACGCACATCAAAACCCTCAAAAACCCCTAGAGCTGATCAAAACCTGTTCAATCAATGAAACCTTCCTGACTTGGGCAAGATACCTGTGGGCCTTTATTTTTGTTTTTATTGTGACACGACATCTGACCTCGACCCGCCTGATGATAAGCAAGAGGAGGTCCAAGAGTGACAACGACTGGAATAACCGAGTCAGTTCCGGGCTGCCCCAGGCGCCGCCACTATGCCGGCCTAAGAAGAAGGCCTCGTCTTAATAGAACGTCTTTTTTTATTGTGACTTGACATTAGACCTCGACCTTCCTGATGGCGGTCCAAGAGTTCCGACGACTGTAAAAACCGAATCAGTTCACGGCTGCCACAGTCGCCGTCACTGTCAACATGCAGGCCAAAGATGCTTCTTCACGCTTAAGGATCCAAGATTATAAGATGGGGATAGCATACAAATCGATGAAGATCACACGGAACTCGAGTCGTTTTGACATTACTTCGGAGTATATTCTCAATCGTATTGGAATGATCGCTAGAGACAGATACGCTGACTAATCAGCAAGAGCACAAAGGGACCATTCACGTAATTTCATTGATTAATGTCATTCGTAATTTACACAATAATAATAATAAATTGGTATTCTTGTTATTGTGGCGGACCACCTGAATCTTTAATGCCGACCTAATTGGAACAGGCAATTTTTAAGCTGATCCCGAAACGCGACTAAATCACTTTACGGTCCGCCCTCGAGAATGATGGTACTGCCGGCAAACTAGCAAATGACGACGTAAAGCTACGTATGGATAAGTAAGATTCATTGAAATTTTTATGATTGGGATCGTCGTTTGGTTGGGAAACAGGAAATGAGTTTAACTGACCATGATTTAAAATGAAATTCTTGTCTATAGTTAAAAATATGTCTAAATAATTTAAAATATTTATTTAAATAACGAAAATTACTCTTTTAAGGCAATTTTATTACAAGGGACGTTTCTTCAACACTCCTACTAAACAGGGATTGAACATAATCGTTCTTTAATTTAAATTTATTACAATTTTGTTTTATTCGAAAACGAGAAAGATATGTATTAATTATCTTATTATTACCTCCAATAAGAATTAAGATATTGAATTAATATGAAATTCAAAATAACCATCTCTTCATGTTTCCTCATCAAGCATCACGATTGGTGCCTCAATTCCCACAGAAACCCCATTTTCCACGATCCTGACGCAACTCTCTCGCTTCCTTTACATCCACAATTCATACAATCTCTATAGTTTGTTACCCACAACCAAAAACATGTCTGATAAGTAAATATAAACCGATAGTTATTTTGATAATTAATCAACTTTTAAATAAATTACGTTTTACCTATTGTGGCTTGACATGACCGCACCTGGCTTAATTTTAGGATGGAATGCGGTCCATGAATAGAGGCGACTGCTACTAGTCACTGTATCAATTGCATTCACTATACCGGCTTAGTTGGAACATACGCAAACTTGTAATAAATTCACATTTTTAGAGCAAAAAATAATGAACCAGTTGTATTTGTAAATTATTATTTTTATTAAACTTAATAAGAAAAATAGTTAATAATACATTATACTATTTTATCACTTTTAGATATAATATAATTAAGTGATGTATAAACAAAGCTAAATTGAGTTTTTTTTTGTTTATCAGTATCAGAAATAGTTTTAAAAATTGTAGTTTTACTGTTTATAATATATCATGCAAAATAGTTTGTGATCCTAGTAGTCCTAAACTACTAGGATCAAAATAAATAAATACTAAACCTTTCGAACAACAAAGAACTACTGTTCTTGCTATAAACACCGACTACGACATCATTTCTAAAACAATCTCTGATTACTATTTAATTTAGTATTTTTTACATTTATACCTATTTTAATAACATAGATAATTCTATCTAATTTAAGTGTCATATGTTTGTTTAAATTAAATTGCTTATAAAAATAAACTGTATTTTACTAATCGCTATTTTTACAAACACATTAAATAAAATGTTTTAGAAAAAGAAACTTTTAATTAATTAAATCATCATTTAGGTTTACAGTTAAATGGAGATTAGGTTTGGTGATACCGGCCTGGGAGTATTATGAATAAAAAAAGTTATTTTATAGGTGCCATAAGCTGAAGATGTTTGTTCATACGCGCTAATTATCACTTCGGACAAAAAACTTGATTTTGAATTTATTGTAAAAGATTATATAACATTTCTGGATATAGATGGATAAGGTGGATACTCTCACCTTAAGAGATAGATATTTAGTACCCGATCATAGACCATAAGGTTCTAAGGGATATGTAAGCTTGGGCTGAAACAGTTTCTTACTATGAGATTATACCTGGGCTGATATGGGCTAGAAGAAATGGATTACCTGATGATGGAACACAAGAGAGCAAGGGATTACTCAATCTAATACCAGAGCCTATTTTTCATGTTTACCAGATTTTAAATTATTAACATATGTTGATAATTAATATTATATCCGCGGTATTGGGAAAGCAATAAATATATCATACTCATTAAAACATAGTTTAGGCACAAACAATAGATTTTGTAACAGTATTAGTTTAAAATAAAACATTTGCCATACAATTTTAATATACATAATGATTTTTATTTGTTTAATTGTAAAAGCTCGGTTGCCTAGTGCCCATAACCATAGAACTTGTATGAAGAGAATTGTCAATGTAAAGGAAGCGCGGGTGTTGTGTCAGGATCATGGCAAGTGGCGCTTCATTGTCTCTGCCGATCCCTGAGATAAAAATTAACCTGACAAGTTCTATGTCGATTTCGTACACATTGTACTGAGCGAGTTTAACCGAGAGTTGGTCATTATACTGTGAGAAGGTAATAAGAAATTTAAAAAATATACAAAGATGCTGTCAATTCAAAATAAATGAATAAATAGTGACGTAAATAAAGCGATGTAATTTAAATTATAATTTTTCTACATACTGGCAACTCATTTCCAACATTTGGCTCCCCTTAACAAAACAAGTGAACTATTAAACAATATCAGAAAAAAGAGAATAGTAACATTAAATTACTTAAGCTGGAGTTAAACAAAGCTAGGTTGCCTAGTGCCAATAACCATAGAACTTGTATGAATAGAATTGTGAATATAACGGAAGCGAGGGAGTTGTGTCAGGATCGTGGTAAGCTCCGTTGTCTCTGCCTAGCAACCTATACTTAAATCACAATTTTGTTATGTTTATTCAGTTTCTGCTGTACGTCTAGGAAAATGTTTACTGTAACTTTGGCATTTATTTATTTATATATTTTATCTTGAATTTTATATCAATTGGCTGAAAATTGAACCTGATTGTCAAGTTTCTACAGGGATGGACAGATAAGATCTATTTCCTACGGCCCTGACAACTCGCTTCCCTTACATCTACAGTTCTCTTCATGCAATCTGTATTGTTTTGGCCACTTTACACATGCGTTATTAAGAGTCCCTGATTATATCAAGGAACAATTTGAGTTCCATTAACCTCTGATTTATCACACCCTTTCATCTAAATGTTTATTGAACCAATGAAACCGTCAAATCCTTATCACCTATGTATAAAGCCTTTCATGACATCCTTAGGTTTTTGAATTAAACAAATTTTATGCGGCTTACTATCGCGTATATTTTGGTTTTGATTTTACAATTTTTTTATCTCTCCGTGGCCACGATGGCTGCAAAGCTCTCGAAACGTCGGAATAATAAAAAAATGTAAAATAAAAACCAAAATAAATGCAGTAGTAAGCCGCATAAAATTTGTTTAATTCAATAATCAATGTTCGCGCAAAATTTAAGAAAATACTATCCTTAGGTTTGTAGAAAAAGTTATATGTCGAGTCTTGTGAGTGGTGTCAGGAATGAGGATAGTGAAAAGTAACGCCCTGTTGTCTCTGCTTATCCCTGTTGCGTGAAACTGATATGGATAATGACAAACAAAAAATCATACTGATGTTTTTTGGCAAATGTTTTAAAGTAACTAATAATAAGTTGTATTTTATACTAATATTTATTTAATTACTAATTTCTTTTAATAAAATATTCAATTTAATAAAAAATGGGTTTATTATAAATTTATTACTTTATAAGTTAGTACCATGTGATGCAAGTTCAACTATATGTATTAATGTATATATCCTTATTTTGAAAAAATAACTTTAACCTCTAATTTTATATACAACTTATTATATTTTTCGTCTAAATATATGTATATATATATATTTTTAAATATTAATTGCTTGTCGTTATTGCTTAATAAGGGTCTGCATCTGGTCCCTCAAGAATTACGAGCCAATTTATTTGAACAAAACTTTATTTTAGTTATAAAACCAGTGACATACATCCCAGTAGGTTAGCAAGCTGCTGGTTAGCTAGTTACCAGGGCCGTCTTTACCCGGGGGTTCGAGGGGTGCAGTGCACCCGGACGCAGAGTCCTAGGGGGCGCATGCCGACTGCAATAAATTTCGATAGGTACCTACTATACTGAGACCACGCGAGCGGAGCCTTGACTTTCGCATCCCGGCGCTGAATATGCTTAAGACGACCCTGCTAGTTACCGATATTCTAAGTTACATAATTCACATACCAGTAGCTGTCATGAAGTTTGCCCTTTTCTAGAAATATTTATTTCCTCTCCCTGCTGAAGATAATAAATACAATCGTTTGCGATTAGCTAACATGCTAGCTACTGGTAGAACCTCGATACCCAGGTCAGTAATTCGCAATTACTAGTATAGTTTGTCTAACTATAAATGACGCGCTCCCCAACTTTATTAGTTTATTTAAATGTGTAATTACAAATATTACTAACTATACTTTATTAACGTGCTTCTCTTTTTGTGTCCAACCAGCAACTGAATGACCAATTACAATTGCATTTTCTGTGTGTTGCATTCATAATTTACACTCGCACGTGTGCTTAAATGCAGTGGATGGGCGCGTTTTCGGGTTAGACAGACTATACCAGGCCTTCGATCATTTTACGGTAGATACACAATTGCCGCTGAATAAACGTCAAAATAAATGCAAGTCCGATTGTGGTTCGACTTGCATTTGTTCTCAGTCCAAAATGACGTATGTGACATTACATTTGTGACAAGTTTATACTTTAAAACAATGTGGCAAGGTTCAGTTTACAATTCGGTTACACAGTTTATATCGGTGTAAGTGAATTCTGACGCGCGGACACTTTTATGACATTATTTTGTATGGGACTGTGTAAAAATATATGAACAATGTTCTAGGCATTCTTTTGTGCGAGTTACTGGCATGTGTAACCCCACCATTTTTAGGACCAGATGCAAACGAACCCCAAAGTCTACGTTTAAAAATAATATACTGCATTTAAAAATATAATAATTTATTTTAGCATTATTTAGTCAGATTTATGTTTAAAAAAACAACAAATTTTGTTATTTATTCTGCAAATAATACATAAATAGTTCTCGTAAAAAAATCCTAAATATGAATAATAAATGCAATTTCAAATATTTTTTGAGTAATTTTAAAGACTAGAGTGTTTAGTCAATATTAAAACTTAAGGGACTTTATAAATTATTAAAAAATATATATTTTCCAATACAGCTATAGTATAAGGCTACCGTGGTGTAGTGGTAGTGCAATGGTCTCGCAAACAGACTCCCCAGTTCAAAACCACTTGCCCGTACAGATATATTTTTTATATTTTATTTACATTTCTATACTAAGCTACTAAAGTGCTTGTATCATAGAAACAGGACAACCAATTTGGACAACGCCTTTAATATGAGTATTTGTTTTTAGCAGACAGATTATAGCTTAACTCCAGGAACTTTCAAGCTGGTCCCGTTTATTAATATAAATTAGTAAGTTAAATAGAAAGTGTATGCGACACATGTTTCGGCGGCGACTGGGAACCAAACCCGGCGTCTGTCGCCTAACACTACTAGTAATGAAAATTTCATTACTAATTTAAAAATATTACTTACATATGATATGACAAAATATTCTATTAATATTTCGACTTGCACGGGGTTGTTTATGTTAAACAAGGGAAGTCCTAGAGTGTAGACGACTGAAAAAAACATTTTACGGTTGCCTCAGTCGCCGTCACAGTGACTCGAAATATGACACCAACCCGACTGATTTTAATGTAAGAATAAAGGCGGCTTCTACTGCTAATGACAAAAAGTATTAATCGCATCCACTATGCCGACTTATTTGAAACTGACAACTTTACAACCTGATCCCGAAACGTCAAACCTACTACGAATTTTAGTAATCCCATATTAATACATTGTCTCTGCCTATCCTCTGCCTGTCTATATATTGATTTTAATACCGTTAAAGAAATTCAAAGTAATTTAAATATCGATTTCCATACACAATTTAAAAAAATTACACAATGAGAAATTATCAGTCTTGAATTTAAATATATTCACAGAAAATATTTAAATTCAAATGCAAAGCCCCTTAATAAAATTAAAAAGAAAACAATTCAGTATTATTTGCAGAACAAAAAGCAACTTCATAATTTCACAGCTCTTATGAGTGTTCCATTTCATTAAATATTACAACTATATATATACACAACTATATACTAATATAAGGCTTAGTAGTGTCTTCAGTTACACCAAACACTTTTCAAACACTTCACAATTCATTTTCATTATCACTTTAAATCACATTCCAGAATATTCTATTAAACTATTGTCCAAGTAACTACAACCTGTAGTTCAAACACCGTTTAACGGCCATCGATGTTTCCAATGGATGGGATTATTAGACGTCCATTCTAAACGTTTTTGTACTCGCAATTCGCAACCGTACCACCCACATCGTATTTACACGAATATATCTTCGTTATGGAGCTGTTTTCAAAGTACTATCAATTGGCTGTGGAATAACTGTTAATGATTTTGGTATTTTGGGCATCGCCATCGGCAGGGCGTCCATTTTGGTCACATTTGTTGTGGTGGGGCTGGAATAACTTTGTGACGTCACCGTGGAGGTCTTCGCTGGAATAGGCGCTATAGTAATATTCTTCAAGCCAACATTTTTAAGAATATTCGCAGCTGATATGCCTAAAGTGCTAAGTTCACTTATGTCAGGTGATTTCTCAACGGCCTTTTCTATATTTTGTGTCAGCGTGCCACCGTTGCCCAACTTAGGTGACTGTATCTCTGTTATGATGGATTCGGGCTCTGTAGCTTTCTTGCCTTCGTTGCCATCTTGCAGTTGTTGCAGTTTCTCCCGCCTCATGACGCACATTTTGTTATAGTCGAACAGTGTGATGTGATACCTTTTCCCTGATGACAGCACTTGCACAAGAGATGGCAGTGAGCGGCCATCAACAGCTATCTGAGGTGGTTCGCGTGATATTTTTGCCAGGTTTTCCTGTAATTAGGAAAAAAAGTTATATGTCTCGATGTTAAGCCGAAGTGTGGTCCATGAATGGATGTCACTACTACTACAATTCAATAACTGTGAGTAGCAATCACATCCATAGTGGATAGCCTAGCTGGAACTGGCAACTCACAAGCTGATCCCAATCCAAATCACTTCATGGTCTGTATACTTGTAAGTGGCCTACCACTCTTTGAAATATATATGTGTCAAGGCATCTTTCTAACTTTTTATATGATTTAAATATTTATTGCAATGATAATAGAGTATTAGCCTAGCGCCTATAACTGTAGAGCTTGTATGAAGAGAATTATGGATGTGAAGAAAGCGAGGGAGTTGTGTCAGCACTGTGGCATGTTGGGCTCTATTGTCTCTGCCTATCCCTATGGGAAAAAGGCGTGACAATTTGATTGATTGATAATAGAGTATTTTATTCTTTAATGAAAAGTTTAATGCGTTCATTTTGACTTAAAAGAACGGACCTAAAACGTGAGAAGTTATGCCTAAAAAAATAACAATCAGCTCACCGGAGTAATAGGCATGAGTGTTGGTCTCCATGGTTTACTTGTGGTTTTCTGCTTTTTGGGTGGTTTTGCTACCTCTAGTTTGGGCATCTCGGGTTTAGGAGAATCAACTTTCGGTGGCAGAAGTGGCGCAGCGGCTATTTCAGTTGGATCTGAAGCACTGACACCTTTTACCAACTGTTGAATGTTATGCAATACATTTTGTATAGCTTTCCTCCCTTGAGCATTGGGTGTATTAATAGCAATCAATTCTGGAGGTAGTGGTTTATTCTTCATTTTCTCTGAAAGTGGTTTAGTACTTTTTGGTTTAACAAAAACAGGCGGCGGGGGAGGCATTAGCTTCTTCGTCTCATCAGACTTATTTTTGTCATCAACAAAATTAGATTTTAATAAACTGTTTGTATTTTTCTTGCGAAATTCCGTCGGTTCCGCCCGCTTTGGTTCCGAAGGCACATTGTCGTATGCTTTTAATCGATTCTGCACTGAGTCTGCATACACGACAGCATTGCCTGTCGCATTAGGAGATAATACTAAGTCGCCATTTCGGAAGTACTTCTCCAAAATGACCAAATGGCGAAGGAAACTCGATTGATTGCCATAAGGTCTTTGTAGTTCGTTCCACAGCTTTTTGGTCTCAACGTCATACTGTATTGTAGAGCTACATTTCTCCCATCCTTCTGGAGTGACACCCTTTACATTATTGAAATCAACATTGCATTGCAAGTTCATTTCCTCCTCTCCTGGGAATAATTCTCTAACGGATATAGATGGATTTGTTTCGAGCCTTCTGACTGGATTGGAGTATATGCCGCCATCTGATTTGGTCACTTTATCGGATTTCTTAGACAATTCACTCAAATTCCTTTTAACTTGCGTAAAGCTCTCTGACATTTGCCATTTGTTTTTCAAAGCATTGATGTCAGCTGACTTTTTGTTTGGAATAGTTTCAATCGTACATTCATCATTGAGTGGTATGTTTTTAATTATACTATTGTCTCTTGTTGCTTCAATCTCTTCTTCAGCTGTTGCTCTTTCCTGTTGCATTATCATTTGACCAATCTTTTGGATTTTCTTTGCATTCTTATCCAAAATCCTTTGTTGTTGACCTGACTTTTGTATTGTTATGTTCAGAGTTTTGAATATATTTTTCTGTTTAGTTGTCAAATTAGTCATATTCTTCTTTAAGAATTGAGCTGGATTGTTCTGTTTTTGTAGTAGATATTGCAATTCTGTTTGTTTATCTAATGGAATTAGTGGTCCATCTAATTCTTGCATTTCTTGATCAGTAATTTCTTGAGTTTCAGAATTAAGCTTTGGTACAAGAATCTTGTTAGACGATATAAGGTTTTCAATATCTTGTGTTTGGTGATTTTCATCTACTTTTTCAACGCCTTCTCTGATTTCGACTATTGGTTCAGTTACATCATTATATTGGTTTTGATCTGAGGATTTTCTTTGTTTGTTCTTAATTTTGTTCTTTTTCTTAGCTTTGGCTGCCATTGACATGTACTGTTGGTCAAGATTCTTGGCTTCCATGTCATTTTCGACTTCTTGCGGGACATCTATATTGTAGATCTTGAGTAATCTGGAATTTTTGATTAGTATGAGATATTGTTTAGATACTTTTATGACGTTATTTGTAGAATTTGATTTAAATTAACTAACTTAACTGTAACAATTGAACATGAATACCAGACATAAATGCGAGGATGATCAACTATGTTATTGTACTTGGAAATGACAGCGCCTGCCTGATGTTAAGTTGGAATGCAGTCCATGAATGGAGCGGCTACTATTTACTTTTACCCACTTTCTATTTATAATTATATTAGATTTACATTTTAATATTTAAACAAACATATACTTTTGAAATATATTCGTTTTCGATAAAAGTTTTTATATAGTAAATAGTATTATAGCGTGTCTAACTATAAATGACGCGCCCCTCCACTTTATTAGTTTATTTAAATGTGTGAATCCAAAAATTACTAACTATACTACTTTACTTCATCAGCGTGCTCCTCCTTTTGTGTCTAACCAGCAACTGTTGCATTCATATTTTATGTTTTCTCGTGTGCGCAAATACAATGGAGGGGCGCTTCATTTTGGCTTAGACAGACTATACTTCTTGTGCTAAATCTAATAATACCGATAATCTTACCTAATCTTATATGTCTTTGCATGCTTGTCATTGTAACCTGGCCGCTGCAGTAACGTGCAATAATAACGGCAAAGTTTACACAAAACTGGACGCTCGGTGAACTCAACAGGAATACCTTCTTTACTTAGTAGTGGGTTCAACTCCAGATAACCCTAAAAAAATAAAATGTAATTTAAAATATTGCGCTTCACATTTTTTCCATTAATTTCAATACTTTATTGTACTATAAGAGAATTGTGAATGTGAAGGAAGCGAGGGAGTAGTGTCAAGATCGTTGCAAGTGGCTCTATTTTGTCTCTGCCTATCCCTGTGGTAGGAAGGCGTGACAAATTGATTGATTGATTGTACTATAATTACAAATCTACCAAGTTCTAGTAGAGTGGAAAAGTACAATAAAGATTAAAACCAATAATTAGCTTGACTTGTATTGTAACGGAATCTTTCAAATTAAGGTACACGTATTGAAGTACACACCGATGACAGTACATTAATTTCATAAAAAATATTTTGGCCAGCATAGTGACGACGACTAAGGCTACCGTGAACTGATTGTTTTTTTTTCAGTCGTCGACATTCTTGGACCGCCACTTGTTTACTTAAGACACTCGTCACGAACTATTGTAGACCTAGTTAACTAATAAAAGCGACCGTGGTGTAGTGGCAGTGCAATGGTTACACAAACCGGGAGCACGAGTTCGAGACCACCCACCGGTACCAATGTATCTTTGATACATGTACTTTGGTTGTCCTGTTTCAATGATACAAGCACTTTAGTAGCTTAGTATAGAAATGTAAAAATATACATAATATATTGTATATACCATTTCACTTACATGTTTGAGCAGATGTAAATTGTGATGCTTATTTCTGAGACACAGCCTACATGTCATGAGTGGTTGGAGTGCCTTGTAGTGGTTAGTGCACAGCGGTATGGTGTGCAGACCAGGGTAGTCCAGTTCAAGGCGCAGCTGAAAGTAAAAAAAAGTAACTTTATAATGCATGTATATACAGACATATGAATTACAGAGAAAATCAATCAATAAATCAAATAATCGTGGTGTAGTGGCAGTGCAATTGTTACACAAACCAAGAGCACGGGTTCAAAACCAATTGCCGGTTACAATGTATCTTTGATATATATACATTGGTTGCCCTGTTCCGATTTGGTCAGGAAATACCCTTCTGGGTCTGCCTCGTTTAACGCATCCATCCACATAAGACTCTATTATTTTTAATCTCTTTGTTTACTTACAGTCGTGCGAATAATGTAATAATTTTTAATTATAAAAGACATCATTCATTTTGGGCTTCTTTGTACTACTTTTGTAATGCACAATGATGAATAAATATATAAATGGTAGTTTTAATACTTGTATTGATAAAAATAATTACAGTTTTGCTTTTAATAGATGTGCGATTGAGTTATTTTGAAAAAAAAAATGGATTTTGTATTATCTGTCAATCAACGCCACATTTGTTCTGCTATGATCTGTCATAATTATAGTTTGATCATTTTGCACACCTAAACTATGCAAAATAAAGTATATATTCCAATTACATTGTAATCTTCGTACATTAAACTATTTTAAAATGTATATGCAACTGTTAGTACAATTAAGCCAAGTCCCCATACAACATGAATGATGTCCATAGTATTTTTTTTTATTGTGACACGACATTTGACCTCGACCCGCCTGATGATAAGCAAGAGAAGGTCCAAGAGTGACGACGACTGGAATAACCGAGTCAGTTCCCGGCTGCCCCAGCCGCTCCACTATGCCGGCCTAAGTCATTTGAAAAACGAAAAGTAAGTTACTCTTTTTATGTGCCGGAATCTCTACTTACCACATCATTAACCCTGGACCTCATCTTAATCAACCACTTCCTCCTGATGGAATGGCTCGCAGCCACACCACACCCTGCCGTGTGGCACATAGCACCGCTGGCACCAACCGAGGAGGCGCTCTCACCAGACGACTCGTCCTCTAACGTTGGAGATATAGATTTCTCTGATGGTATCGATTTTTCCGGTGGTCTGGAAAATTTGTTTAATTCAATAGTTTTTTCTTATGATGGTGATTTGTAAAACACCAGTCCTGGGTTTAATTCCCGGTCTGTTGAATTACAGACCATGAGGCATCCTCAAGAAAGCTGGGTTGCCTAGCGCCTATAACCGTAGAGCTTGTATGGAGAGAATTGTGAATGTTAGGGAAACAAGGGAGTTGTGTCAGGATCGTGTCAAGTGGCGCTCCACTGTCTCTGCCTATCCCTGTGGGAAAAATTATGCTGGCCTAATCTAAAACCATTGACTTTCAAGCTGATCACAAAACGCGACTGGGTTACTCCTCGCTCTGTATAGTAGAAAATAATAGTTTGTGCTTCCTCGTGGTAAGCAAGAGGAAGTCTAAGGAGCGCCAACGACTGAAGTGACCAGTCGCCGTCACTATACCGGTGCTTTCTTAAGTTCCAGGCGAGAACAAAGCGTTTGCGGTAAAGCATTTTATTGTGATAGCACCCCGCTTGATGTTAAGCCAAAGTGTGGTCCATGACTGAATGTCACTGCTATTACAATTCAATAACTGTGAGTAGCAATCACATCCACTATGCCGGCCTAGTCGGAACCGGCAACTTACAAGCTGATCCTGAAACGTGACTAAATCACTTCACAGTCTGTATACTTGTAAATGGTGGTACTACCCCGGATCGGCAGACTGGGTACCACTGCCTACCGCTGGGTACCACAGCATTATTGAAGTAGAATGTTTTATGAATTATACTTACGAAATATTATTATTAGCAATAGGTGTGGACGTGAGGACAGGGTCCGGCATCGTGAGAACTTTTGGCAAAGGCCGTTTTCTATATGATGGACAATTGGCACGTCTGTCCACGTGTCTGTAGCAAGCATCACATAGACAACTATCGATTGTTAGTTTCTCTTCATCTAAAATTTAATTAGAACATTATAACCGGTACCAATGTATCTTTGATATAATATGTACTTTGGTGGTCCTGTTTCTATGATACAAGCACTTTAGTAGCTTAGTATAAAAGTATTTTACCATGATAATAAAGTAAAAAAAAGTAAGAGTATTATTTTAGTGTTGTCACGAAATATTTTTTTTTTAAATTTAAAACATGCAATCAGTATTTTTCAGTAAGTCATGAAAATCGCATATATTTTATTGATACAAACAAGATTATACTGAAATTTTTTTTTTCGAGTTTTATAAAGTCAAGTAACTTTCCATTGACTCTACCTATCCTTGCAGGAGATAAATAGACAAGAACGTGAGAAACAGAGAAGATTTACTAACATCCAAATATATGAGAATATAAATGAAGCAAAAAAATCAACAAAAATAGAAAAAATAAACAAGACTTACTATCCAAAACCTTCTTTTGCCTATCAGCACTTTTCATCTGTGCTATATGGCATGGTGTATCGAAGAGGCCAAACTTGCCGCCGCAATAGCAACACGTGTCCATGCACAACCGGCCAGGGTGTATGCTGAACGAGGATGCCTTCTCTGGTATCACCAGGTTGAGGGTAGGTGCATCTTTCGATGTATCCAACGCCACCTCAGCAGGGATGCTGGCATCTGCAGCAATTGGGTCCATAACTAATTTATTGTAAGGAGGAAAATTGGTTTTTATATATCACTCCACTGCCTGACTTTTTTAAAAATATTTTAATTAAGAATCCAGGTAGATAAAAAGAGCGCTGGTATAAGGTTCGGCAGAACGACTACGAAAGAAGCAAATCTGCTATCTATACAGTCGTGCACATTATCAATTATATTAAAAAATGCACACACACACGTAAAACAAAAAGTAAGCACGTAACAGAACAAGTTACTGCGCAGCCTGATTGCTAGCGCTCTTCTCTTTCTGCCAGAGATGTTAAGCTAGAGCCATTGCC
This sequence comes from Tinea trinotella, assembly GCA_905220615.1. Lineage (NCBI taxonomy): Eukaryota > Metazoa > Arthropoda > Insecta > Lepidoptera > Tineidae > Tinea > Tinea trinotella. Next base: position 1,380,210 of record HG992319.1, on the reverse strand, counting down.
ATTGGCCGGCATAGTGACGGCGACTGTGTCAACCGTAAAATGAATCGGTCAGTCGGAGGCGCTCTTAAACCTTCCTGCGCAACAAGTGGAAGCAAGTTTTAGAGGAAGATCCTCGTGATTGCATGATGTATCCTTTCATCTGCTTTGATGGACCAGAATGTTGTCATGAAACTCTGCAGCTCTGGATAGCACTCCAGCTTAACATCAGGCAGTGTGCGTGTAAGAGTGGCGATAGAGTTTTCTAATGTAGAGTAATTATTATGGACTATTTATACGTACATTCATTTAATTAGTATTTATTAATATATTAATAAGTTAAATAATTAAACGTATTTTCATGCTGTTAAATTTACTACTTGTTTTCAATAAAGTACTTTTATAAAAAATTAATAACACATTTTATACCATTCCATAATACCTGACTACCCCTGTTAACTAAATACATAATATAAGTATTTTTCTTGCTTATAGCAAACTTGTACCCTACCAAATTAAAAAGTAAACTGAGGCGTGATATATTTATAAAATTAATTTGATTGGCTAGAATAAATTTATTAAATTTTTATTGTGACTCGACATATAACAGCACACAGCTTGATGTTAGGCGCTGATCCCGAAACGCAACTAAATCACTTCACGGTCTGTATACTTGTAAGTGGTGGTACTACCCTGTAAGGGTACATTGACCACTCTTTAACCCGAGAGTGGTCAAAGTCCAAAACTTTTATTTTAGCAGTCATGGGATTCGCCCCCTTGTATGTTAATTTTCTAATAAGTATTATGTTGTTAGAATGACACACACCATGGTTAAGTCGGTTACTGTAGGACTTTCTGAGACCCTCTGCCGTAGTACCTGTGGCCTGAAAGAAAAAAAAACTTCATGAAAAAAATTAAATTAAAACACAAATTGTGCTGAGTCGTGGGGATGGTTTTTTCTACCTATTCTTGTGGATGTTGAAACATTTACTAAATAAGAGTTAATATAATGTGGTTTATACTTAAATTTAATTTTCTGGACTAGGTCAGAGGTAAATTATTTCGATTCTTTGAGTTTTGATAAGTAATAAGGTCTAAAGCCGTTTATTATTAAATCTATTTTTTTAAAAATGTGACTTAACATCTGACTTCGACCAGCCTGATGGTAATCAGAGGAGGTCCAAGAATGCTGACTACTATAAAAACCAGGTCTTCACGGTTGCCCCAGTCGCCATCATTATGCCGGCCTTTTATTTTTCAAATTTGAACTACGAATTTTTACGGTTTACAAATTTAAGTTTACATTTAAACTATAAATCACAAAAAACTAAGGATACTTTTTTTGAGTATCTTCACTTTAAACAAGTCTAAATTAAAATAAAGTATAAAATCTTACCTCTCGTCGCTCGATGGTGTAGAAAGTGTCATCGGCTCCCTCAGGCTCTCCCTGCTCCGATGGGATCTTAGCGGCACGTTGTTTTGTCTTAAATGTCATTTTCAATGAACTCCTATACTTCTTTCCTTTCTCCCTCTCTGCACCTCTATTTAACTTTATTATAGTTTTTAAAGTCCCAGTATAATCAGACTTCACAGTCTTATTCTTAGCTAACATGCGCTTTTCCAATTCCTTTTCGATTTTTGCCTCTTTAGCCGCTTTATGTGTCACTAAACCTAATGTCCTAAGAACACTTTCCTTATGCTTCTGTCGCTCTGGTGATTCCTGCAGTACATTACTTGGTCCAGCTTGGTTATCAAGAGATTTACGAGTCGATTTCCTTGAGGCTCTTTGTTCACTCTCTTTTAATTCCTTAACTTCGTCAAGGACAGGTCTTTCTTCTACTGTCTTAATTTCATTCTTAACTTCTTCTATATCCTCGACTTGCTTGATATCTTCCTTTACTTCTATGTTAGTATCCAGTGTATTCTCTTTATCTATAACTTTTTTATCTTCAGTTATATTTGTCACTGATGATTCTGGTATATCCATTTCTTGGACTTTGGGTGTGTCAGAGGTCATTGAAATGTTGTCTGGTATGGTCTTCACACTTTCCAAAGGCGGCGCCAACGCCTCTGTCTCCATAGGCTGTGCTTCAGGGGATTTTATAGCCACAGGAGGAGTAGGTGTCACTTTGCTCAAAACTATAGGCGATTTCACCACAGCTGGTATCAGTTCTGTTTCAATATTAGCCCCCTCAATAATTAAACCAGATTTCGAGTCGCCGCGAACTTTATTAATACTACTTTTAGCTTGATCGTTTGTTCTAGGCGTTATAGATATCTCGTTAGAATCTATCTTAACACTTATTAGGTTAGCTGTTACTGTTACAGGGGGTGTTGTAAATGGCTGAATGTCCACAGCAGGAGTGTTGATTTTGTCAACTGATTTTCTAATCTCAGTGAGTGTTACATCCTTGCCAAGTGATTTCTCAAATATTGCAATTGCATCATTGGATTCTCTTGAATTGTTAGAGCCAGTAGATTCCTTACGAGAATGTATACTGTTTCTCTTTATTAAAGTGATTGAATTTGGTAAATCAACATCCATTGATTTTCTAACTTGATCCCTTTTCATAATAGATATAGCAGAATTATTTTCAAAACAACTTAAAACATTTTCATTCTGCACAGGTCTTTCAGGTGACCTTACCGATTGTATGTCTTTCAGAGGCTTAATATCAGCTCCAGACTTGGGTATAAGCACAACATCATTTGTGACCATCACTGATTTGGTTTCACCTGTCTTCATATGTTCAGTTTGTTGTCTCTTCTTATCAAATTCCTCAAAAACTTTTAATCGGTCCATGAGCTTGTCAATACTAGCCACTGGCTTGAATGTTGTTTCATCAAGGACCGGTTCAATTGTTTTGTCCATTGATTCCTCATCTGGGTCTAAGTAAAGTCTTATATTTTCATCATGCTTAGATGGTGTGGAAGAGTTACTTAATGAATCCTTGTCTTTGGTGGGTGTTTCAGGAGTGCTGATAGTGTCCGAGATAGGCTTTAATTCAGAGAGGCCATAGAACTTAGAGGCACACTTAGTCTGCATTTCTGGGTTAGTATTGTTCTCAATGCTGACAACAGCAGGAGTCTCTTTAGATGCCAATTTACCATCTAGCTTGTCGTCTTCTAATGTAGAAATAATACCTTTTATCTCATTTGACAACGAGTCTAGTCCCTCGCTAGTATCAATTCCAGTAAGGCTTGGTCCATTGAGCACATCTATCTTTGTATCATCTATAGTAGTAGCCTTGGGTGCAGCAGCTGCTTTCCTTCCTCGCCTTGCTTTCCTTATATTCATAGAAACTTCTTTTGAGTTAAATGTCTTGGACATACTAGTCAATATGCTACTGCGTGTTTTCAAAAGCGCATCATTATCAGTCTTCCTTTTGCCTTTGTCTTCCGCGTCGGAGGAGTTGCGTATGTTATCTAATTTTATTCTATTTCTACTATTATTGTTGTCAGAGTCTAGCGAAGTACTTCTCTTTAAGCTCATTTTCTTCTTGTTTCCACCATCCGCTAATACATTATGATCCAACTTTGAGTCATCATTAAAAGGCACATTTGTGTTAATTGTCGAGATCGGTAAACTACTTTCAATATCTACATCTAGTTCAGTCTTAGATTTATCTAGCTTTTGTATGAGCTCCTGATTATCTACTTTGCTATCATCTCCCCCAGCATCTCCCAGACTTAAGTCTGACTCTGTCATGTCAGAACACTTGGATATCTCACTGCCATCACGGGAATATGATCTGCCTCTGCCCTTCACTTCATCTACACCATCAGGCTGTTCACTCTTTGTGTCTGAGAGTAATCTACGTTTCTTTTGTTCATTTTTTACAACTTCATTAAGCAGGTTTTTAGGCTTTCTGCCTTTTCTATTTTTTCCATCACTTATGGATGGGCTGCTACTCCTCTCAGATCTCATAGAGTATGGACTGGTCCTGGGTCCTAACACCAACGGACTGGGACTGTCTACCAAAACAGACTTCATCATGGCCATTTCAGAACTCAGCCTAACCCTTTTACCCTGTGCTTTGGGGCTGGATGACCTGGAGCTAGGTGAAACCTCTTCTGATGGCTCTTTCTTAATCTCCGAGGGAGGTATGATTGTGATAGTGTCAGTAGAAACTCCAGGTTCTTGCAATTCAACCTTAATCATAGGTTTCCTTCCCCGCCTTCCTGGTTGCTTCACAGCATTTTTAAGTTTATTCTTATTTACAACAACTTTTTTGTTGCGGAGTGTTTTTCTAATTCCCAGTGGTTTTTTGGCTAGTCTTTTGGCATGTTTGTTGACTACATTCTTCTTTGTCGTAGAGTCCTTTGATGTCTTGGGTTCCTCCTGGTTGGCTTTTAATTCCTCATCAGCTGCCTTCCGTTGCGCTCTTGTCTTAGTGTTCTGTTCAGGGGTTGATTCATCATCTATACTCCGATCTGATTCCTCCTTCCCTTGTTTAGTTTTCATGATGGAATATGAAGACGGAGTAAACACTTTTCATGCGACATTAGGCAGTGATCAATAGAGCTTCTTCTCAAGATATAAGCTTTTGCAAGCTTACAACTTAACCTACACTTAAGTGTAACAGTTAAATAATATAGTTATGTATAATGTTTCCCTTAATGTTTCTACAGGTCCCTTTTTCTTACTTTGTGAAGATTCAAATCTGAAGAATACAAAAAAAAGAAATCTCAAAAAAAGGCATAAATTAACTAAACATTGCATAAAACAAAGAAATATACCAAATACAAATAAATAATAAACTTGAAAAGTAACTTTTAAACTTAAATAAATCTCAATTAGCTAAATATATTAAAAGAATGAGTCACAAATACATTATATTTGATCTTGGTAAACAAAAGTGGCCTCAAGGTATTTCAGTAACTTAGTTCAATTAAGTTCAAAATATTTACTATATCACATATTATAATACAACATTTGCCACTTGATACATTTTTAAAAACTTTTATTTTACTAAATAAACTTGTTTACATCGAAACAGCTGCGAAAATCGCGCCGGAAAATGGTGAAAAACCTAGTGTTTGGCGGACTCACCTCGGGGCCGCGAATGTAGGCAACCAACGCCATCTACCAGCTGAGCGGAGTGCGTGTGCGTCGCCCGAAAGCACAATTCATTTCCTAACCCGTGGCGCTCCTTCTTTATGTCCAATCGAATTACACACAAAATATCCAATGGAATGGCCAAAAAGCACAATAAACAGATAAACTGTCACTTAATACACCATAATATGCAAAAAAGTTCAATATAAACTCGCGATTAACCTTAGAAAACGATTTTTGAAAAGCCCAAGTGACTGCAGCCGACCGCCATTATGTTTCCTTCGAAGCGAGTAATATAGTTCTTATTGCTCTTCGTACAAATCAGTCTATTCGCTATTCAAGATGGCGTCGGTGTGGCGTTCGTGCACGTTCTCGCGGCTTTTTTGCAGAAATAATCGTATAATCTTGAACAATTCAACTGATTTTGGAAGAATATTACACCCAGAATCGTTTTCGGTAATTATTTTATAATAATTATACGTCAATCGCTCTATAATACTGTTTTAATCGCAACATGTGACATACTATGTATGTACACCTCTGAGAATAGGTTTCGTCTCTAATAAAAATTGACAGATTTTCAGATTAAAATATTTTTAACGAGCATTTTTGAATTAAACCCAGTTGTATTTGTTACAGGCTCAACTAAATAAAGAATATTCATCATATGCCAAATCTCCTTTTGTATGGAGAATTGAAGAGGAGTACAAGTACGAAGTTGTAAAGAATCCACCAGAATGGACGTATGTAACAAGATTACTTCCCGATGTGGTCATACCAGAAGTAACGCCAAAGGAATCCTATCCGTCAGGTTGGGTGCCGCCAAGGGATGAAGCTAAGGATCTGCCATATTATCTTACAAGAACAAAAAATCACCAATTGCCTATTTATTTAAATCTATCTTTGAGAGGTGCTCGAAAAATTTCCAAAATTAAAAATATTGATGGCGATATTTGGTTATTAAATGATGAGATAAAATCATATTTGCAAATGAAAAACTATAAATACATAGAAACTAGGGTACATGAATTAGCTCATTTTATTGAAGTAAAAGGTGATTATGTTGATCAGTTGATGAAGTGGGCGTATTCTAAAGGATTCTGATGTTAGAAAGTAAATAAACAAATATTTAGTATATTGATGTTTTAATTTTATATTCTTCCTTTTTACTTTTGAATAATTTGCACGACTGACCGCACACCGCCTGATGTTAAGCTGGTTGCCCAAGGGTGTAAGCGACTGCTGTCACAGATATATTCAAAAAGCTGTCTTATTCGCTATGCCCGGCCCGGCAAGCATCTTTTTACTTTCGACTTATTTTTTATAAATATGTATATCAATATATGAGGTAAATAAAAACTTTTAAGGTTGCTTCTTAAATATTTTTTATATTGTAAACTATTTGGCTAAATTAAAAAATACCACATGATAAAAATATAATTTTTAAACTAATGCCCGAGAGAAAGCTGTTTTGTGAGGTGTACTCGACATGAAGTTTGTTTCGTCTGCCGACCGTTGGGGGCGCTCTGTTCGGCGGAAGGTTTTATCTACGTTCGTGGCGTACTACGTAGGTATAGAACATCCGTTCGCTTCACACATTACATAAAAAATATACCTAATACATTTTTTAAAAACACTTTTAACATATAACATACGTTACTAGTATATTAAGCTTAGGAATACTATGTTATAATTTACTTTATAAACACTTATTTGTAAGAAACACAAAGTTTTATCAAAAGAACGAATGAAAATTTTACTTATCATCAGCTAGCAACGTGTTAGATTGTTTCTAGCCCAATTTTAATAGCTATTTATGCCAAATTGGACATAAATATGTTAAAATAAAGATTTATTTATAAGTTTTAAACAGTTTTGCGTAAAATAAAGTGACATTTTCCATGTTTATTAATAGATAATTACTTTTGTTACTCCTACGTGGCTTGGGTACACAAATATGTTATTATTTATAGTTCGAGGGAACACGTCACTTATAAAATTAACAAACACTTTATCTTATAGTGGGGCGCGCGCCCTGAACATGTTTTTTGCGATATTTTGTAGCATTTAACGGGTTTTTCGTCCATTTTAAAGTAATTATAGCGAAATGAACGTGGTATTTATTAATGCTATTGAGTTAACTTATTCGAATACCTTTACCTCTATGTTAATACATAGGTAAAGTATTTTATTTATTTATTTTAACTCTATTCACTATGTACAATTCAAACTTAATGCAGCTAGGCATTGTTTGCTATTAAACCTTATGGACCAACAAAGAGATCAAGATAAAGGATAAATTTCGTTAAGGAAATAAAATAGAGCATTGTTTAATTTGATTTTTCCTTATTTAAAAAAAAATGGTTAATTGGGTTTTATTCTATTTACTGCATTATATCGAATGTATATCTTTTATTCTTTTATGATGCATTTTAAAAGGGATTAATATTAAGTAAAATGTGTAAAAAATACACATAATATTGGGAAATAAATCTAGAAGTAGCTATTGCTTACAACCTCTTTTTTTAATACTAAGCTAGGTTTACTACTCGTAAGCTACACGAGCTTGTGTCATAGAAATTGAGTGACCAAAGTTGGATTGGGTACGAGACGATGAGATTGAGATGATTAGAAAGATATCCCCATCAAAGTTTGAAAAAGTTACGTTGTCAAACATAAGTATTTTACACGGATTTGTTTATATATGCCTAATGCTAAACTATTAATCGTGCCTGTATCACAGAAACTGGACGATACACTTTAATTAACACGTGGATAATTTTATTTATTTTAAAACTTTATACACAACTTACCTATGTATAAAGGCGAACTTAATGTCCCTAAATATTCTCTGCCAGTAAAACTTTAGTTCAGTTTGTAATTGGTCCCAGTAAAAGGCGACCGTGGTGGCAGTGCAATGGTTACACAAACCGAGTGCACGAGTTCGAAACCACCCACCGTTAGCAATGTATCTTTGAATATTTACTTTGGTTAGAAGACAGGATTTTACACTTTAATAGCTTAGTATAGAAATGTAAAATAAAAAATTATAAAACTGGGCTACGAATTTATAAGGACACTGCAGACCGGAGATCTATCTGTTGTTGGCTTTCGGTTTTTTTTGCCCTATCTCGTAATTTGCACGATATGTGATAGCATCTTGCCTGATGTTAAGCTGGGGCGAGGAATGGAGTCGACTGCTATTACAGCCAACAAGCAGGCGCATCCACTATGGCGGTCTAGTTAAAACCAAAAACTTTCAGGATGAATCCGAATTTCGAGGGCGATTTTGTGTTTCAAATAATACAAATAAGTATCATCAGAATACTTCCCCAGCTGAACATAGGTCACCCCGACGTAGCTCGTAGGATTTGCAAGCTGAAGTGGCAATGGGCTGGCTACATCACTCGAAGAACCAACAACCGATGTGGAAGAAAGGCTCTTGAGTGGAGACCACGAACCGGCAGATGCAGCGTGGCTAACGACATAGTGAAAGTCATGAATAATCGGTGGATAGAACTGGCATCTTGTCGTTCGGAATGGCGTTCTGGCTGATAATGATGATGACATCTGAATGAACACCAGCCATATCTCCTGGTATATCATAATTACCAGGAGAGTATAAAACAATTGGAGGTGTGCTACAAATAAAACAAATAGCGGTGTAATTACTTTCGCAATATCGTGTTAGCGTGAATTGATTTTGAACAATCGTCCCTCCTCTATTGTTTATATGCGAAACAATGGGAAAGTGTGTTCGAACGCTTTATAACAAGAATTGATGTTTTAAAATTGGTTTATTACATTTATAACTAATTTTATTATAAGTCCGTAGTATTCATATGCATAAACCACCTACCTAAGTGAAATGCTCTGCCTGCCCATGTGTTCTCTCCATCCTATGACCTTGGATCCTTCAAGCGATGCGTGAAGAAGTACCCTTGGCAGGCATAGTGTCGGCAGCCGTGAACAAACTCGGTTTTCTCAGTTGTCGTCACTCTTGGACCTCCTCTTGCCTGTCATCAGGCGGCACGAGGTCAGATGTCGTGTCACAATAAAAAAATAGGTAGTTTTACATTATACTAAGTAGAAATTTACGTACCTATTTAGTTTCTATTTTATTATCCCACTGCTGGGCAAAGGGTTTCCTCTCTTTTTGTCCACGACACTGCCTTCTCTCGGCACGAATTATTGTTTAGCAATCTTCGTACGCCTGTCGCGATGTCTTTTGCTATCTCTCTCTGCCCCTTCCAAGAAGCAAGATTGAGACCTGCAAAGAATTTCATTGTAATTCATTTTAAATATTTTTTTTACATTTTGTTGCGCTTTCCTGTTATTTAAAATAATTATCGTATTGTTTTATTTTTATATATATATTTTTTATTATATACTAAGCTACTAAAGTGCTTGTATCATAGAAACAGGACATCCAAAGTCCTTTGATATATTTAAGTAACCATTCCACTACACCACGGTCGCCTGATTGATGATATTCAATTATATTTTTTTGCAGGTGTCAATTGCCAGATAGTCCACTTAGTACTAGACTTTACACATAGCGCATTATGTCTGAATGAACAATGTCGTAACCATAGAGCTTCTAAGAAGAGTGAAGAAGAAGAGAGAAGAATTGTGGAGGGAAGCGAGGGAGTTATGTCAGGACCGTGGCAAGGAGCTCCATTGTCTCAGCCTATCTCTGTGGGAAAAAGGTGTGACAACTTGATTAGTTGATTGATTGATCAATGTTTTAATGCGGCAGAGAAAGCCTGCTACTTCTTCAAATTGTGTTGTCTAGGTAAGTCGACGGAAGTATGTATATCATCAATTCAAAGAATAGTATAGTACCTACATTATTCTTTGAATTTATAAAACAATACAAAGAATGTAATTTTCGTAGAATGAAATTGTTTTAGCAGATTAAATATATATATATTTTTTCAACCGTCGGCGTACTTGCACCTCTCTTTACTTACCATCAGTTTTAAATCGGTTTAAAAAATCTTTCATAATGATCCTAAACCTTTAGTTTTCTTCCCTTTAGCTTATCTTTTTTTATTGCCAAAAAAAACTTTCAAATCTTTTAGTACGCACAGTAGTGCGATAGTAGGGCATTTATCGCAATTTAGTTCTTATGAAACTTGGCATTGTCTAGCAGAGCAATAAACCATCACACCAAATTAATTTAGTTTTTTTTTGATTCCTACATTCAATACATTTTCTTAATCAATCAATCAAATTGACACGCCTTTTTCCCACAGGGATAGGCAGAGACAATGGAGCGCAACTTGCCACGATCCTGACATAACATCCTCGCTTCCTTCACATTCACAATTCTGTTCATACAAGCTCTATGGTTATGGGTAATAGGCAACTTAGCTTTCATGAGGATGTCTCCGATTTAGTCGGCAAAAATTTCCTAATCATTGGCTGTTATTATTGTACCAGAGAATGTCGAGACTTCTAACCACTATTGAACAACCAGACACGAAGCAAGTATTCTTCTCTTTTTGTAACAAATATTTATAATACACAATCTAATAATTAAATATTACAACTAAAGCTGAACCTGGGACTTCTCGTATGTTACCAAATGCGCCACTGTCTGAAAATCACTTATCATGAATTATATGTATTGAGCAGTAATTTTCAAGTTATAACGCTGCATCATCATAATCAATTATCACGCCCTAATTAATACAGAGATAAGAGGTATAGACACCGGCAAAAAGAGCGCTGACTTTTGATCTGCGCAGTATAAGAATCGGCAGATTAGAAGAACTCTGGATAACTGCGGTAGGTGCAAGTCTGCCTATCTATACAGTCATGCAAATATTTTATATCTTATACATTCGTAAACGATAAGTAAGTATCAAAATAAATTACTGCGCAGCCTCAATGCCAACGATCTTTTTATCTGCTGGAGCCTCTTACTACGACCCTTACGACGTTAATCGATTATTATAAGGCGATTGTAAAATGGCTACGTAAGCCGAGTGGCACGGGTTCAAAACCACTCACCGGTACCAATCTTTGATAATATTTATGTACCTTGGTTGTCCTGTTTCTATGATGCAAGCACTTTAGTAGCTTACTATAGAAATGTATAATAAAAAAAATAATGAATTAAACAAATTATACATAAAACTCATTTTTTCACTGCAATCTTTTCAGATTTTCAGTTACAATTTGTCTCAAAATCAGAGTAACTAGTTTGGTTTTTCTTTCTGTCTAAAAATGCCAGTTCTAGTGTCGTTAGCAATCTCGGTACCCATCTTGCGCTAACTTATCATACCAAGGTAAAGAATATCTAAAATAATTTTTAGACCATTTCTTTCTTTAATTGGGTAATAGAATTTTTATTTTTTTATTGATGTCGTAGCGTCCTCAACCGGTCTTTAATGGATCAACCCACAAACCAATTTTAAAGAGAATATGTCCAGAAATATATTTTAAGAACATCATCAAGACGCGAATTAAAATTGTCCAAATAATGTTAGGCGACCATGGTGTAGTGGCAGTGCAATGGTTACGCAAACCAAGTGCACTAGTTCAAAACCACTTATCGGTAGCAATGTATCTTTGATATATGTACTTTGGTTGTCCTGTTTCTATGATACAAGCACTTATTAGAGAAGCTGTTAGAAGTATAAATAATAAAAAGAACAGTTTTTGTGACTCGACATATAACAGTACCCCGCCCGTTATATGTGTAAGCGACTGCTACTATAGTAAAATATAGTAGCAGTCGTAAGCTGTAACAACTGTAAGATGAGCCGGTTTTTACAGTTCATCAGGCAACAAAGGTCAGTTATCGATTGTCGCGACTAAACAAGTAGCACTCACATGTAAAATAAAATAATAATAAAAAACATAATAAGTCATTAACCTATATTTTTATATCATCAAAGATCGAATATACTGAAATGGACACTTGGATTTAGTTGTTAGTTATTAGGTAAGTATTATTTTTTATATAACAATCAAATATAACTAAGCAGCTATAACTTTAAGTAGCATCGCATTTTCTATTCCAGGTTAAACATGATTAGAGTCTGAATACACCAAAAAATGACAAAAAATTAGTCTGTTAATTCTTAATTAGTCTGTTCATTCCGAGAACAGACTAATTAAGAATTTTAAATATGAATTTATTACACATATTAGTTTATGTATTTTTTATTTTATTACATGATGATAATCCTGTTTATATTATATTATTATATGTATGTTTGTATGTGTTATACATGTAATTTATATATCTTTACAGATATATAGATATAAATGAGTATATTTATGTATATATGAATTAATTTATATATTTTTCATAATGTATTTGGTTACCTATTTTTACTTTGCACCCTACCTAAATTGTCGGATCAACATCCTAAGGGTTCGACTGGTAGAGAATGCCTTTGGCATTAAGTCCGCCTTTGTAATATTGTGCATTAAGTTTAAAAAATATAAAATATCAAAGTCTACATGGCTTTAACTTTAACCCATTGCTTTCGCCTTGGATCCTTCATAGTAAAAACCGACTGACTTCACGGTAATGTTAGTAACCGTAAAGTGAGTCGTTTTTTTCAGTCGACGGAACTCTCTGATCTTCCCTAGCTTACAATTAGGCAGATATCGAATCACAATAAAAAATAATGACCAACAATCAACCGTGAAATAAATCGGTCCCATCAGACGTCCTCTCTACCGCCCATTAGAGATATCATCAATCAATCAATCAAATTGTCACGCCTTTTCCCACAGGGATTGGCAGAGACAATGGAGCGCTTTGTTTGCCATGATCCTGACACAACTTTCACGTTTCCCTCACATTCACAATTCTCTTCATACAAGCTCTACGTTGGAACTCCTGGGAGAGATATCATGTTAAATCAAAATAAAGCCTTCTAGAATAAATGACCAAAGATGTTTTAAATGTTACTACGAGTATGATTGTGACTTGTGGCTCAAGTCATTAGCAAGTTATGAAGATTTGAAGATATTTGAATATATTGAAGAAATATTATATGAAGAAATTTTAAGTAATAATTTCCAAGACATGCTCCTTACCGCTCAGATGCATTTAATGCTATAAATGCTATTTTTGAAATGAAGCGAGAGTTGTTTTTTTTTTTAATTGTGGCTCGACTTCTCTTTTAGCTTCTATTTCTACTGATTGAGGTCGGCTGCAGTTGCTTATAGTCTTCCTAAAAGAGCGCGAGGCGGAACAGTTGCTTAACAGAGGTAACGCCAGTCCACCAGTCCATTTGTAGATCTATCTCTATCGCGGTCCATCTCGCAGCCTGCCTTTTTGTTTACTTAGAACCGTGAATACGTGGTCTACTCCTTGTGAATAAATAAATCTGTCAGCCGTTTGTATCTGGGTGGAAAGATTGTCAACTGATGTCCTGAAGAGTGCAATTCAGGAACCAGAGAAGAGCATCTATCGCTTATTTAAATGCACTAGCTGACGAGTTTTTCCTTAGCATAATGCTATTTTTTATTACTTACATTATTATTCACAATCCTTTGTTGTACCAAAAACTTAAAATATGTGGGCGAGTTTAATGCCTGTTAGTATAGATGGGAAGATCTTAAATTTTTTTCGAACCGAGATTTCGAAGATTTTTAGATCTTCGGTTCGACAATCTAAATTGCATAATACACAGTATGGTTTGCTATAGAATTTCGGATGACAAAAATAACTGATGTCTGATCTAAAATTATATAATAGTTCAAACCGGTTTATTGTAGATGCTAACCGACCCAACTCGGTTTAGGTCTCAACTCGGTTTAACCCAGGTTGAAATGTCAAGTCGTTACATCTCTGTTAGGCATTTTCTTACAACTAACCCTTGGGATGATGAGAAATTTTGGGCAGGGTGCTACAAACTACATTATACGGTAGGAAATGACGTAACTAATATTACTCGACATTACGCTTTTTGCACTTACTGAAACATACAATTTTATTGTAATGATTCAATTAAATATGCGAAGGCCCCCGTGGTGTAGTGGCAGTGCAATAGTCACACAAACCGAGAGCACTGGTTCTAAACCACTCACCGGTACCAATGTATCTTTGATATACTATGTACCTTGTATGTATGAATGTGTATGTATGTATGTAGTATTTTCTTAGATTTTGCGCGAACATTGAATAATGAATTAAACAAATTTTATGCGGTACATTAGCGAGTTTATTTTGGTTTAGATTTTACATATTTTTATTATTATTCCGACGTTTCGTATGTACCTTGGTCGTCCTGTTTCTTTTTTATTATTTGGAATATTTCAGTGCGAGGCAAATACTTTTAATTTATGCATATACACGCATATCTAAGTACATATAGTATTTTTGTTTAAATAAAAGTTGTTACGGCTTAATATCGCGTGACCTTTCAAGATTAGCAGCAATCGTGATCGCAGGAAGGCCGCAAAATTATTTTATTCTATATGTACAATGTTTGCACAATACCTTAGAAAATACCCAAGTTTATATTTTTAACCGACTTCAAAAAAGGAGGGGGTTCTCAATTCCTCCAATGCAGTGTTCTTTCATAATTACTGGTACTTTGCCAGTACTTAGATACATAATATTTAAAAAGTTACTTTGTTATTTAATAGGTACCGATTCTTATATTTTTCTTATACTTACAAGTATACAGACCGTGGAGTCATTTGGTCACGTTTCGGGATCAGCTTGTAAGTTGCCTGTTCCATCTAGGCCGGCATAGTGGATGTGATTGCTACTCACAGTTATTGAATTGTACTAGCAGTGACATTTATTCATGGACCACACTTTGGCTTAACATCAAGCGGGGTGCTGTCATATGTCGAGTCACAAAAAAAAACTATTGTTTTGTAATTGCTTTGATATATTTAATAATATTGTGTGTACTTAGTAATTTGATATAGTAGTAAGATTGTTGTAGCATTGACTTGGCACCGACTTCAAAATTATAAAATAATTATTATTCATTTCTATTTAACTTATTGAAAATATGTATTATTTTATGCGAAGTTTTATTTGTTGAGTCGTTTTTTTTGTTGAAATTTATATTATATTATTGTGGCTCGACATACAATACTCTTGCCTTGTGTTAAGCTGGAGTGCGGTTCATGAATGAAGGCAACTGCTAATACAGTTTTATTTTTTGGATACTATGGAAATATTCTTCAGGGTCCCACGAAATTTGAATTACATGTTTAGTCACTGTAAAACTCAGACTATGATCATTTGCAGTAGTTTTCCAATTGTTTTTTTTTTGTTATTTATTGTGACTCGACATTTGTTGGTCGCCAAGTTTTTATGATACAAGCATGTTTAATATGTAGTTTAGTATAGAAAGGTAAAATAAAAGGTGCGATAGAATTTTGAAAGGACATCATTCATTTTGGGCTTCTTTATACTACTTTTGAAATGTCCAATGATAAAAATATATATAAATGGTTGTTTTGTTAGTTGTATTGTTAAACTAATAACTGTTTTTCTTTTAATTACTGTGCAATTGAGTTATTTGGAAAATAAGGTATGGATTTTGTGTAGTCTGTCAACCAGGGATACACGCCATAGCTTTAAACTGTCATAATTATAGTTGTATTATTTTGCACACCTAAACTATGTAAAATAAAGGATATATTCCAATTACATTGTAATCTTCCTGCATTAAACTATTTTAAAATGTATATGCAACTGTTAATACAATTAAGCCCAACTCCCCAACAAAATGAATGATGTCTTTTTCCAATATAAACTTGTTAAGAGAAGTTATGTAATAACATATTTTGATATTGATTATTTTACTCAAGAATGACGTAATAGATGACTAAGGGTAGGAAGATGTTTAGGCTTACGTGTGATTTGTCATCGTATTACATTGCACAATAATTTTAAATTATTAAGTTTGATAGTGTGATGTTTTGTTATCTGAGTTCTGTTATCGAAGAATATTCTGGGGAACTCTTTAACCTTGTTTCTACCTCGGCTTTTTACAACCGAGATACATGCAAAGATAGGGAAAAGGATCCACATTTTGCCAACTGAACGTAAAGGTTCATTTCTTTTTTTTTTCGTGGGTGGATGCGGTAAAAAATGCAGGCCCAGGAGGGTGATTTCCGATCGAATCGGAGACATCTTCAAGAAAGCTAGGTTGCCTAGTGACCATAACCGTAGAGCTTGTATGAGGAGAATTGTGGATTTGTGTCAAGCAAGGGAGTTGTGTCAGGATCGTGGCAAGTGGCGCTCCATTGTCTCTGCCTATCCCCGTGGGAAAAAGGCGTGTCATTTTTTTTTGTAAAATAATCGACAAGTGGAATGCTGTATGAACCGATGTTTTCTACCCATTAGGTAATCTTGTACGCTTCAAGAGACGCGTGAAGAAGTAAGCATCATTGGCTGACATAGTGATGGCGACTAAGGCAACCGTAAACTGAATCGGTTTATTCAGTCGACGGTGCTTTTGGATTCCCCCTTGCATAATTAGACAAACGAGGTTAGATGTCGGTACTCAATTGACACAGAAATAGGCAAGATATAAAATAACGGCAAAGTAAAACATGTTTGATGACAAGCGTTACGCGGAAAGTCCCGGGCTCGATTCCTGGTCGGCTTTATTTGTTATATTTATTATAATTACTAAAATTTAAAATATTACTTTATAAAAAAAGAGGTGGAAATTTGCTCCGGGTCTGGTTATTAAAGATTGGTAGGCAGACCTCTCCCTGTGCAAGTGGCCAGTCTGCATACCATAAAGACCGTAACGTGACTTAGTCCAGTTTTAACTAGGCCGGCATAGTGGATGTGACTGCTACTTACAATTAATTGACTGTAGTACCAGTTACCTCCATTAATGGACCGCACTCCATCTTAACATCAGGCAGGATCTGTCATATGTCGAGTCACAATAAAAAAATTGTTGTAATCAATCTATTTATCACGCCCAATTTCCATAGGGATGGGACTTGGACACGATCCTTATATCCTACCAGGCTTCCTTTACCTCTGAAATTCTCTTCATACAAGCTCTATGGTTATCCCACTATTTTAAGAATGACCTCAGTTTAACAATCACTCAAACTGTCAGGCCTTTTTCCCATAGAGATAGGCAGAGACAGGAACGAGAACATCGTGGACATTGTCAAGCAATTGTGCAATACAATAAACTTTCCTGTTGCTAATACTGACATTCACTCTGGGCATCGGGTAGCTAAAGTGAATGCCTCATCTGACCGTCCTCGGAATATTATTATCACTCTTGCAAGTCCTCATTTGCGTGACGGTGTGTTGTCCTCAGTATATCGCTTTAATAAGCAAAACCCTAATAATAGGTTAAACACGGAACACATAGGCATAGCTGGCGCTGGGAAGAGCATCTACGTGTCCGAACATCTTCTGCCCGAAACAAAGCGTTTGCACGGTTTGACGCGCCGTTTCGCAAGAGACAACGGATATAAATACGTTTGGGTACGATTTGGAAAAATACACATACGTAAAAACGAAAACTGTAACCCGATCTACATTAAAAATCAGGAAACATTAGATCGTATCATAAATAATTCCTGAATAGTTACTGTTTCAATATTGTAAATGCTTAGTTTGCTGTACCAAAATGTTAATAGAGTTAGAAGTAAGACCAATGATATTTATTTAAATGTATTGAATAATGATTATGATATTATCTGTTTAACTGAAACTAATTTGAATGAGGGTGTATTTAATAATGAGCTTTTTGATGATCGTTATAACGTGTTTAGGCGGGACCGAAATGATTCTTGCATTGACAAGACTGATGGTGGTGGCGTGCTTATAGCTTTGAAGAAGGGCATTGATGTGGTGCGATTAGTAGCAGTGACATCCATTCTTGGATCACACTCCAGCTTAACATCAATCGGGGTGTTGTCATTTGTCGAATCACAATAAAATAAAAACTATTGTTAAATCAAGCATGATACCTTTTTTAAGTATTGCCCTGCCCACCTTAAGCAAAAATGCTGCATAATCTTGAGAGAAATAAGCCCGACTTAATCAAATTTACGTTATTTTAGACGTAAATTTGATTATATAAATGATATTTTGAAGCGTAGGACGATGATTCATGGACAAATACAATTGGCTGTATGACTAAGGGCCGATTTAACTAAATATATTACTTAACAAATAACAAAGGAATACCTAAGAAATAACAGTCTTAGTTTGATGTAATGAATTTGTATATAAAATCTAATTGTGTATGTTTATTTTTACCTACATATACCTGTATATACATAATACAATATAAAAAGACTTGTGATACTTTTATGTAGTTGTAGTATATTTGCAACCTGTCCATAATGTCTCATCATCCCAAAGGTTAGTAGTTAGAGAATGTCTAATAGGCATTAAACTTGCCTTTGTATTCTAATTTTTAGTTTATTTTGGTGCAATAAAGGATTTAAATAAATAAAACCTTATGTTTATTGTAAATTCTCAATTTTCTTTCTCTACGCTATTCATAGATGTTATTGCGGGACAGATAACTTTTGCAATTCTTCACACATTGTAATAGGAACCGTAATGGGGACCCGTTACATTACGAGAATTGAATTAAACAAATTTTATGCGGCTTACTATCGCGTTTATTTTGGTTTTGATTTTACATTTTTTTATTATTCCGACGTTTTCAGAGACATAGTAAACGCGATAGTAAGCCGCATAAAAGTTTAATTCAGTAATCAATGTTCGCGCAATATTTAAGAAAATACTATTACGAGAATTGTTATGGTTTTGTCAGTCGTCGGACATCTCCTTGATGGTAATCAAGCAAGAATAGGTCAAATGTCGCGTCTCAATTAAAACAAGTTGTCATGGATTCAGTATCATCCAAATGTTTATGAAATTAAGTTAGAAATAGGTTAATCTTTATTTACTATTTAAGTACTTACTAGTATTATATTCTCTAATCACATTATATCTGCCTTTTTATACTATACGCTTTTCTCCATCGGCCTTCTTTTGCTTTCTGCACAACCCTGACGTTAACTTGCAGAGGAAGCCTTACGGCTGCCAGTTCGCCTTTTGTATAATTTACAATAAAAGTAATAAATATAACAAATAAAATTATGATAAAAAAACTGTAACTCAATTAAAACAGGAATAATCAGTGCCCATAATAGAGAATCAATAAAAATAATTGTGGATTCGATAGAAGTATGGAACTCTTCCGGAGAGTGGCGCCCCCGCTCGGGCTTCAATGTCTTTTGCTTTCCAAGTAAGAATAGATGCGTCTTAATATAATAGTCTCAATATTAAAATAAAATGAGAAGTGAGAAATTTGATAACCATGAATTTGAGTGACGATAGCGAATAGAATAAGAAATAGCACAATTCGCGAAAGATGCGGTTTGAAAGAAGAAGATCGGGCACATGGAAAGGATGAGTGAAAATATATAGATAATAATAGATTGACGAAAAGAATTTATAAATCTGATGCATTAAACAAGGCAGGCCCAGGAGGGTGTTTTCCGACCAATCGGAGACATCTTCAAAAATTCTGCCCATGACCGTATATGAAGAAAATTGTGAATGTAAGCGAAGCGAGGGAGTTGTACCAGGGGTGCTAGCCAAGATGTCATCGCTCGGTATCGATTCTATTTCTACAATCGCTAACGCTCAAGCGTTAACGATAATATGTGCGCAGCCAAGATGCAATGCACTTAGCGATCGCTTATTCTATGGCAACTTTCGATAACTATCTATGATTTCGCTCAATTTGGCGAACGGAATGTCATTAACGTCAAATTCACAAATGGGGAGTTTTGGCGGGCAACTACAAGTGACAGATCGTGCAATTTTAAATAATTGCAAATCTTGTGTTTCTTAAATATAAATGTATAATAATGGTGGTAAAAATGGTTATCAAGTATAGACAAGTGATTTAAATGTGTTTCTTCTTGGTTTATTTAGGCTCTTTCAGAAGTTATAGTAGTGTTTTCTCCGCTTTACTAAGACCATCATCATTAACCTTATTCTCACCCTCATCTTATATTTGTTTATCATCCGGCATGCTTGATGGGAGGTGAGGAGAGGTCCAAGAGCGCCGACGACTAAAAAAATTACTTCTCTTACGATTCCCCCGACACTGGCCAAAAATGCCTTTTTTAATTTAATATTAGAATTAATACAGTAGATTAAAGTTTAATACTGCTTTCCTAAACAATATGACGCAGTTTAAATTATTTATACCTATTAACATGTAAAATGTACGCATTTTATATGTTAATACAACGCTTACTAGACATAATAATGTGATTTCCACCGTCTCATTACGATGACTGAAATTATTATAATGTGATTTTTACTTAAAAAAATGCATAATTAACGATTTTTAGCAAAATTAATTTAATAATTAACAAAAACGCACATATCTTACATATTTTAAATCAGCTGATCGAACAATCCGCCATTTTGTTTCGTTTTCTACAGCATATTGACGTTCGATAACTTTGAATCGCCAGCAAGCGAACGACCTGTCAAAAAGTGCATCTTGGCTCGGGTTATCGAATCGTTCGATCGAATAGAAAGAAATTGTTGACTTGGCTACGGATTTGAAGATCGTTTCGCTGGACCACGTGACTTTTCGTTAGCAAATGTCATTCCAATACATTTGTGTTTCTATTCTATAGCGATTTCGATTGTAGAAAGGCAACTTGGCTAGGCCCCCAGGGCGGTATCAGGATCGTGGCAAGTGGCGCTTCTTTGTCTCTGCCTATCCCTTTTAAGAAAAGGTGTGACAATTCAATTGATTGATGAATTTAATAAACATGGATAAATTAATTCTTCAAATAATATCAAATAAAATTTAGTTATTATACATTTTTACATCATTATTCTACCCTCTAAGTTATGTTTGGAGATCACCATGAAAACTGGTAAAGCGGGGAAGAATCGAAGGCAGGTATGGCAGTTGAAAAGTGAGTTGGTTTAATGATTAAGTGCGACGTTTCTTTGTAGAACAATCAAAAAGGAAAATGCTATACGTGCTATCCGAATTATAGGTGATGCAGAGGTCACACGAACTCTGGAGCCCCTGCAACTACGCAGAGACATGGCGCAGTGTGCGTCAAATCGACAAGTGGAATGCGTTACCAGCCCATATGTTCTCTCCATCCTATAGCCTTGGATCCTTTAAGCGATGCGTGAAAAAGCACCATTTGGCCGCCAAGGTGACGGCGAATGAAGTAACCATAATTTGAGACCGTTTCTTCAGTCATCGGTGCTCTTGGAGTTCAGTTGTAGCAATATAAAGAAATTATAAAAACCTTTGCATGTCTAAAATAGCTATAGATTTCCAAAACTAATTAAAAGATTAATGAGACCGCTATTCAATCTAAGTCAGATCAACATGAAAATGAATTTCAAATGCTGTTTCAAATTTGGTATGAAAAAAGTTTGAATATATACATATTTTTCTATAGTAGGTCCATTGCAAACCTGAAATAGGTAAACAAATGCTCCGGATCTAGTTGTTTAAGACTGGTTGAGAGGATTTGCCAATTCTGCCAAACCGAGGAAAGTACCACAATTTTCAAATCTACATATCCTGAAGTGACTCAGTCGCGTTTCTAGATCAGACTGTAAGTTGCCGTTTCCAAATAGGCCGGCATAGTAAATACGACTGCTACTTATAACACTGTACTAGCAGTCACCGCTATTCATGGATCGCTTCGGAAGTATAATTGATGATCTTGAAGGTCATTTTTTTTATACTGTGATTAGACATATGACAGCACCCCGCTTGATGTTAGGCTGGAGTGTGGTCCATGAATGGATGTCACTGCTACTACAATTTACGTTACATAGTCACTAATTTCTAGTTCTGTAGGGATGAGTAATAAAAATACAAATTTCTTTTGAACAAACATTTATAACTAGTAATAACTTATGATATTGTTTCCATAATTATTTACAATGTTTCGGGATTTTACTGAGTCATTCGAGTTTAACATTTTAGTTGAAACTGTGTCCTGAAGTTACCATTAAAGAGTTTAATAACACGTTGAGAATAACATTTTCTTAGCTTTTGCGCGAACATTAATTAATCAATTAAACAATTTTTATGCGGCTTACTACCGTTTTACTACAATTTTTACAACGTTTAAAATACCTTGGAATTATGTCAATTATAAAAAAAAATATAGACTTGACCTTTAGTTCTTTAATCTTTAAACAGAGCCTGAAAAAGATCCACTTAGGCCAGCTTTTTCTAAGTGGAGAATCACCCAATTTCTATGATATAAGCTTTAGCTGCTCAGTAAAGAAGCTATAAATGTACATAAAAACAAAGCCAAACTGACTACAGTGGATGCAACTGGCGTCTTGTAGTTTAGAATGGCGTTCTAAGGACATCTATGTTCTGCAGACGTCTTCTGGCTGATGATGATGAAGAAAGCCAAGCTATCAACGTGTTATTAAACTCATAAGACTGCTTCCTTACCCTTAATTTCCTATTTATTTTTGTTAACTGATAAATTAAAACAAATCTTAAAAGGTAATTAATATTATCAACCCAATTTCACTAAATTGTATAGATTAGTAATAAAAATAATAGAAAAAACACGTGTGCATATGGGTTGGCTGCGTCCGGGGATCGAATCAGGCGCCATACGACATTGGAATATGCCAAAAAATAGTAAAACAAATAGTTTCATTAATTTTTTAAAATATCTGCCTACCCAAAAAATATTCTAAGGGTTAGGTGGATAATTATTCAAACTTATAATCTAAGCCCTCATACAAGGCGACCATGGTTTAGTCGTAGTGAAAGGACATCATTTATTTTGTATGGGCTTAATTGTATTAACAGTTGCATATACATTTTAAAATAGTTTAATGTACAAAGATTTCAATGCAATTGGAATATATCCTTTATTTTGCATAATTTAATTATAGTGCAAAATGATCAAACTATAATTATGACAGTTCAAAGCAGAACTTTTACGAGTAAAATTGCGTGTCTTTGTGATTGACAAACGATGGAAAATCCATATCTTATTTTACAAATAACCCCAATTATCCGCTTTTGTACCTAGTGCATAAAGTTTTTAAATTAATTTATCAAGTATCGCAACTACCATTTATATATTTTTTCATCATTGGATATTACAAAAGTAGTACATAGAAGCCCAAAATGAATGATGTTATTAATATAAATAAATAATAAGACTCAAAACTGTTTCAATAAACGGTTGCCTTAGTCGCCATCACTATGCCGGCCCAAAGCATTATTGTTGATATTTAGATTTATTGACAGTAACAGTGCTAAAATAAAAAAAAATAAACAAAAATATCAACCCTTTTTTCCTTAATAATACATTTTTGTAGTCAAAATACAAAAAAACGGCCGAACAGGACTTTTTTTAATTTCACAACGACCATTGCTATCCTTTGCAGCCATCGTGGTCGCGAGGAGACTGCGAAGCTTTCGAAACGTCGAATTAATATAAAAGTTGCGGGAATCAAGCCAGGCGGGCAAGGCGGAAGCGTCTGCTACTTGCAGATATTTGTCTATATCAGCTATTGCCCCATGTGTAGATACGTTAATAGCAAAACGACTTGTCCACGAACAGCTAACGCTTTATTTATGGCGGTGGAATGTCAGTAATACGTGGTTTCCATTAATTTCTTATTCGTTGATTAGTTACCTACGAGAATACCAAATATATTTTTTTATTGTGACACGACATCTGACCTCGTCCCGCCTGATGATAAGCAAGAAGAGGTTCAAGAGTGATGACAACTGAGAAAACCGAGTTTGTTCACGGTTGCCTCAGTCACCGTCACTATGCCGGCCAAAGGTGCTTCTTCACGCATCGCTTGAAGGATCCAAGGTCATAGGATGGAGAGTACACATTGGCAGGAATGATCTACAAAGAAAAGACGTACCGAACTTTTTAGTTCGACTGCCGATTCGGTTAATAGAATGCGGATGCTTTCCCCGACCTGTGCGGGTATTACGGGTGTGAAAAGACGAGGTAGGAACAAGGTTAAAGAGCTCCTCGGAACATTCTCATATCATCGCAATATCACTGACTTTCCGTCGCCATTAATATCATTATTTAAATCACGTTGATAAAGCAGTGGCAGTTCATGTTACGAAAATCGGGGCTCAGGACATGACTTTTATGAATCTAACTTTATTGGAAGAATAAATATCTACACAGCAATCGTATCCACTATGCCGTTCTAGCTGAAATCGAGCGAAAAGGGCCTAGAGGTTCTTATATAACTATGCCATAGTCTAAATTAATCTGATCTTTCTAATAGCTTTCTAACCAGTCTCCAATCTTCCATGATCTCTGCATCAGGTAGCATGTAGACTACATAAGGTGGTGCCACAGCAACCTGTCTCCGTCTTCTTCTCCTAGTCCACTCAGGGCCTGATGACCACAAATCAACAGTGTGACGCTCCTCTTCCAGTCTACGGATCTTCTCCAATAATTCCTCCTTTAAATTCTCGTAGGCTAACCATTTTTCACTCTGTTGACAAAAGAAAACAATATTTTAATATTAAAAAAAAAGAAAAGCTAGGGTCAGATGTGCCCTTAATGGTAGAGTTTATATAAAAAATATTGGATGTGAAGGAAGCGAGAGATTTGCGTGAGGGTAGTGGCCATTTATTATCTCTGCCTATCCCTGTGAAAATGTAGCTTGATACTTTAGAACCCAGTCTGCCGATCCGGGATAGTACCACCACTTACAAGTATATAGACCGTGAAGTGATTTGGTCACGTTTCGGAATCAGCCTGTAAGTTGCCGGTTTCAACTAGGCCGGCATAGTGGATGTGATTGCTACTCACAGTTATTGAATTGTAGTAGCAGTGACATCCATTCATGGACCACACTCCAGCCTAAAATCAAGCGGGGTGCTGTCATTATGTCGAGTCACAATAAAAAAAAATTATAGGTTCCCCGACCCTGTGTACGCTCAGCCTAATATTTACGACTTATACGTCTAAGAAACAACTTTGTATGTAAAGTTATTTTAACAACATTGTTGCGGTCAACTTTACATTGTAAAAGTTTACATTTAATAAAAGTTTTTGATGTTTTAAAACTTTGAAGCAATGATGGTTTAAAATACTTTTTTAATAAGGCGACCATGGTGTAGTGGCAGTGCAATGGTTACACAAACCGAGAGCACGAGTTCGAAACCACCCACTGGTACCAATGTATCTTTAATTATGTACTTTGGTTGTCCTGTTTCTATGATATAACCACTTTAGTAGCTCAGTATAGAAATGTAAAATAAAAAAATATCATTGCTTTGAAGAATATTATTTGTACAGCTTAGTAGAGAAGCTGTACAAGCTGCGTTCATTGTCCCCATAATCATAGTTTTAGAGATGTGTTTTTTTTATTGAGATGCGACATTTGACCTCCATTTGCCTGATAATAAGCAAGGGGAGGTCAAAGAGCGACGAACAAAACGACTGAAAAAACCGATTCAGTTTACTAGTCAGTTTCAGTCGCCGTCACTAGGAAAGTGTAACAAGTGTTGTGTCAGGATGACGGAAAGCAGTGGAATATTATCACTGTTGATCCCTGTGGAAATAAACGCGTGACGATATGAAAGTAATAAAATAGGTGGTATAGAGAAATAAAAGATAATAATACAATGTAAAAGCGGTTTACAGCTTTATAAAAACTAAAAGCATCAAAAGTTATATTAGGGTTACTAGTACGTTCTAGGATTTCAGGCAAGTGAAGGTCACATGTGTCATTATAATGATTTTAGGACAGGTAGGCAGAAAGGTGGCGGTCATTAGGTAGTCGTCACGTGAAGTGATTCAGTTGCGTTTTGGGATCAGCTTGAAAGTCGCTTATTTTCCTCAGGGCGGCATAGTAGATGCTACTTGCAGTTATTTAACTGTAGTAGCAGTCGCCTCTATTCATAGACTGCACTCAAGCCTATCATCAGCATCAGAAGGGGTGCGGTCGTATTGTAAGTCGACCCAAACATAGGAATTAGTGTTAAAATCTGTAAGTGGTCCGCAAGTATTTACGTATAGGTGGGGATACTTTAATTTTATTTTGTCTACGTTCAAAAAATGGATATATATGTATACCTTTTGACAAAATTATTAAAATAATTTCGTTCTTATTAAATATGACTTGGACCTCCTCTTGCTTATCATCAGGCGGGACGAGGTCAGATGTCGTGTCACAATAAAAAAAATAAAAAAAATATGAAATGAAAAATGAAAAATGATAATTAATCCATAAAAAAATATATACTTTTAAACCTTCTCGGTCACGAATATTGACATACCTAATAATACAATACTTTAATATATTTCTTAAATCAATAATAAATTAATAAATTTTAATGAAATGAAAATAATTTATTATTATCCTTAAATTATGAACTAAATAAATATATACAACAAAATCCACACAGGTATATACCAACATATAACAATATTAATAAAAATACGCTACAGTGAAATTAACAATAAACCAACGACTCTAACTTTTTAGAATTAACTGGAGATATTTTATTTTAGATACATTTCTTATTATTAATTATTTATTTACATTTAAAATTACAATATAAATTTGTAATTTAAAGGTCCCTGTACTGGGTGAGACACTCCGTCTCTCCTTGACTTATAACAAAAGATTCAGGTATTAGACGAAGATGTAATTCTTGTTACTGAGTAAGTCGTTTCTCCCTAATTTAAGCTTAGAAACTAAATGGTTATTCACAGTTCTGAACGCCCCATTTGGTTAATGACTCACACAATGGTATTTTTGTCCAAGTGGGGGAATACAATATATTATACAAATCGACTCTGATTACAAACTAAATATTGTACGAGATACTTTATAACATCCAATTATACTCAATATTAATAAGAAGCTATAAAGAAATATATTTTATAGATTACTAGCTGTGCCCGCGGTTTCACCTGCGTAAATTTAGGTTGATAACATTCATTAATAAAGAGAAGGTTCTCAATTCGACTGTAAATTCCTTTTTTTTTGTATAAACAATATGTATACTAATATTGCTACACCGTGTTTAGATGTTGCGTTAATGGTAAAGCAAGAAAAGGTCCAAAAGTGCCGACGACTGAATAAAACTGTCTCAGTTCACAGCTGCCTCAGTCGCAGGCACTATGTTAAAAATATAAATTATTTTTGATTCTCTAATAGTTATGAATTTCAGAACTATTTTAATGGCCCAATGACTCAGTGCGAATCACTTACAGTCGTCATAAATTCTATTGTTATGCAAACATGGGTTACCTGAGACTTTATTACATGTAAATAGAATAGACTATAGACCAGTGTTTCCCAACTTTTTATAGACAATGCCCCACCTTAACATTTTAAAATTTTTATGCCCCCTATACATAATTTTTAACCCTTAAAATTGTTTTGTTTCTCTAAGAAATATAACGATTTTTTAAGAATTTGCCGTTTTTGTTAAATTTGTCACCGATATCTAGAATTGCATTTAAATAACCCAAAGCGAAAGGATTAAAGTCGTGTCGAGACCATTTTTAAATCGCCCCCCTTAACTATCGAATTGCCCCCATGTGGGGCGTGGGCCCCATGTTGGGAAACACTGCTATAGACTATTTTGGCATCGGGAGCATGCATAATTATTACACAAAGAACATTACGCCCAAAAGCGCCTTATACAACCAACTGTAGTCTACAATGAAAGAAGACCGTGGACTAGTGGTAGATAAATAGTCTCGCAAACCAGGAGCCCCTGGTTCAAAACCATTTGCCGGTACCAATGGTTCGTTGATATTTATGTACATTACTATTATACTATTTTTTATGTATAAGTACTATTAATAGCTTGGAATAGATATGTAAAAAGAAATTGTCGTAGAGACCTTAAAAACTTACGTTTTAATTGATTTTATTTATTTATATTCCATTTAGCCAATTTCAAAAGTACGATTAAAAATTTAATATTATAATTCAATTAACAAACTCAAATTATAGACAAATTCTATTTAATGGTGTTTACACAACCTTTCAGAGGAAAACAAAAAAAATGCGTTTCAAGTATGCATTACAGGTCTTTATCTAAGGAAACTGTTTAATGCTGTTTTATTCTATAGAATAAACATACACAATGTAAAAAACGCACAAAAGTTATTAAAATCACACACGTATATACATTATTTTTTATCAAAAATCATTTATATGGAAAATGAAAATTCATTAATGACAAATGTTGAGCCCCAATAATAATAATAATAGTAAAAAAATCATTTTCGCAGTAATTCCTATATATTCGTATTAATTCGCGTCAGTAGTAATTGTTTTTTCTTGTTACGGATTAACAAGAAAAAACAATTACTATCATTATGCCGAAAGTTTGGTAGACGACAGGCGTGGACGAACGGTTTAGCGACTGGTTTGTTGCGCGTAAAGTCCCGGGTTCGATCCCCGGTCGGAGCAAATATTTGTTTCATAGCTTTTATTTGTAATATTTAATTGTATTATATATTGCAAATATTTGTTAATAAAAAAAAAGAGATGGATATTTGCTTCGGGTCTGGTTATCAAAGAGTGGTAGGCAGTGGTACCCAGTCTGCCGATCCGGGGTAGTACCACAAGTATACAGACCGTGAAGTGATTTGGTCACGTTTCGGGATCAGCTTGTAAGTTGCCGGTTCCATCTAGGCCGGCATAGTGGATGTGATTGCTACTCACAGTTATTGAATTGTAGTAGCAGTCCATTCATTCATGGAACACACTCTGGCTTAACATCAAGCGGGGTGCTGTCATATGTCGAGTCACAATAAAAAAAAAGTTTGTTTACTACTTTTGCCAAGTAAGAAAAAATGTACTATACATCATATCGACATCACCATCATCAGCCAGAAGGCGTCCACTGCTGAACATAGGCCTCCCCCTTTGGAACGCCATTCCGAACAAGATGCCAGTTGCATCCACCGGTTATTCGTGACTTTCACTATGTCGTCTGTCTTCCTAGTGGGAGGCCTACCGACGCTGCATCTGCCCGTTCGTGGTATCCACTCTAGAACCTTTCTTCCCCATCGGTTGTCGGTTCTCCGAGCACTATATCGTATATCTATTATAATTCAAACGTATATCCAAATAAACTTCTTTATTTTATTTTTGAAAAGTAATCCCTTTAATGTAGAGTGCCAAATAAAAAACTTAACTTTTACACTTGTCTAACTATCCCAAATTGATAACAGCGTGATTATACCCATACCTACCATTGTACATAAAATGCAATTAGATCTCATAATGGAACAATTATCATTTAACGACTATTTTAGTTACAACAAAGTTTAATGTAATTTCATGACAACTCTTCACTAGTGTAAGGACGTCAGTGCATATTAATTATCAACAATTTCACGTCCTAATTCCTACAGTAAAAGGCCCAGATAACAGAGCACCATTATCCACGATTCTGACACAACTATCTTGTTCGCTTTACATCCACTGAATTATTTATTAAAATTAAATGATTTGATACTCTATAAACATTTTTATTTTTATTTTGATCGTATATATCTTATCTGGACTGACGACATAGTGAGAGTCACAGGTAAACGGTGGATGCAACTGGCGTTCGGAATGGCGTTCTAAGGGGGAGGCCTATGTTCAGCAGTGGACGCCTTCTGGCTGATGATGATGATATATCTTAAAGGTTTATTTTAAGTTATGACTCGACAAATGACAGCACCCCGCTTGATGCTAAGCTGAAGAGAGGTCCATGAATGAAGCGATTGCTACTACAAATAAATAACTGCAATTACATTCACTATATCGTTGCCTAGTTGGAACTAACAACTTACAACCTGATCCCAAAACGCGACCAATACACTTCACGGTCTGTATACTTGTAAGTTGTGGTACTACTCCGGATCGGCACTTCCTAGTACTCTTTGATAACCAGACCCATTTCTATACTAAGCTACTAAAGTGTTTGTATCATAGAAACAGGACAACCAAAGTACATACATAAAAGACACATTGATACCGGTGAGTGGTTTCGAACCCGTGCTCTCGGCTTGCGTAACCATTGCACTGCCATTACACCACGGTCGGCTTAAAGAGAAAAGTTGTTTAGCTAAAAAATTATACTTATATCCTTTTTGTTATAAGACGTTCCTATTGACATTATAAACTAAAATAGTTGCTCATATTTACGACGATATAAAGACGCAATTTGGTCACGAAATTAAATGTTTGACCTTCAAATACAATGTTACTTATAAGTCTTATAACCTATTATACATTACTGTCTATTATATCGTGGACATCCTCAAGAAAGCTAGGTTGCCTAGTGTCCATAACCACAGAGCCTGTATGAAGAGAATAGTGAATGTGAAGGAAGCAAGGGAGCTGTGTAAGGATCGTGGTAAGTGGCGATCCATTGTCTCTGCCTATCCCCGTGGGAAAAAGGAGTGACAATTTGATTGATTGATTGATGTCTATTATACCTTGTCTAACTATAAATGACGCGCTCTCCACTTTATTAGTTTATTTAAATGTGTGAATGAAAATATTACTAACTATACTATTATACTTCATTAGCGTGTTCCTCCTTTTGTGTCTAACCAGCAACTGAATAACCAATTACAAATGCATTTTCGGTGTGTTTTATCCATTTTTTATATTTGATCGTGTGCATAAATGCAGTGGAGTGGCGCGTCATTTTGGCTTAGACAGACTACACATAGTAAGAGCGGTAAGCAAACAGTTGATAGTCAGTTTTCTAATCTGGGTTTTAAGTGTAAACAAGGCTGTAAAGTAAAGCTCATCGGAATTAGCGAGGCAGGGTTTTGTCATAAACAAACATCTGCAAGTAACAGACTTATCATAAGTATATCATCATCATCATCAGCCAGAAGGCGTCCACTGCTGAACATAATCCTCCCCCTTAGAACGCCAAGATGCCAGTTGCATCTACCGGTCTCTTGTCGTTCATAATTAGGGTTTCCACAATCCCCACGCTTTTTTATTTTTATTGTGACTTGACATATGTCAGCACCCCACTTGATGTTAAACTCGAGTGTGGTCCATGAATGGATGTCACTGCTACTACAATTCAATAACTGTAAGTAGCAATCACATCCATTATGCTGGCCTAGTTAAAACCGGCATCTTACGAGCTGATCTCGAAATGCGTCCAAATCACGTAGTATAATATTTTTCTAAATTATACTACGTTTATACTTTATACCACATTTTTGCTTATGTATTGAAAATTTGTATACTAAGTTGTAAGTAGGCTTTCAACAGCAATTAAGGCAATAAACTATTATTAATAGAGTCGTGACAGGATCGTGGAAAGTGGCGTCTCTGCCTATTCCCGTGAGCATCGAGGCGTGACGATTTGATTGTATAGGCTGCACCATTTGTCTAAAGCGCCCTTAGTGTGCATACCCATTGAAAACACAAAAAGGTCGAGGCACAGTGAAAACCAGTTTCTCAATGACAAAGTACTTAAAAAAAACAGGGATAATATAGGGCACGGCCTTTTCAACAGAGAAACACCTCAGGTAGACGCGAAGGGAATTTTATTTGACTAGATAACAAAGACATATAATTTTTAATATTACCATTATCCTGATTTAATTTAAAATCCTAGGTGTATATTGTTGCGGATTATAGACTGCAACGTATATTTACGTGAATAAAAATAACTTTTTAAACAATATAATGCTTTTAATTGACTCGTACAATAAATGGCTAACGCCGCGCGTCTGAAGTGAGTAAAAGTTGCCAGCCCACAAAATTTACATTTATGTCTCGAACATAAAATATATTTTAATAATTAGCGTGTATTTTTCTATTTATTTATTTTAAACTTAATTGCATTATATAGAAAGGCGGACTTAATGAAGATAGACATTCTCTGACAGCCAAACCGTTAGGACATTATGACAGTCTTAAGTAGGTGCAATATTATGAAATGAAAATTTGTAAGACTAAAACAACAAATACATTATAATAAAACCTAATAAATACATTTTAATATACATAAGTATAAAAAAAATTTAGGTATATATATGTATATTTATAACACATTAAAATAAAATAACATAAAACTACTCATGTCACGAAACCAGTGGAAAAAGAAAGGTAGTGTTTGTACACATTAAAATTCTATGAAAGTAGATTAACGAAAGGAATTTATAAATCTTATGTGGATGGATGTGTTAACAAGGCAGACCCAGGAGAGTTTTTCCGATAAAATCGGAGACATCCTCAAGGAAGTTGGGTTGCTTAGTGCCCATAACCGCTTCTTGTATGGAGAGAATTGTGGATGTGAGGGAAGCGAGGGAGTTGTGCTTAGGCCCGTGGGAAAAAGGCGTGACAATTTGATTGATGGATTTAACATTGGGATATTCTTTTAAACATAGTAAAAGTATTTTTTCAATGTTGATTTGTATGTATGTGTTAATTTATAATTCTAGATAATATGTGAATTAAGCGTTTATTTTGGTTTTGATTTTACAAATTAATAGTAAGCCGCATAAAATTTGTTTAATTCATTAATCAATTCGCGCAAAATCTAAGAAAATATTATTTACCAAGTGGTTTTATAATACATCCGCTTTACCCACCCATGTTCTCTCCATAACCTTGGATCCTCGACGCAGTTACAAGTAAGTACCTTTTTCTGGCTTTTACAGTCGTCCTTTTAAACCTCCTTTGCACGGTGCCGTGCTCTCGGTTTGCGTGACCATTACCCTACCACTACACCACGGTCATTTCAGGTCTACCTTTAATTATTTATTTATTTTTTTTTATTTATTTATTTATTAAAGACTTACAGCTAAATACATCTTTGACGAAACATTTCATAATAGTACATTTCCAAAGCCAAATATAGTCCATTTTATTATATATATATATTTTTTTTTTTTTTTAGCTCCTAATAAAATAAAATAAAATCAAAATATACTTATTTATATACTCATATACTTATTTCACATACGTGTGTGTGTGTGTGTGTGTGTGTGTGTGTGTGTGTGTGTGTACGTGTGTCGACCCTTTTTTCTTTGATTTGCATATCTGAACTAATTCATTATTAAATTTGCTACCTAAATAAAAAATATCCAAATCATTGAAACGGATGTTGTAGGTATTACAGCTGCGATTAATGAACGAACTCCTGGTATAATTAGAGATGGAAGACGTGGTTGCGAACGTGAGAGATCGCTTGCGTAGACGCATGTTGGGCACCCGTAGTTTTATTTGTTCCATTAGTTTAGGGCAATCGGTTTTGTTGTTTATGATGGAATGCAAAAGGCTAACATCCGCAATATCCCGACGATCTTGTAAGCTAAGTAGGTCAATACCAGCTCTGTTATTTATTCTGTATTTAATCGCATTTAAAAACCGACGTTGAATGGCCTCTAACCTCTGGATATGCACTTCGTAAATAGGTGACCAGACTGACGAGCCGAATTCCAGAACCGATCTCACATATGCGAAGTAAAGCAGTAAAAATGATTTCATTTGCTTGAAATGCTTAGTAGTTCTGAGCACAAAACCCAGCATTTTAAGTGCTCTGCCTGCAATGTGTTCGTAATGACAGGTGTATGTCAGCTTTGGGTCCAGTATTATTCCCAAGTCGCGAACTTTGTTGACTCTATTTATAGATTTGTCATTTAGTGTGTAATTAAATTCAATGGCGTGTTTTATTCGTGCGAAAGTGATCAGCTGGCATTTAGACACGTTTAGGTCCAGAGCGTTGTCTATACAATAGGCACTAAGCCTGTCTAGGTCCTCCTGCAGACGTAGGCAGTCATCTTTTTCGCCAATGGGTAAGTATATCTTTTGATCATCTGCATACATAGAGTAGTTTGCATAAAGAAAGCATTCGTGAATATCTGATACGTATATATTAAACAAAAGTGGGCCCAAGTGTGATCCCTGCGGGACTCCAGAAGGTATAATTGCGAATGTTGATCGTGAAGCTCCAATTTTAACAGATTGAGATCGTTTCCGCAGGTATGAATCGAACCATCTCAGTAAGTCGCCATGAATTCCGGCGCAACCCAACTTCCTAATTAGTATATCGTGATTTAATCTGTCGAAGCACTTAGCGTAGTCAGTGTAAATGGCGTCAATTTGCAAACGCTCGTCCATGTGCCCGATTATATCGCTCGTAAAACTCGCGAGGTTGGTGACGACGCTGCGGCGTGCCATGAAGCCATGCTGGTTTTGCGGAATCACATCGCGAATGAACGGATAAATTTGGTCGTAAACTATTTTCTCAAATAACTTTCCAAACACAGATAGAATAGAGACAGGTCTGTAGTTCTCTACCTTAGTTTTTGAACCGCTCTTGTGTATAGGCACCAACATGGCTTCCTTCCATTTGCTCGGAAATACTCCTTCGGTAAGCGACATTTCATAGACATGGAAAAGAGGAGTAGACAACGCATCCGCGCAGCGTTTGGCGACAATCGGTGGGATGTTGTCGCTGCCCGGCCCTTTATTCTCGTTTATGTTCTTGAGATACTTTAATACAAGGTCACGACTAATGCTTACGTTGCTTATACTATTTTTAAAATTATCCTCAAAATCTGTTCTTTGTACAATATTCGTATCCCTGTAAATAGATTGAAAGTAATTTAAAAAGCCTTCACATATTTCCGATGAGCCAGATAAAGTGTGGGCACCAATGCTAAGCTGCGCTGGCATACGTCCGCCGCCCCTTAGAGTCTTTGCATATCTCCAAAATTCTTTTGGATTATGGGTTATTTTAGACTCAGTGTTATGTACAAACCGTGACCAACATTGTGACTGCACTTTTTTTTGTCTCTTTCTAAGCAACACAAATGTATCGCGGTCCCTAGGATTATGATATGTTTTCCAACGTTTGTGGTACTTACGTTTTTCTTTGATAATTTTAATTAAGCTGTTAGAAAACCAACGGGGGTATGTTGTTAATTTAGACCAGTAGTGGGGGATATATTGTTCAATGCAGTCACATAAAGTATTATTAAATGTGCTTACCGCCTCGTCTACGCTCTTGTCGCTAAGTGTATCAGACCAATTCACACCGTTCAAGTACTGGCACATTCCCACATAGTCGCCCTTGTGATAAGCAAAGATCTTTCTAGGAGGCTCCTTAATCGGTACTATGGTTAGGTCAGTTATTTTTAGTGATAGAGCTGGGTGATCTGGTAAGTCCTCAGGAACAATCGGCATGGTGGCTCGGTGGGTCTCTATATGGGTGTTGCTGAATATAAGATCTAAAAATCGTCCATTATCATTAGGTATGTTGTTATATTGGGTTAAATGAGAAAGATGCAAAAAATCCAAAAACCTCTTCATTGAAAGACCGCAAATTTTTCCCGATGGGACTAATTTGTTGTGATCGTTATCGCTTTCCCAGTTTACGTGCGGCATATTAAAATCTCCCATTATTAAAAAGTTCCCCTCACTATGTTTTTGGAACGTTGTTTCTAAGAAATTTGTAACTTCATCCAGCAGTGTATCGGATGAGCTAACGCGTGTACCTGGGATATAGAGACAGAGCACATGTAAGTCTTCCGAAGAACCCACAGCTCGTGCTGGGATCATGACATGAATAGCTTCGAAAAGTGAGCCGCTTGGGCCTGCGTTGTATGATGCAGGTATGCAACGTGCAGATAAGTGTCTCTTTGTTAGTAAAAGTGTGCCGCCTCCGCGCACGCATCCAGTCGCGGCTATGTCGCGGTCGCATCGGTGCACGTCGTAGCGGTTGTCCGAAATTTCGGAGTCGAGAATTCCATCCAACAGCCAGGTCTCTGTAATACCTACAACATCGAATTCATTATAAAGTAATCCTAAACGAAATTCGAGGCATTTGCCTCGTATGCTTCGAGTGTTTTGCAAATAAATTGTTAAACTTCCCATTTAAAATGATATAAAAAAACATTTAGATATTTAATATTCCAATAATAATAATAAATAATAATAATAATCCTTATCTACTAAAATTCTTAAATTAACCCATCCAAGCGCAGAGATCTGCAAACACTTATCACCTATAAGAGTTAGAGGTAATAAGAAATGCAATTTAGTTATAAGATTATCAGATAA
Organism: Tinea trinotella; assembly: GCA_905220615.1. Lineage (NCBI taxonomy): Eukaryota > Metazoa > Arthropoda > Insecta > Lepidoptera > Tineidae > Tinea > Tinea trinotella. Next base: position 1,344,088 of record HG992319.1, on the reverse strand, counting down.
GAATGGCAATATGTACACACGTCCAACCATAAACAGGCAACACATGTGTTCTCTACTTGAGTTATGTTGTACAGGAATAGAGTCAAAATGTGATATAGTTTGTATGTGTAAATGTGTGAATTTGTGGGTGTAAATGTATGTGTGAGTGCATGTGTGTATGTGATATTTAGCATAGAGTAATCTTAATATTAAATGAAATAATACCAGAACAATCAAAACTATAAACGGTGACAATAATATATCCAAAACTATGAGCGGATTTTTACTAAATCTAGTTGAGAGTTTATGTTGATGACGGGGCTGGTATCGCTTCTCCGAACGTATATCTTCCCATTTCTCACCCAAGTGTATCGAAACCCCATCTCCTTACTTGCAGCCTTTGTCAACCTAAGCAGTTGTTTGTTCAATGAAGTTAAGTGCTCGTTAATGTATATACTGGTCGTAGCTACGCCATCCTTTCTTAATCCCAGATCCTCAGTATTAAACCCTCTCTTCTTTCTTATTGCGCTTATTAATCTATCTCTATTAAGGGTAGAGTTCATCTTGGCTATTATTGGTTTTGGTCTCTTGTCCGCAGTACGCTGTTGTGCGCGTATCGCGAATGTTATGTCTTCATTTGAGAGTTTAACATCGAGTTTTTCAGCTATGGAGGTGACTATATTAATAAGATTTTCCGAACCTTTCTCTGGCACCCCATGAATTTCGACGTTCTGAGAGCGTGCTTTTTGTTCCAGTGTGTTTAATTTAGCTGTCAGCTCTTCTATTTTATTGCTTGATACGCTCACACTATCAATGTTTGCTTTGATTTTTCTGGCATCCATCTCTATTTGATCAATCTTAAATTTAATCCCATCATAGTCTTTTGATAAGTAATCGCAAGTTTCCTCCAGGGCAGATTGAGTTTTAATTAGGTTCTTGTGATCCATGTTACATTGCTCTACAGTTGTTGCCAAGTCGCTCAACTTAGTTTCGTATGTACTAAATTTGTCATCAAAGTAAGATAAAATTTCTCTTTTGAAAGTATCAAGTTGTAGAGAGTGTGTTTTTTTTAAACATTCTATTTCTTTTTTTATATCCATTAACATGCCGGTAACGTCATCAGTCCCGTACTGTAGAGGAGAGATTGCTTGCGGTAACTGCAAATTAAGGGCCTCCTCGGTTGTCGGTTCGGTGTCAGTATGGCCAGTTTGCATACGGACCGGTGTATTGTCGTTTTTGCCTCGTCTGGTCCTTGTGGGGTGACATTTAGGGCAGAACCAAGATTCCTTTAATTCCCTCAGGTGAGATTTATAAAAGGCTCCTGTTATATTTAGACATTTATAATGGTATTTTTCCCCACAATTTACGCAGGCAACACACTCAGTTTTTAATACCCCTTTTAAACACGCCGTGCAATTCATATCTGGTGAGATGCAGAGGATTTATTTATTGTTAAGGAGTATTTATTAAGTACTGAGTCAATATAAGAAATATATGTAGTTCTCTCAGCGGATAATAGATGGCGCTGATTACAGTTGGTGGCGCGATGCAGGGCCCCCTGTCGGTGAATAGCGTAACTGCAGCCCAACCCGATATTAAGGATTTGTAGTACCTTTTATGAATACTAGATGGCGCTGGTTTAAAATCTTCCCTATTTATTAATTATTTATTGATTTACAGTAATTAAATTTTGATTTCACACCATATCTCCATATCTTAGTAAACACAATCATATAACACTGCACTTTAGCAATTTGTTCGTGTAATCTTAATCGTCACATAACCTTTGACTGTATATTTATGATTTTAACGCCGTTACCGTTGTTCCAAGTCTTGATGGTATTTGTAATAGATGCACTGCACTGTACACTTTAATTTGATACTGAAATCACAGTTAAATGTCACTTTTTACCGCTGTTTTATATTTATTTTTTAGGAGCCACTGTTAATACGTCTTGCTCAATTGAAGGTAGGTAGGATATGTATATAATTAATAGTGTTTTGAAATAACCTAATAATAATTTGCAATCTATACTAATATAATAAAGCGGAAGAGTTTGTTTGTTTGTTTGTTTGTTTGTTTAAACGCGCTAATCTCAGGAACTACTGGTTCGAATTGAAAAATTCTTTTTGTGTTGGATAGATCAATTATCGAGGAAGGCTTTAGGCTATAAAACATTACGTTGCGACTTATAGAAGCGAAGAAACAGTCGAAAATGTGGAAAAAACCGGGAATATTATTCGTCTTTGAGGGTTTCCGTTGCGTGCGCTGCGAAAACCGTTGGAGATACCCATAAAATATGTATTAAAGAATTATTCCTCTTTAATTTATCTAAAAAAATGTCCGCGACCGTATATGTCTATCTTTTAAGATTAACTCACAATAACCGTTTTTATGATAGTCAAATTTGGTCTAAATTAATGCATTATTACAAATTATTTGTCAGAGGTGTATTAACATAATAATATTATTCTTTATCGAAATAAATGTGTTATTAAGAGTATTTAACTGTGAACAAAATTGTCATTGACATCACCTAATTCCAATAAACATCTTATAAGATAATACAATTTTAAAATAACTCTGAAACAAAATTCACACGCGTCGCATGATGAGCGCTAACCGGCGGGCGAGGAGAGGCGGTGCTTGCGGGCGAGGCGGAGGGGGGTGTAGCTCTACGAGGCATAGTCTGTCTAAGCCGAAATGACGCGCCCCTCCATTGCATTTACGCATACGAGCTAATATAAAATATGGATAAAACACACCGAAAATGCAGTAATTGGTTATTCAGTTGCTGGTTAGACACAAAGGAGGAACGAACGTGATGAAGTTTAATAGTATAGTTAGTAATATCTACATTCACACATTTAAATAAAGTGGAGGGGCGCGTCATTTATAGACAGACAAGCATACTATGCGGTCGGCTCCCTACTGATCGGTTGAATGCAGCGTTAATTTGTTTTTACGTTATAATATCATTGTGCAAAATCCTTTTTTATACAATTTCATTTTGTAGTAGTTTTCTCTATAGTAGCTACCTACTATGTTTGTTTTAAGTATAGTATTTTGTTTCTAATATTTTCACAATAACACTTTTTTTGTTTTGTTGTAAATAATACCTGTAGGTGTCATCTACATTCTTTCAAGGTTAGGTTTTACATTTCTTATTAGGTTAGGTTTTAGTTTAAGCATACAGTTAGTTTGGTTAAGTTTTCATTTCCTTCGTTTTTTTCGTCACTGTAATGCCTAGAAAAAGGACTCAGCGTTCTCGGCAGACTGCTGCTGCAAAGTGGCTGCGAGATTTGCGCACAAGAAAATAAAACTGAAAATATAATTTACGCAGAAGTACTTTAAAATATATTCTTTTTAAAACTACTTTAAAATATATTCTATTAGTTACGTAATTTAATCGTCTAAAATAAGTTGCGGGTAACAGCTATAGGTAATTTATAATAAAGCTGAGCAGGTAGGTAAACAAAAAATTAATATGATTCCCAAAATACTATTCCACGCGGACGCAGTCGCGGGCACAGCTAGTTGATAATAAACCTACAAATAACATAATAAATAATAAAATCGTTGGCACAGATCGTTCCCCATCGACCTCGGCGCTCTCAACGTTTCCGGGAAGTGAACCGAGACCCATTACGACGAGCACAGAGCTATGTTTTCATTTTAGCCACGTTCTGTTTCAATAACAATTTTATTATACATAACATGAATGCCTTTATTCCTTCAAACGACAAGTGGAATGCTTTACCAGACCACGTGTTCTTTCTATCCTATAACAGGCGTGGCCGATTGTCCAATGGTTGGTTTGTTGCGCGTAGTCCCGGGTTCGATTTCCGGTCGGAGTAAATATTTGTGTCATAGCTTTTATTTATAATATTTAATAATCATTTATAAATATTTGTTATTAAAACATAAAGGGGCGGATATTTGCTTCGGGTCTGGTTATTGGTAGGCAGTGGGGCCCAGTCTGCCGATTCGGGGTAGTACCACCACTTACAAGTATACAGACCGTGAAGTGATTTAGTTGCGCTTCGGGATCAGCTTGTAAGTTGCCGGTTCCAACTAGGCCGGCATAGTGGATGTGACTGCTATTTAGAGTTATTGAATTGTAGTAGCAGTAACATCCATTCATGGACCACACTCCAGCTTAACATTAAGCGGGGTGCTGTCATATGTCGAGTCACAACAAAAAAAACTTGTGGTTTTTTAATCTTGAAGAAAAGTGTCAAGAAGCACCTCTAGACAGCATAGTACAGTTGAGGCAACCGTAAAATAAGTCGTTTTCTCAGTCTACGGCACTTTGATACCATCACGCAAGTCAAGGTCAATCCATACGTCACAATAAAACGTTTATTATTTATTTCTAAGTATGTATTCCTTAATTATTAATAAAAGGTTAAAACGAGGCCGAAGCAAAAGAATGCTTCACGGTCAACTCAGACTGACCGTGAGTTAGAAAGCTGCCCCCCAAGCACGGCAATCCAAGAAGAAAGATAAAGACCTGCAAGGAATATTATTGTAACTCATTTTAAATAAAGTATTAGGCTGGTACATCAACATGTTAAAAAAATGATTTGTTTTCTACGTTGTATGTGTGAAGTTTCATTGAACCTTTAAATATGTTTTTTGGACATTATATTTTGGTAAGTTATTTAATATGAGTTGCAATGATGTTCCTTGCAGGTCTTTATCTTGCTTCTTGGATTGCCGTGCTAGGGGGGGCTGTCATTGACGATAGAACGTGCATTAAGAGAATTTATTTAATTGTGCCATAATTATGAAAAGTGAAAATCCATCATTGCTGCTTACCCTTGTGACAATAAATATCAATACCACCATAAATTTTCTAATAGAAAAGGGGCTTAATATCGTTTTATTGTATACAAAAGCAACTTTCAGACAACTTTTAGGCTGACGTCGAAACGCGACTAAGTCACTTACTAGCTTTGAATTGACATTTATAAAATAAAATAATCATATTTTACACTTAATAAAAAAAAAATTAACATAATAATATGTAAAGATGTGTTTATCTTATCTCTGCTTGGTTATTTTTTTGATAAAATGTATAACACATTCACATTTGTGTATTATCACTATATTATAAGCGAGGTACCTATTGGGAGAATATTACTACTTACGCAATAAAATTAATCAATCAATCAATCAAACTGTGACGCCTTTTCTCCACAGGAGTAGGCAGAGACAATTGATTATCACCAAATAAAATAATTATCTCGCTGCAGGGCATTTTTACATGGCGATATTTCCAGCTATATTTTTTTATTGTGGCTCGATATCTGACCTCGACCCGCCTCATGGTAAACAAAAGGAGGTCTAAGAGTGCCGATGACTGCCGCCGTCACTATGCCGGCCAAAAGTGCTTCTTCACGCATCGCTTGAAGGATCCAAGGTTATAAAATGCAGAGAACACATGAGATGGTATGAAAGACACGACGCACCTAACCTTGTAGTTCGACTGTCGATTCGGTCGACAGTATGCGGATGCTTACTCTGACCCAAGTGTGGAAAGAAGAGGTAGGAACAAAGTTAAAGAGCTCCTTGGAACATTGTTCGTGGTATAGGCGATAGAGGACGTAAATTAGAGAGGAGCTGAGTACCTCAAACAAGCACATAGTTTAAGAATTTAGTTATAAACATTGATATAAGAACTTTAACCTATTGTGAAAATAAGTAAATATTATGTAAGTACGTATATGTATTTTTTTATCTGACCTCGACTTGTCTGTTGTATAAAAGTATAAGTAATTGTTTATATTTATTTGTATTATTGTTAATATTGATCTTTATATAATATTTAAATACCAATATATGCTATAATATCTGACAGACGTTCCCCTGCAGGACAGGACAATCAAAGTACTTTTTTCAATCAATGTTGCTTGTTTCTATGATACAAGCAACATTTCGATAGCACATTAGTATTATCGAAATGTAAAAAATAAGAAAATACTATTAAGTTCTAAGTTAAGGATGGTTTAGATTCTCAATTGCTTCTTTTGGCTGCCATCTTTTTTGCAAGCAGGGAAACGTGTCTGTCGAATACTCTAACTCTACCTTGTCCGTTAGTAATAATATTACTATATTTTTAGTGTATTTAATATTATTAAAGAATGTATGTGGAGTGACGATAGCAGATAGAATAAAATAATTTCTAACAAAAAAAAACCGACTTCAAATAGTAAACTAAAAAGCAAAAAATAAATTTTATTCGCACAAAGTAATACGTATTTTCATTTAGTTAAATAGAAATGATTAAATAATTACTTTATAATTTTTAAGTCGGTGCCAAGTAAAACAATAACTGTGTATAGATGAATCTTTCTAACAACTGACGATAATATTAGTAGGTAATTATCACGAAATATCTGTTTTGTGGTAATTATCAGTACTTCCTTATTACCCTTGTTTTGGTTTTGCTAACAGATTTTGTGATTTTTAAAAATTTAATACGTTCATGCTATTATTATAAGTATTAGATAGTTATTCATATTTAAATGCCATTGGATTCCATTTTGAGTATTTCATTTTAGTAAATTCTTTTGATTTATTTCAACATTGATATCTTGAGTACATTTGTTATGTAAATAGCTACTATATGTCTAAGTTGTATTCAGTGTCCTTTCATAATTCGTTTTCATTTACTAGTAGTTTGTAAGCCAGTATTTAGGTACATAATATTAAAAAAGTTACTTTGATAGTTAGTAGGTACCGATTCTTATATTTTTATAAGAATATTTAATAATATTGTGTGTACTTAGTAATTTGATATAGTAGTAAGGTTGTTGTAGCATTGACTTGGCACCGACTCCAAAATTATAAAGTAATTATTTAATCATTTCTATTTAACTAAATGAAAATACGTATTACTTTGTGCGAATAAAATTTATTTTTTGCTTTTTAGTTTACTATTTGAAGTCGGTTTTTTTTTGTTAGAAATTATTTTATTTTACGATTTTAAGTGATGGTTAGACCGAGCAAAGATGCTTCTCGAATGAAGAGAGGACGGTTACTTCAGACGGAAAATGATAGACGGAAACGATTAGACATAATAAAAAAAACTTAACAAACGCACTAGTCGCCCCTACGATGAAGATCCTCTCGATTTCTCTGGTCTGCCATCATCAAACCCTGATTTTCTTATCATGGGACCACCTTTGAAATATCTTCTTTCCAACAAAAAAAGAATAATCATAATCGGTTCATTAACAACGAATATAAACGGCTGAATTGAGAAACTTCCTCTTTTTTTGAAGTCGGTTAAACTTTGATTCCCTTATCATCAAAATCGGTTCATAAACAACGAAGTTATCCGCGAACAAACATAAAAAAGATATATACAGTCATTTTAGAAACCTTCTCCTTTTTTGAAGTCGGTTAAACCCTGATTTCTTTATCATGGGACCACCTTTGAAATATCTTCTTTACAACAAAAAAAGAATTATCAAAATCAGTTCATAAACAACGAAGTTATCCGCCAACAAACATAAATTAGAATGTTGAAAATTTAAGACTTATATGATTTTCTCATGGATGCCATTATCAGAACTGGACCAAATTAAAATGGGACCAAACGGGAAGCATCAGCTATCAAATAAAAAAAGAATCATTAAAATCGGTTCAACCAGTCAAAAGTTTTGAGGTAACAAACATAAAAAAAAAAAACATACTGGTCGAATTGAGAACCCCCTCCTTTTTTGAAGTCGGTTAATAAGGAATAGCACAGTGCGCGATAAATGCGATTTGAAAGAAGATGTAGTGACAAGGATTGACAAAGGAATGCTTCGATGGTTTTGGCACATGAAAAAGATAAGTAGATCGACGAAAGGAATTTATAAATCTGAAGTGGATGGATGCGTTAACCCCGGGGCGGTGTTGTCCTACCAAATCGGCGACATCCTCAAGAAAGCTGGATTGCCTGGTGCCTTTAATCGTAGAGCTTGTATAAAGAGTATTGTGGATATGACCGAAGCAAGGGAGTAGCTTCAGGATCTGCCTATCCATGTGAGAAAAAGGCGTGACAATATGGCTGATTAATTGATAATTTATACATTTCTTTCTCTGCCTGCACTGAAGAAATCACCGGATACATCTCCCAAAGGTTAACTGGTAGAAAACACCTTAAGGCATTAAGTTCGCCTTTTCTAAACTTTTATTTTTATTTTGTTTACATTTCTATACTAAGCTACTAAAGTGCTTGTATCATAGGAACAGGATAACCAAACTACATAATATCAAAGATACTTTGGTACCGGTAAGTAGTTTCAAATCCGCGCTCTCGGTTTGCGTAACTATTGCACTGCCACTAGACCACGGTCGCCTTAATTAATATGTGCAATAAAGTATTCTATTATTATAATTATAGCCTAATCATAAATAGCTACGTTGCCATATGATGATTAGCATTGGACGCATGCCAATGTTATGCATGCAACATTGTCATCGCACAAACACGTTCGCGAGCACATACATACATCATACAATGGCGGGCTTAATGAAACAAATTGTGTCAGAAAATCCTTGCTGATGTTTTTTATTGTGGCTCGACATATGACGGTACCCCACCTCCCCCCTAGCACGGCAATCCAAGAAGCAAGATGAAGAATATCATTCCAACTTATTTTAAATAACTTATTAGACCAGAACATCAAAGTAAAAAAATAAAATTTTCAACCATGTTTCGTGTGAAGTTTAACAGAACGATTAAATCATCGATGTTTTAAATATCTTTTTTGGTCATTTTGATGCACTGTGTTGGTAAGTTATTTAAAATGAATCGCAATAATGTTCTTTGCAGGTCTTTATCTTGCTTCTTGGATTGCTGTGCTAGGGGGGCTGCTGGTAAACTGGAATGTGGTCCAAGAATGGAGGTGACTATTACAGGTAAACAGCAAGCTGATGCCGAAACGCACCGAAGTCACTTCACGGTATGTATACTTGTAAGTGATGGTATTGCCCAGGATCGGCAGACTGGGCACCACTACCTACCACTCTTTGGCAACCAGACTCGGAGCAAATATTTTTTATTAACAAAAATAAGTATTAACAATCTTGTTATTAAATATTACAAATGTAAGCTACGAAACAAACCTATACTCCGACCGGAAATCGAGCCCGGGCCCTACGTATAATAAACTGGGGGCGCTGACCAATGCGCCACTCCTGTCGTGTACAAATTGCAAAGAGGGATACAATGTAACAAAATGAGTTGGTAATTTCTTGTTCATTTGCTTTTGTAGGACTTTAAATCAATCAATCAACGCTTCCATTTACACAAAGGGATAAAGGTAGAGACTTTACATTATACTGACACAACCGTTTAGCTTTTATTGTGATTCGTTATATGACGCACCCTGCCATAAGCTAAGCTGGAGTGCGGCTAGTAAGTAGTAGTCGCATCCACTATGTTGGCCTAGATCACGAAACGCAACTAAGTCACTTCTCGGTACAAACCAAGGTACACTTGTATCTGTATCGGCGAACAGGACAAATGACCAAAAACAACTGTGCTTACCACTCTTAAACAACCTAATAAACTATCTATGTTAATAAAATATACATAACAAAATATACAAAAAAATACACAAAATATATATCTTAGTAATATTTAATCTAATAATTGAGAGTAGGTTTTAAAATAATTGCTATGAAACAAACTTCGCAGCAACTTTGAAGCTGATTCTGAAACGCGACTAAGTCACTTTACGTTCTATTTGAAAGCGGTGGTATTCCCCTGGATTGCCGGACTGGGTAAATGACCAAAATCTATCACTTTTATGTCAGTATGCGAACATTAACGAGTCTGACGTTAAAAAACATTTTTATAAAAATATATCCGTCAATCAAGTTGTCACACCTTCACCCACAGGGATAGGCTGAGATAATAGAGCGCCACTTACCACCCTGACACAACTACATCGCTTTCCTCACATCCACAATTCTCTTCCTACACTAACCCTTCCGTTATGGGCACTAGGCAACCCAGCTTTCTTGATGTCTACGATTTATATTTATATCATACATAATTATCGGATGAGTGAAAGTAGATTGACGTAAGGAATTTATAAATCTGATGTAGATGAATGCGTTAAATAAGGCTGGCCCAGGAGGGCGTTTTCCCACCAAATCAGAGACATCCTCAAGAAAGCTGGGTTGCCTAGTGCCCATAACCACAGATCCTCCACAGATATGAAAAGAATTGTGGATGTGAAGGAAGCAAGGAAGTTGTGTAAGGATCGTGGTAAGTGGCGCTCCATTGTCTCTGTCTATCCCTGTGGGAAGAAGGCGTGACAGTTTTTTTGATAGATTGATTGATAATTATCACTATAACAATCGTAAAACTCAACAAAGAGTTTCAAGACGTCTGCCAACACGCGGTAGTACCACCACTTAAAAGTATACAAACCGTGGAGTGAGTTAGTCGCGTTCCGACTACAGCTTGTAAGTTGCCTGTTTTAATTAGGCCGACATAGTGGATGCGACTGTTACTTATAGTTATTAATGGTGAATCCATTCATATACCACATTCCAAATCAAACAAGGTGCTGTCATATTTCTAGCCATAATAAAATGTACTGAAGGTCTATCGAGAAGCCACCAAAAATGTCACTTTGATATTATTTTGAAAGAACTCTCCGCGTACTCTCAACCGACTTCGTCCCGTTGCATTCGAATACTAATTGATTAAATTGTGAATAGTTTTTACATAATAACGGCAGAGAGCCGCGGGCAATTCTGAGAATAACTCTAGAAATAGAATTTGTGCCCCCTATTTGAATGTAAAAGTATTTATTTAAAGATTCAGTTTTTTTTTATTGTGACTCGACATATGACAGCGCCCCGCTTGATGTTAAGCCAAAGTGTGGTCCATAAATGAATGTCACTGCTAATACAATTCAATAACCGTGAGTAGCAATCACATCCACTATGCCGGCCTAGATGCAACCGGCAACTTACAAGCTGATCCTGAAACGTGACCAAATCACTTCACGGTCTGTATTCTTGTAAGTGGTGGTACTACCCCGGATCGGCAGACTGGGTACCACTGCCTACCACTCTTAGATAACCTGACCCGAAGCAAATATCCATCTCTTTTTTTATTAACAAATATTTGCAATATTTAATATTAATAAATATTACAAATAAAAGCTATGAAACAAATATTTGCTCCGACCGGGGATCGAACCCGGGACTTTACGCGCAACAAACCTGTCGCTAAACCGTTCGTCCACGCCTGTCGTCCAAATATATACTTTCAGTGTTTACAGGGTTTCATCTTTTATTACAGGGTTTTATCTTGTTATTAATGAATTAAAGGTAATCATTTATTTTGTATTTATCATATGTATTAACAGTTGCATATACATTTTAAAATAGTTTAATGTACGAAGATTAGAATGTGTTCAAAAAAATAATCCTTTATTTTGTATAGTTTAGGTGTGCAAAATGATCAAACTATAATTATGACAGTTGAAAGCAGAACTGTTAATATGGTGTGTCTTCGTGATTGAGAAACGATACAAAATCCATAGTTTACTTTCCAAATAACACAATTGTTATTAGTTTTATCAATACAAGTATTGAAACTACCATTTTTTTATCATAGGGCATTACAAAAATAGTACAAAAAAGCCCATAATGAATTATGTCCTTTATGCGGGTTACTATCCTGTTTATTTTTGGTTATTAATTTTACATTTTTTATCATTCTGACGTTTTGTGAGCTTCGCAGCCATATTGGTTATGGTATTATTTATTTATAACTTGCCGTACAATGGTGCAGGAATACGGACTTACAATTAATGCTAGTGAGCAATCTCTGTCAGACAACCTTTGGAACAATAGAATCAAGTCCAAAAAGCAAGAAGAAGATCAAATAGAGAAATAAGACAATTTAAGGTTTTCTTAATAATAATTGGGGTTATAAACTGTATGATATAAACTGTATCCCTTTTTCTCACAGGGATAGTCAGAGATAATGGAGCACCACTTTCCATGATCCTGAAAACACTCCCTCGCTTCCCTACATCCACAATACTCTTCATACAAGCTCTACTATTATGGTCACTAGGCAATCTAGCTTTCTTGAGGATGTATTCGATTTATATTTAAACTTTACATAATTATTGTTATAAAAATCCTGAAACTCGAGAAAGGGTATATTTCAGTTAATATAATTATATATATTGTATAAAGATTTAATCTCAGCCTCGGCGAGTGGCGTTACCTTGAGCTGATGTCTAAATATACATTGGTACAAGCCTTGCGTCATAAACGAGCACAATTCTGGTTACAAATTGATTACAAATTAACTCTTACATACGTTTACATTGTATAATTACTAGTCATAACTCGGTAACTAACTAATTTACCTTATTTTTTTTACATTTCTATACTAAGCTACTAGGGCTTGAATCATAGAAACAGGACAACCAAAGTACATATATCAAAGATACAATGGTACCGGTGGGGTCTCGTACTCGTGCTCTCGGCTTGCGTAACCATTGCACTGCCACTACACCACGGTCGCCTTATTAAATGAGTATTATTAATTACTAGCCACCCGCCCCGGCTTAGTAGTTATAAACTTGCTAAACAATCTCGATTTGTTAATCAAGGCAGACCTAGTGCCCATCCATAACCGTATTTTAATTATAAATACCACTTATTGTCTAAGACTATGGTATCATAGACAATAAGCGGTATTTATATTAGAGATACGAATATCAAGTACTTTCAGCGGTCGTGAAAAAATTAAGCTAGGCGACCGGGCTCCAGTTACTACTGTTCTGTTCTTAGGCCCTCGGTTCAAAACCGCTTGCTGGTACCAATGTATCTATTATACATATACTTTTGTCGCCCAGTTTCTATGATATAAGCACGTTTAGTAACTTAGTATAGCCATCACAACAAAACACGTCGCTCTTGGATTGCTGCGGGAAGTATTTCAGGTTTTTTTTACTTTGGGTGTCTAGGAATGTTTTTTTTATTGAAACTTGACATCTGTTCTTAACTTGGGAAGCAGGGGGAAGTCTTGGTCTACTAAAATATCGACCAATCCGCGGTTGCCTCCAAAGATCAATGCCGGTCAAAGTTTTATTACAATATAACGTAAAATGATTTATATAGCCTAAAATGGTTTATATACAGAAATAAACAATCAATCAAAATGTCACGCCACTTGCCACGATCCTGACACAACTCCCTCGCTTCCTTCACATTGACATTCAACGCAACAAGCAGAACGCACAATTTTATTATTATACTTAGTAAACTGTTTGATGTTAGAAAGAGACAGATAGACATATCGATCGGTACCTGCGTAACAGATAAAGTATTTATGTACAAATCCTTTAAGATCTAAATATGTAGGTAGTTAATTAAATAACAGAGGAATTATATTTATAACAAATATTACATTTGTACCAACTTCCGCTCTTTGGATGTGTTTATAATTAAGTTTAATTAATCAATCAATGCCTTTTTCTCACAGAAATAGTAGAGACAATGGAGCACGACTTGCCACGATCCTGGCACAACTTTCTCGCTTCCTTCACATCCACAATACTCTTCATAAAAGCTTTACTATTATGGACACTAGGCAACCCAGCTTTCTTGAGGATGTTTTCCGATTTGGGCGGAAAACACCCTCCTGGGTCTGCCTCGTTTAACGCATCCATCCACATCACATTAAAAAAAATTCTTTCGTCAATCTACTTTCACAATATATAAAATATTATTTACTGTATATTTAATAAGCTGTCCAACAAAAAAAAGTAGGGAAATGGATGTATGAAATAATAATCATGAATTGTGGATGTGAGGGAAGCGAGGGAGTTGTGTCAGGATCGTGGCAAGTGGCGCTCATTTGTCTCTGCCCATCCCTGTTGGAAAAAGTTGTGACAATTTGATTGATTGATTGATAATTAAAAAATATTGAGAAAAATTAGTTAATGAATAAAATTGCATTTAATTCTATGACGAGGAATGAAACAATCATTATTAATTTACGTGAATAGAGGCCCTGATTGTTGTGAACATGTCCTTAGGTGACAGAGGTGATACAGATGATACAAGTTGATAAAAATGATAGTAATCTACGAGGTGAAATAGGCGCGTCGTAGCAGCTACGATGTCTACGGGCTACGAACTCGGCATAATTTTTTTAATATTACGAATATTTCTAAACAAGTTTTTTGTGAAAAAATATTGAATACCATAAAGGAGCTATCGTATGAAGAGGTTTAACCTACTTAACACGTGCAATTATGAAACTGAGAGTGGATAAGATTGCGTCGCGCGCCGATGCTTACATTAATTACTCTGCTATTTTTCTTTGGAATTATTATTCTAAATAATATACTAAATAATTATATATTATTATTTTTAATATTAATTATAGTTTGATAAAATATTTCAAATTAAATCTAAACATTAAAATCATAGTATTTTCTTAGATTTTTCGCGAACATTGATTATTGAATTAAACAAATTTTATGCGGCCTACTATCGCGTTTATTTTGGTTGGTAATACTGCATAGTAAGCCGCATAAAATATGTTTAATTCAATAAAATCATATTTAACAAATGCTTCTTTGTGACTTTGGAACATGCGAATTATAATTGAATAAGAAAATATAAAAGACAGATAGTGTAAAATAAAAAACATATTAATATAAACTTTAATAATATTAAAATAATTTAAATAATAATAAAGTTTATTATCTTATATTTATAATAAATTTATATATAAAAAAAACGACCAAATCGGAGACATTCTTAAGAAAGCTGGGTTGCCTAGTTCCCATAATAGCTTGCACGAAAAGAATTGTGAATGTGAGGTCATGTGTCAGGATCGTGGCAAGTGGCGCTTTGTTGTTTCTGCCTATCTCAGTGGGAAAAGGCTTGACGATTTGAGTGATTGATTAAATAAATTAAATGAATAAAAGAGAGATGCAAATGTGAAGGAAGCGCGAGAGTTAAGACAGGATCGTGGAAAGAGGCGCTCTGTGGCGTTACTGTGATGCCTTTATCCGAGGAAACGGAGGAACGACAGAAGTGCTTGTATCATAGAAACAAGACAATCAAAGTACTTATATCAATTGGTGTAGCGAGTGGTTTTAATCGGGAGCTCTTGGTTTGCGAGACCATTTATTTACTACTAGACCACGGTCTCTTAAGGGACATCATTCATTTTGGGCTATTATGTACTACTTTTGTAATGTCCAATGATGAAAAAATATATAAATGGTAGTTTAGATATTTGTATTGATAAAACTAATTTCAATTTTGATTTTAATTGCTGTGCTATTTGGTTATTTAAAAACTAAATATGTCAATCAACGCCATGTTTGTTGAACTGCCATAATTATAGTTTGATCATTTTGCACACCTAAACTATGCAAAATAAAGGATAAATTCCATTTACATTGTAATCTTCGTACATTAAACTATTTTAAAATGTATATGCAACTGTTAATACAATTAAGCCCAAGTCCCCATACAAAATAAATGATGTCCTTTATTATCTATTATCACACGATGTACACTGAAAATGGCGCAGTATGAATGCAGAATATATTGAAGGTCATAAACAGCACACGTAATCATTTCAATAGGAAAATTACTGCCTGTATTCACGTTACGTATATATATTGACATCATTTTTATTAGCATTTCAATACTAAGCTACTGAAGTGCTTGTATCATAGAAACAGGACAACCAAAGTAAATATATCAAAGATACATTGGTATTGGCAAGTGGTTTTGAACCCGTGCTCTTGGTTTGCGTAACCATTGCACTGCCACTACACCACGGTCGCCTTGATTAATATAATATATACTATAATATACGAGTATATGCATATATATATTATAGAATATTCATGAACATTTCTTACTATGTATATATTTTAAATTTATCTATTTTATTATTTTGAGTATTTTCAGACTAAATCGGAGACAACCTGTTTTCTTATTATTATTGTGACTCGACATATAAACACCATGCTTGATGTTAAGCTAAAATGTGGTCCATGAATGGATGCCACTGCTACTACAATTCAATACACGACATCGGACCTCGACCCGCCTGATAAGCAAAAGGAGGTCCAATAGTGACAAAGACTTAAAAAAAATGAGTTAATTCACTATAACGGCCAAAGGTGCTTCTTCATGCAAATACGAATAAAATAAAAAATGTCAAAGGATGAACCGACTCAAGTGCAAGTTCTCACAACTGTGTGATAACAATAAGGTACAATTATTAGGATGAAAAATTATATATAAAAACTAGACGACATAGATAGATTAAAATACTCTATGTCGCAAAATATATTGCAAAAAATCATGACAAAATTTGTTTTTGGTAACCCTATCTTTGTTTCATTGAAACAAGGATAACTTTTCTTAGATTTTGAGCGAACATTGATTAATAAGTTAAACAAGTATTGGAATAATTAAAACGTCGGAATAATAACAAATTGTAATATCAAAACAAAAATAAACGCGATAGTAAGCCGCATAAAATTTGTTTAATTCATGGATAACTTTCCTATAAATATTTTTTCTCTATCCTATGATCCTAGATCCTTCATTTGCAATTTGAAGGGCTCATGACACAGCAGTGGTCACGTCTGATACCTAGCGTGTTAAAAATGAAAATGTTTTAGTCTTACACAAGGATAGAAAAAGTTAAGTGTGTATATATAGTAAATCTATACATATAATAAAATTGGAGTGTCTGTTTGTAATATTAAAATAACCGTTTTTTTAATACATGTATATGAATATATATACGGTACATACACCAAAATAACATTGAAAAATGTTTTTGTCTGTCTGTTTGTTGCGGCTACAGACTCTTGAATGGCTGGACCGATTTTGACGGGACTTTTATCGGCAGGTAGCTGATGTAATAAGGAGTAACTTAGGCTAAGTTATAAAGAGAAACAAATATATTAATTTTCTCAATTCACAACTTAAGTTAAGCTAATCTGTAACATGGCATTCATTCACTTTTAGGCGGTACGAAGTTCGCCGGGTCAGCTAGTAAATAATATTATTTGTATTGTGTATAGGTATTATATTGAAGTAGTGAAGAAGTGGGTCAGGTCACGCGTCCTTCGTTCGTTAGCTTATCTAGGTTACATTAATTTACTCATATATTCAAATATCAAACTTCAAGGTCTCGGCGATTGATATAAGAAAATAACATCCTTTTATAATCAAATTATAAAAGGACTGTTATAAAGGACAAATTATAAATCACTGTGACCTCTGTTTTAGAAGAGCCCGTTTTAACCTTTGCCTTACTAGTAGTAAGTTACCACTGGTTCATAAATCTCTTTCGTCAATCTTCTTTCAGCTATTTTATTTCAATATGCCAATACCATCGCGACATAACATAGACATAACATATCAATATTGATTGAGACGAACGTCTACAATGTTGCAATTTAAATTGATGGTAATTGAATAGACATTGACTCTTGACATTGATATTTGCAGATAATTAATAATAAAATTCTTTATTGCAAAGTGAAGAAGACTCGACAAGCGTGGACGAACGATTAGCGATTGGTTTGTTGCGCGTAAAGTCCCGTGTTCGATTCCCGGTCGAAGCAAATATTTGTTTCATAGCTTTTATTTGTAATATTTAATAAATATATAAATAAATTTTGCAAATATTGATTAATAAAATAAATAAAAATAAGGTGGATATTTGCTTCGGGTCTGGTTATCAAAGAGTGGTAGAAGACGACAGGCGTGGACGAACGGTTTAGCGACTGGTTTGTTGCGCGTAAAGTCCCGGGTTCGATCCCCAGTCGGAGCAAATATTTGTTTCATAGCTTTTATTTGTAATATTTAATGGTATTAAATATTGCAAATATTTGTTAATAAAAAAAAAGAGATGGATATTTGCTTCGGGTCTGGTTATCAAAGAGTGGTAGGCAGTGGTACCCAGTCTGCCGATCCGGGGTAGTACCACCACTTACAAGTATACAGACCGTGAATTGATTTGATCACGTTTCGGGATCAGCTTGTAAGTTGCCGGTTCCATCTAGGCCGGCATAGTGGATGTGATTGCTACTCACAGTTATTGAATTGTAGTTGCAGTGACATTCATTCATGGACCACACTTTGGCTTAACATCAAGCGGGGTGCTGTCATATGTCGAGTCACAATAAAAAAAAAAATAGTGGAACCCAGTCTGCCGATCCGGGGTAGTACTACCACTTACAAGTATACAGGGCGTATACTTTTGATTTGGTCACGTTTCGGGATCAGCTTGTAAGTCGCCGGTTCCAACTAGGCTGGCATAATGGATGTGATTGCTACTTACAGTAATTGAATTGTAGTAGCAGTGACATCTCTACTCTTGGACCACATTTCAGCCTAACATAAAGCGAGGTGCTGCCATATATCACAATAAAAAAAAACATTGGGCAAGATTAATGCTAAGGCCCCTTTCACGATAAGATTTGTATCAAACACGGTATCTGAGATCTATCTCAGAAAGGAAATCATTCATTTTGGGCTTCTATGTACTACTTTTGTAATGTCCAATGATGAAAAAATATATAAATGGTAGTTTCGATACTTGTATTGATAAAACTAACGACAATTTTGCTTTTAATTGCTGTGCAATTGAGTTATTTGGAAATTAAGATATGGATTTTGTATCGTCTCTCAATCACAACGACACGCCATATTAACAGTTCTGCTTTGAACTGTCATAATTATAGTTTGATCATTTTGCACATTTAAACTGGGCAAAATAAATGATATATTCCAATTACATTGTAATATTTGTACATCAAACTATTTTAAAATGCATATGAAACTGTTAATACAATTAAGCCCAAGTCCCAGAGGAGCTTCTAGCTATGGGACCTGCAGCATTCATTACACGCTTGTGCAAATGTCAGTCAGTACATGCAGGTATGAACATTAAGTAGGCCTTTCTCGGCTTTTTTACATTTTTAAATGAATTTACGATTACTATGGTTTCGGAAAAACCCCCACTGAAAAGAAACCATAAGAACTCGACTCATTGTATATTCAAGGTGTTAGTGATTATAAGTAACTTTACAACTTTAAAAACACACAGAATTTGCAATATAACTGTATGTAAAAAAAAACCTTATAAAAGGTTTGTTAACTTTTATAAGGTTAATTTGTAAAAGTATTATAATTAATGTAGGTCATAAAATATATCAACGGATATATAAAATATATTATATAAATATAAAAACAAAAAAATCCCTATGCGCAAAGTTAAACCGACGTTCTACAAGGTTTTGTGAACATTTCTAATTAACTTGTAAATAACTTTAAGGTCGTTATTTACTGCATAACATTTTGAAAATTTGATGGTCAATTATTTTTCGAACCACTTCACCGTGAAATGTGGGTCCTTGTCTCTACCTATCCTAGTGTAAATAAAGGCATGACAATTTAATTAATTAAGAACTTCCATTAATAACGTTATGTAAAATTGTGTTTGATTAGAAACTCCAACTCAAATTCTCACAGTTAAATTCTTAGAGACATGCAGAGCGCCACTTCACAAGTTTCTTACAACTGTTTCTTACAAGTTTCTTTCTTGACATCTGACCTCAACCTGCTCAATAAGTAAGCATGATGGAGGTCCAAGAGTGCCGACGACTAAAAAAAACCGTCTCAGTTCACAGCTATCTCGGTCGCCGTCACATCCACATTTTTCTTCATACAAGCTCTATGGTATGGGAATTGTGCCTGGAATCTACATGTCGCCATAAGAGTGGTAGGTAGTGATGCCCAGTCTGCCGATTCGTGATAGTACCACCAATTGGAAGTGTACAAATCGCGAAGTCTGAAAAGCTTTGTGGTTTTTTGGGAACAGCTTGAAAGTTTCAACTAGGCTGGCATTGAGGATGCAAATTAACTTTAGTAGCATGTATTTTTTCAGTCGTTTCGTCGCCCCAGGGCCAGCTAAAGACCGGGTACTTCGTTGCACTCAGTCTTATAACCCTACTGTCCATGGTTCTATGTCTACCATAGACCGAAGACATTAAAAATGCAACCTTGACTACTCTATCTACTTTATCAGCCGCTGATCGCTTCGAACTCGAGGCAAATCGGCCTCAAGGGAATGTCGTTAGCCTAAAATTATTACCTAAGATTTTTATCTTAGCTTTTTGAAAAACAGCCTTCAAAAATAATTACGTTAATTATTTTTTACTAAGCTACTAAACGTACAATCAAAGTGCATTAAATATATCAAAGACACACTGGTACCAGCAAGTGGGTTTGAACCTGGTGTTCTTGGTTTGCCAGATCATTTCACTACTACTAAACCACTGTTATCTTAATCATAGATATTATTATATAATGGTAGTAGTGGTAGGTAGTGGTACCCAGTCTGCCGATCCGGGGTAGTACCACCACTTACAAGTATACAGACCGTGAAGTGATTTGGTCACGTTTCGGGATCAGCTTGTAAGTTGCCGGTTCCATCTAGGCCGGCATAGTGGATGTGATTGCTACTCACAGTTATTGAATTGTAGTGGCAGTGACATTCATTCATGAATCACACTTCG
The DNA here is from genome assembly GCA_905220615.1 of Tinea trinotella. NCBI lineage: Eukaryota > Metazoa > Arthropoda > Insecta > Lepidoptera > Tineidae > Tinea > Tinea trinotella. Next base: position 1,323,493 of record HG992319.1, on the reverse strand, counting down.
GCTTAACATCAAGCGGGGTGCTGTCATATGTCGAGTCACAATAAAAAAAAATATATTAAAAAATGTAAATGTAAATTTTGTATAATAGCGTAATTTATAAAAACTTTTATGTTTTATTTTATTTTATGTTTATTAAAGCAAATTTCATTTCACTAACGTTATTTCATAATGTAGGAATCAATATTTCTACATAAATGACTAATGTCCTATTATTAAATTTAACCTTGTGCAATATAAGCATTGCCACGTCATTTTCATTAATTCGCAATGAAAAAGAAATGCAATAAAGTCGCGAATAGCTTGACATTTAAAATACAAATAAGCCCAACTAACTGTACTCTGTTAATTTGCTAAGATACAATATTGATTCAAGGAATCTAGCACAACTTTACTTTTTAATACTTTTTAATTTAAATTTATTAGTATTATTTTTAATTGTGACTGGACATATGACAGCATTCCGCTTGATGTTAAGCTAAAGTGCGGTCCATGAATGAATGTCACTGCTACTACAATTCAATAACTGTGAGTAGCAATTACATCCACCAAGCCGGCCTAGATGGCACCGGCAACTTACAAGCGCTAATCCAGAAACGCGACAAAATTACTTCACGGTCTGTACACATAATTGTAAGTGGTGGTACTAACCCCGGATCGGCAGATTGGGTACCACTGCCTACCACTCTTTGATAACCATACCTGAATCAAATATCAGCTTCTTTTTTATTAACAAATTAATAATTATATTAAATATTACAAATAAAAGCTATGAAACAAATATTTGCTCCGGCCAATCATTAATCTATGAAGCCAAGCTAATTTCAGTGCATGACAACGCTGCTTGCAGTTATTTGTGAGTGTATTTGATTGATTGATAACTATAACAGCATTCGCCTTCACTAATTCACTTACTCCATTTCGCATCAAACATAGATTTCGCTTTATCTCGTATAAAATATTGGTAAAAACAAATCAATGGTTTCAAAAGACTCATTTATAAAAAAAAAATATCTTTGGTCGGCATAGTGACGGCGACTGAGGCAGTCGTGAACTAACTCGTTTTTTTTCAGTCGTCGTCACTCTTGGACCTCTTTTTGCTTATCATCAGGCGGGTCGAGGTCAGATGTCGTGTCACAATAAAAAAAACTTTCGAAACAATGTCAAGTCAACTAAAGAATTCATTTGTATGGGGACTTGGGCCTTATTGTATTTTAAAATAGTTTGATGTACGAAGATTAAAATATAATTGAAATACATCCTTTATTTTACAGTTGATGACAGTTCAAAGCAGAACAAATATGGCGTTGATTGACAGATAATACAAAATCCATATCTTATTTTCCAAATAACTCAACCGCACAGCAATTAAAAGCAAAACTGTTATTAGTTTTATCAATACAAGTATCAAAACTACCATTTATATATTTTTTCATCATCGTCACATTAATGAAAGCCCAAAATGAATGATGTCCTTTGGTATAGGATGTCTGATACTCATTCTGATTTCCACTTCACTGATAAAATGTATTTATTAATTAATAGGTATATAATATGTATGCATATGTATTAGGTATATATATATAATATATTATGTATATATATTGTGTTATGAAGGTACGTATTTTGATATATTATTTTTATTTCAAATAAAAGCACCCCGCACCCCTCTCCCAAAGGTTAGCTGGTAGAAAATGCTCGCCCATTGTAATGTGTTTTACTGTGCAATAAGAATTTTATTATTATTATAAATTGTCTAAAAAGTCTCTATTCTTACTCTACCCCACCAAAAAGTATATTTGTATTATATTTTACCTGTGAAAAGCGTTATTGTAAGTAGTTTGTAGTTCCTTGTATTTACAAACTCATGGTCTCCACGACTTACGGTTCTATAACCTAGATTGTTGGTGTTACCGTTCACTTTTGCCGTGTCTAAACGGATTCGCTATATTTCCACAATACGAGTATGTGCTTGTTACTGTAATATCATCGCTTATTTTTTTTTGCCTGATGATAAGCAAGAGGAGGGCCAAGAGTGCCTCAGACGGCGTAACTATGTCGGTCTGAGGTGCTTCTTAACACGTCGCTTGAAGGATCCAAGGTTATAAGATGGAGAGAACGCACTGGTTGGTAGATTATTTCATTTGTTGATTGTTTTACAGAGAAACGACGCACCGAACCTTTTAGTTCGACCGCCAATTCGGTCGATCGCCGATTCGATCGACAATAAATAATTTACATGAATTAAACATGTATGGTATAGCGGAATGCATTTGAAATGTAGTTTCAATAAACTTATAGTATAAAGTGGTATAATGTTGTATAAAGTTATATAATGTTGTATAAAGTTTTATAATGTTGTATAAAGTTATATAATTTTGTATAAAGTCGTATAATGTTAGTTTAGAATGTAATTTACCTCTATTTATTTTATTATGACATCTGACCTTAGAACAAGTAGATTACAAAAGGAATTTATAAATCTGATGTAGATGGATGCGTTAAACAAGGCATACCTAATAGGGTGTATTCCGACCAAATCAGAGACATCATCGAGAAAACTAAGTTACTTAGTGCCCATAACCGTAGAGCTTGTACGAAGAGACTTGTGGATGTGAGGGAAGCGAAGAAGTTATGCTACCTGTGCCTACCCTGTGGGAATTAAAGCGAAATTATTTGAATAATTGATTGATTACATCAAAATAGTATAAGTACTTATATTATATTGATACTCGTTACTGTCCACGATTCTGACACAGTCCTTGGTTATGGGCAGCCTATCTTGTGGTAGGATATAATAAGTACCCGATTTAACAATAATTTAAGTCATATAGTATGACAATATTACAAAACAATAAGAAATTGTATAATATATAACACATAAAAGTAAATCTTAAACAATCTAAGTAACAATTCATATAAAATGTTTTCATAAAATGAAATCTACTCTCACGCAAGCCGTGCGATCAGAATGTTAATGGCTGTATACTATATCTATAGTTATGTATACACGCGCCAAGCCAAGTTAATAATATTAAAGAGTGAGAAAAAACGCAAAACCAACACGAGGGTAAGCGTCTTCCACGCTCCAATGTGAATAGCTTACAAAACAACGTATGTCACAACCCTATAACGCAAGTTTCAACGCATTTTTACAATATAAAACAACTACTTATAACAAACTTTTTAACATATTTAAACGTACCACGACTTAGACTATGTATTTAAAAAAATAATTATAAAAATACATTGATTTTTCATAAAGAAAATTGGTTAAAACTATAAAGCATTGTTTAACATTCGCTGTTTTGAGTGAACAGCTTGATGTGCACTCGGGCGTCCTCGGTCGTTTCCGTCGGGGCGTTCGGCTAACGGCTCTTTTCCCTGCGCACGGGCAACTTTCGCTACAAAAATAAACGCTCCTTGGCAGAGAATCAAGCAGCCTTCGTGTATTTAATGATATTCTTTGAATTTTATAGGCGGATTACTTGCTGCCATAGTTTTATATACGTATAAAACGTATTATTAAGTTTATTATTAAATTATACACCTAAGTAAATACATATCTCGTAAAATCTACTAGTTCAATTTGATTAAGAAGTCGACGAAACGACGATGGTGTTCTTTTAGAACACCATCATATAAAATTTATGCCTACTAATTTCGCTGTTTTTTTATTATAATATCGTTTTTTTTATAAATATAATTTATTTGTACTCAAGTAATTATTTTCTGAACAAAAGGCATAATATAAAATTTGATTTTAATGTTTACAAGGACACCTTTCATAGAGGAAATATCCGCCATGATGGATTATAAGCAATATCAATCCTTAGATAAATTAACTGTCTAGATAGAGTGTCGCGATTCAATTGCAATGCAAACATAGGCCAACGTTGAACTGATTGTGTGCGTGTCACACACACAGATGCGTTCCATTACGATATCATTACAAGTGCGTCGGGCCACGCCTGTGTGTGTGAAATGATACCAGCTTATCGATATTACCCACTAAGTAGGGAAAAATATGCACTTTTGATATGCGTTTTATACATACATAAATTAATAATAATGTAGATTTGTTTACTATTTAATTTGTTATTGTATGTGTATATGTTACCAGAAATGTATGAAACCTAGGAATTGAGAAAAACAATAGGGAGGTAGGCAATGGATGTAAAAACAGCAGAAAGTAGTGTTTGCAAAAAATCGATAGTTTTGTTATCGGTAGTAAACACCAAAATCATCTACTCAACCGATAGGGCTATAGACAGCGCAAACTATTAATAACAGTAATATTATTGATAGTACTGACCTAGTAAATTGATAAAACTATCGAAACCACTAATAGTGGTCTTTTCTTCAAAATTAACAAAATTGAAGAATTATCGGTTTTGTGCAAGAAATTGCACTTTACTTGTACAAAACCGTACTTTTATGTGAATAAGCATTACTAATGATAATAAATACCACATATACCTTATTTTAATAGTCCAATGCACAATATTTGATAGGGGTAATAAAAAAAGAATAACAGTATATTTTTTTATTTATACAAATAAATAAAAAAGTTTTGATGCTGCATCACGATTGTTGTTATTAATTTTTTCTTGTAATAATATCGTAAATCTATAATAAATATTTTTCTACAACACTTTTAATCAAATTAGTTTGATGGAGGTGGCCACAAACATGCTCAGCTTTTACCTCACAGTAATTTGGGCCTCCAATAAATTGTTTCATTACAGTAGATACTATTTTTGCATATTTTTTTGGGAGTTATAGTAAAATCCTGTTTTAAAAACTGTCGAATTATGCATTCAGAAAGCAGATCAGAAAATAAAATATACATCCTGAGAGGCATAGACGAGTCCCTTCATCTCTTAATTTAACCAATTAATGGTGCGGCAAATTTTCATTTGATGTCCAAACAATTAATACTTAATTTTTTTGTGCAAACATTTAACAACAAAGCCTGCTATGTAGCCGACGATTTGCTATGTATATTCACATAATTCCGAATAGTAAATAATGCCGGCATCGTTGTAGAGAATTTCGTCGTCAACGTCATGTTCCTCTTCATCTTCTTTCCTTAACGAAGGAACAGTTTCATTTATACTTTTTATTGAGGAAGAGCACGTTAGAAAACTTATGTCTTCTAGTGGCACATAGTTTCCAGTCAAATCAGATTTAAGTTCCAACGACTCCTCAAAACTGGATCTTTAGGTATTCTGTAACAACAGTTTATTTATTGCTGCCTTGTCTAAGCATGATATATTATTATTTACAATAAATGATTAACTATATACAAATTATTTTACTATCTAAAAACATAAATTAAATGAAACATATTCTTACATACTATTAAAAATGAACTTATTTATTATCCACCCAGACCTTCACAATATTTTTCGCAGTCGCAAATAATCCTGATCCAGGCGTCGTCAAAACATCACAGTAACATTTATATTACATCACATAATGTAATATAAATGTTATAACATGTTATTATATATAATAACAGTGTTAAAGTGATACTTGTTTTTTTTTTATATACAACAAATCTACTTCAATATAAAAACCAAATTATTCACGGGAATATTTTGATTCAAAACCTGGCAACACTCTTAACATCTTAGGTAAAAAATTGAACTATTTTTTAAAAAAATATTTCCAATGTTTATAGTAATTTAAAATCTACTTACTGATGATAAGTGACAGCTTTGGTTGTTCTCAAGCGTCCTTTGTAAGTTCGGCACAATTTAATGGCGCAAACAGTCATTATTATCGAAAAAATCACAGAGAAATTTCGCGTGGCGTCCGAACGGCGTCAGTTACGCAACTGACAAACGCGAGAGAGTGTATCGGCCAACAGTTGGCCGGTATTTTTTTTAGCCCGTGCGCCACCATATGCTCTATCTAGACAGTTAAATTATCTAAGTATCAATCATCAACAATGTCTCGTTTAAAAATAATATTTTATCTAATCTCGAAAGCGTTTGTAAGCAAACAGAATTAGTAGGTATTTACGTCTATTTTCAAAGATATTTTGTACAATATGTAAGTAAGTATAGTGTTGATGTGTGTTATACCCCCCATACCCAATCCCATATTTGCCATGGGTATGGCAGAAGAAGCATGAGAGTAAAATTAACGCTGTAGAAATGCGGTCATTAAATAGTGTATGTGGAGTGACGATAGCGGATAGAATAAGGAGTAGCATACTGCGTGATAGACGTGGTTTGAAAGTAGATGTAGTGACAAGGATTGACAAAGGAATGCTTCGGTGGTTTGGGCACATGGAAAGGATGAGTGAAAGTAGATTGACGAAAGAAATTTATAAATCTGATGTGAATGAATGCGTTTAACAAGGCAGGCCCAGGAGGGTGTTTTCCGACCAAATCGGAGACATCCTCAAGAAAACCACAGAACCTGTATGAAGATAATTGTGGATGGGAAGGAAGTAAGAGAGTTGTATAAGGATCGTGGCAAGTGGCGCTCCATTGTCTCTGCCTATCCCTGTGGGAAAAATGCGTGACAATTTGATTTGTTTGTAATTATATGAGTTATACATATTGTCTATGTGTTATTTATCACCAATACCTCGATACCATGGATAATTTTCTGAGGACCCTGACTCGTCCTTTAATTACCATGATACCTGTAGAATAGAATTACCATTTCCATATTTTGAAAACCAGGATTTGAAAATAGAAATACCAGGACATTTAAAATTTAAAATCAGAACGCCCTATAAGAGCAGTAGTTCAATGTAAAAAGCCCTTAAAACAGGGTCTATGAAACTCTAATAGCAATCAATCAAAATTACCCCATTTTCCCACACTGATGACATAAACAAAGGAGCGCCAGTTGCCACGATCATGGCACATCTCCCTCGCTTCCCTCACATCCACAATTCTTTTCATACAAGCTCTAAGGTGATGGACACTACGCCATTCAGCATTCTTGAGGATCTCTCCGTCTTGAGGATATTTTTTAATTGCAATCACAGTTTCTAAAAAAGTTGTTAGTTAAATATGAAATAAGTAATCATAAAATCATTTTTTTTTATTAAATACCACAGAACGCTACTTAAAAACTATCCAGGATACCCAAGGACATGTCTTAAAAAACAGGACATTGGCAACCCGTCAGGATAAAGGTCGGTATTAAATTTTGCCAACCGAATCGACAGTCGAACTAAATGGTTCAGCTCATCGTTCCTTTGTTAAACAATCGACATGCTTCTCCTCATCCTTCTCTTAGTTTGAAACCCTACCTAACTAGAAGATGATATTACTATAGGAACCAAAAAGTTATATTTGTTTTCTATAGTAATACTGCGACCGTGGTGTAGTGGCAGTGCAATGGCTACGTAAGCCGAGTGGCACAGGTTCGTAACAACTCACCAGTACCAATGTATATTAGATTAGATATATGAACTTTGGTTGTCCTGTTTCTATGATACAAGCACTTTAGTAGCTTAGTGTAGAAGTGAATAATAATAAAAAATAAAAAAGTGTTTATTTTTAATAATTTGACTCGATCGTAATCAAGGGCATGGCTGAAAAAAACCGTTTCATTATACAAGAGTGGTCGCTGTGACCGTGACCAGGTCCAAAAATGTGCTTTTAGACGCTTTGCTTGGAGAATCCAAGGTTATAGAATAAAGAGAAATGATCGATTTGTCGATTGTTCTAGAAACGAGGCACCGAACCCAATAATTCGACTGCTCACTGTAAAAGGACATCATTCATTTTGTATGGGGACTTGGGCTTAATTGTATTAACAGTTCAATATGCATTTTAAAATAGTTTGATGTACAACGATTACAATGTAATTGGAATTTACTCTATATTTTGCATAGTTTAGGTGTGCAAAATGATCAAACTATAATTATGACAGTTCAAAGCAGAACAAATATGGCGTTGATTGACTGATAATACAAAATCCATCTCTTATTTTCCAAATAACTCAATCGCACAGCAAATAAAAGCAAAACTGTTATTAGTTTTATCAGTACAAGTAGCAAAACTACCATTTATATATTTTTTCATTATTGGACATTACAAAAGTAGTACAAAGAAGCTCAAAATGACCGATGCCCTTTAATTATCCAAAAAGCCAGTCAATCTTTACATCCGTGTTGATCAGGAACACATTTATTTTTACAATCAAAGACTAGATTTCTAATTACTCATTTGCTTATCTGTTGTAGCTAATAAAATTAGATATTCGTGTCATTAGACGTGCTAAAACTGCATGCATAGCGCCATCTATGTCAGCAGAATATAACTAAAATCTAGCACGTTTTCTCATACACTTTCACACACAAATTAGGAACGGATCTTTTCTCATTATGCACCATAGTAATTAAAATGATATTGAGGAAACTAGTATTAATTAATATAGACTTATACTCTTATAACTATAATACTAGACACAGTAGCTTTGTTTTTTGTTCAGTGCTGGTTTTACAGGTACATTTAGAGAAAGTTAGGTTGCCTTGTGCCCATAACTGTGTTATGTATGAAGAGAATAGTGGATGTGAAGGAAGCGAAGGAGTTGTGTCAGGATCGTGGCAAGTGGCGCTTCATTGTCTCTGCCTATACCCATGGGAAAAAGGCGATTGATTGATTTAGAGACTTACAGGTTTCATTTAATATTTAGGTAGTCATATAGCATTTATATATTATTATTTAATTTTACTTTAAGTTCTTTTTCATTTTATTTTATTACACATTTCAAAATACATAGTTTTTATATTATTTTATCTTATTTAACTTTATTGTACGAACAAAACTTATTGCTTTTTGCAATATTAGCGAGTTGACCCTAGGGAAAAATATTACTACACTTTAAATGTATGTTTATTTATAAAAAGGAGATCTGTATTCACAAAGAATTAAATTGAATAGAATAGACAGGATCCTAAGTAATCTAATAATAGATCTAATATCCTTGCCAACAAGATTTATTAATTTATTGAAGGACGTAGTAATTAGACTGGGCACATGCAGACCAATAAACCAGACAGGACCTCGGATATAATATATCGGATAATTATATACTCTTGTAATTGAATTAAACAAATATGCGGCTTACTATCGCGTTTATTTTGGTTTTGATTTACCCAAAAATTTTAAAATCAAAACCAAAATAAACGCGATAGTAAGCCGCATAAAATTTGTTTAATTCATTAATCAATGTTCGCGCAAAATTTAAGAAAATACTACTCTTGTAATTTGAAATAGAATGATGTTACACACAATACAAACTTTTTTAAATGAAAGGCAACATCTCACCTCTACGTTCCTGAGGGGAGATCTAAGGGCGCTTTTGACTGTAAATTAAAGTTATGCCAAAGATAAATGATTGAAGGCTATAGCATGGGAAGAACACATGGGATGGTAAAGCACTCCACTTGTCGATTGTTCTACAAAGAAACGACGCGCCAATCCTTTCAGTTCAACTGCAAATTATGTAGTCAGAATGCTTCCCTTCACCTGTGCTGTCACTAAAGTAAAACTACAAGGTAGGAAGTAGCTTTAAGAGCTTCTCAGAAGCTATGGCACCCTATATGCCCTTTATCGCCTATACTACCGAGAATACTCCAAGGAATACTTTTAATCTTGTTTTTACCTTGGCTTTATACTCTTGTGGGTATCACAGTTTGGAGAAGCATCCGCATTCTGTCGACCAAACCGACAATCGAACTAAAGGACTCAGCGCGTCAATTTTATTCTTACAAGCTTCATAAACATACTCCCAAAAGTTAGCTAGTGTAAAATGCTGAAAGACATACAGTTCGCCCTTGTACTCTCAGGAATTGTAAGTTTTATGTGCAATAAAGAATTTATAAATAAAAAGATTTAATATTTCATGACAGTTGCTTACGAAAACTAAAAGCCTTTTATATTTATATATAGCCTTTTATGTAGCCTTTTAATTTCGATGTTGACTGTATGTCTAATGGACTGAAGAGCAAATTTTAGCAAAAATCCATTTATTCCAAATTTAAAAAATCCAATTTAGCATAAAGTACTACTAATTTCAGGCGTATCTTTAACTTATTTTGCTACTTCTTTAAAATCGAACTTGACAGAACACTTTTTTATAAGTTTTAAATTTTAACTTTATATAAGTTCTGTAACCACAGAAAAACTAATAAGACTGTCGTAACTAATATAACGTTAGTAATATTAGTTCGGTGGTTTCTAATAATGAATTCTAATGCGTTATATCTCTGGTAACCTATTTCACTGAGAAGAAGAGAAGTAGTCTGATTAACTTCTTCGTTATAGCAGAACTTATGTATCAATCAATCAATCAAATTGTCACGCCTTTTTCCCACAGGGATAGGCAGAGACAATGGAGCGCCACTTATCACGATCCTTACACAGCTCCCTCGCCTTCCTTACATCCACAATTCTCCTCATACGAGCTCTACGGTTATGGGTACTAGGCAACCTAGATTACTTTAATAATCAACTAAAATATCCCGCAGGCATAGGCAGAGAGAAAGGAGAGCCACATTTTACGACCCTATCATACTTGTCTCTATCTATCCATTTACCGTGACTGCAAAGCTCTCGAAACGTATGAATAATAATCAATCAATCAATCAAATTGTCACGCCTTTTTCCAACAGGGATGGGCAGAGACAATGGAGCGCCACTTGCCACGATCCCGACACAACTCCCTCGCTTCCTTCACATTCACAATTTTCTTCATACAAGCTCTGTGGTTTTGGGCACTGGGTAAGCTAGCTTTCTTGAGGATGTTTCCGATTTGGTCGGCAAACACCCTCCTGGGCCATTATTTAGTTTTACGAATAATAAAAAATTGTTAAATTAAAAACCGAATTAAACACGACAGTGAGCCGCATACGAGCATCGTAAAATTTGTTTATTCATTAATCAGTGTTCGCGCAAAATCTAAGAAAATACTATACATTTATCCTTATTATAACATTGTATATAAATATAAAACACAATAAACATTATTATTCTTAGACGCATTATTATCTGTTAAATTGATTGAACAAATCAACATTGTCCTTGTTAATGTGTCAATAAGGCAATAATGTTTGTTTACTTGGCATTATTTGCCTTCCCCAAATAGGATATCATAACTAGATTTACTTTATATGCCCAACAAACTATAATAAATGTATCGTAAGCCAGTTAATGACGTAGTTCACGGTTGCTTTAGTCGCTTTTTTAGGCTTTCAAGGATTCAAGATTCTAGGAATAGGAGAACTCACGAGCTGGTGGAATACTCAGTTGTAGACATTTTAGTAGTTAGTTTAGTTTAGACGTCGGCACTCTTTAGACAAGTCGAGGTCATATTGTCACGCCTTTTTCCCACAAGGATAAACAGCAACCTACTTTGGAGCGCCACTTGCCACGACCATGACAACTTCCTCGCTTTCTTCACATCCATAATTCTCTTCATACAAGCTCTATGGTTATGGGCACTAGGCAACCTAGCTTTCTTGAGAATGTACAAATACAATGTAGGTCTTTATTATTTAAGCCTTTTCCTGAACATAAGTATCTATGGGATATGTTATAGATAAAACTACGTGCTTTAACTAAAATTGTATCATCCATCACTTTACGAGACAACGTTTATAAACGCGGACGAATTCGCGGAAACAGCGAGTTACTTTATATCCCATAGAAAACATGACCACACCTTTAATATACATACTTTCTTTAATATATTTGTATGTGTACTATGGTTATCCAGTTTATATAATAGTTTAGTAGATTATTATAGAAATGAATAAGTAAAGGAAGTATAGTACGATGTGTTTTTTTTTATATACATTGTATATTTTAACTTATTTTTGCAATGAGGAGTGTAACAGTACTCAATTCAAAAGTCATGTATTAATAGATCCATATTATCAATCAATCAAATTGTCACGCCTTTTTCCCATGGGGATAGACAGAGACATATAACAGTATTGAAAACACACTGTTATAAATCTCATTGAACAGTTTGAAGTATGTATGGTAATAAATTGAACTTGTATTTTCTAAGGATTCGCGTCAAATTAGACGACCAAAACCTTAGTCTAAGACCACGATGGCTACAAAGCATTAAAATAAACGCGTATATTTCACTCATCTGTCGCATGTCTAATGCATTATGGGCGATGTCTACATTTAGACTAGGTTTTGTGACTCGACATATGACAGCACCCCGCTTGATGTTAAGCTGGAGCGTGGTCCATGAATGGATGTCACTGCTACAATTCATAACTGTGAGTAGCAATCACATCCACTATGCCGGTCTAGTTGGGACCGGCAGTTTACAAGCTGATCCCGAAACGCGACCAAATCACTTCACGGCTGTCTGTATACATATTGCAAAAGACGAGATGCCAAGATGAGACTCCTATAATAGTTCGCGGCGAGAGACTGTAGTGTCGTAAGTAAAAAAAGGGAGGTCTTTGCAAAGCAGTTTACCAAATACACAATACGGTTATCAGCATAGATAGTCTAATAAGAAGAACAATAAATTACATATACAGTAGTATTACATACTATAGTATAATCTATACTATCTATACTAATAATATTATAAAGAGGAAAGGTTTGTATTTTTGAGTGTGTGTATGTTTGTAATGAATAAACGCAAAAACTACTGTGCCGATTTCAAAAATTCTTTCACCATTGGAAAGCTACTTTCTTCGTGAGTAACATAGGCTATATTGTATTTTCCTAAGGTGTAAAAAGGTGTAAAAAAAATTACTCATAAAATTCTTTACATAACGTACGCTGCGAAAATTATTGACGATAGAACAAAATATTGTTCTACAATTTTAAAGAACACATTAAAATCTCCAATAATTCTGCGATAGCATATATACAACTATAATAGTTTTTTCACTATAACTGTTTTTTCATGTTACAGAATAGAAAAACTGATTATAAAAATTGATAAAAAACTGATGATTGACTTGGGCAACGCCAGGTTACACAGCTAGTAATTAATAATTTTTATTTCACTGTTATTTTTCAGTTAGTTGCTAAAACTTATAAAAACAATATGTTTCTGATTAGTGCATATAAAAATAGAGTACAAGTGGTTAATTTTTATTTAAAAATAATGTGTCGACCTAAATTTATCTCAAATAAATCGCGAACAAAGATATTATGATGCTGAAATATGCAGGATACGGTTGATCTAAATGATAATAATTGAACCAAATTGCCCAAAGCCTAATTTTATAGTTCAATATATTTTTCTATAATAATATTGGGTCGGGGAAAGTCTTTTCGCATATAGTATGTATAAACTTGTAATAAAATATCTGTAGCTATACTATTTGTACCTGGCTGGTTTTCATGACATTAAAATGGTGACATTTGAAAAAAGAATCAAATTTCATTTGCTTTTCTTTATGTCAAAATGAGCGAATCGAATTCAGAAATTAGATACATTTTAAAATTTTATTACCAAAAAGGCAAAAATGCAACGCAAGCCGCGAAAAAAATTTGTTACGTTTATGGACCTGATGGAGTGTCAGTTAGAATAGCACAAAGTTGGTTTAAGCGTTGTTTGTTGTTGTTGTTGGTTTTTCAATCCGGAAATTTTGATGTCAAAGATGCACCTCGTTCAGTGAGCAATTAATTTATACTTCTATAAAAACAATAATTTCAAATGAAAATACAAAACAATATCTGCCCTAGTAAAAAAGTTAACAAAGAAAACACGTAGAGCATTAAAATGATCAACATTAAAATTGTATTATTGCGACATTATCGTTAATTTATGGCATTTCATGTGTTTACTATTGTCAACCTAATATTGACCTATTTACGAAGGAACAAACAATCAATCAAATTGTCACGCCATTTTCCCCACAGGAATAGGCACAGACAATAGAGCGCCACTTGCCATGATCCTGACACATTTTCCTCGCTTCTCTCATATTCACAATTCTCTTCATACAGGCTCCACGGTTATGGGCACTGGGCAATTCTCGAGGATGTCTCCGATTTGGTCGGAAAATACCGTCCTGGGTTTGTTGTTAAAGCAAAACCCATCCACATCAGATTTATAAATCTCTTTCGTCAATCAACTTTCACTCATCCTTTCCTCGCAGCCTTAGCATCAGGGAGGTTGTTGTCCATAAGAAATGGAATTATTTATCAGAAATTAATTAAAATATTTATTAGTAATAAATGGCAATAATAATCTTCGTTTAGGCTTCAACTTCAGTAAACTTCAGTAGATAATTACTGAAAATGGTAAATTAATATAAATAAACTAATCAAATGTTTCAGATACACTTTAAATCTACACAGTAGTGAGAGACTCTACAAGTTGCAAGGACACTAAAATTTTCATGTGCGAACAGTTCTCTGACTCCGCATTGAATTTAAGCCTTATACCGTGGTGACTGTGGTGTAGTAGCAGTGCAATGATCATGCAAACCGAGAGCACGGGTTCGAAACAACTTACTCGTACGAATGTATCTTTGATATATGTGCTTTGGTCGTCCTATTTCTATGATACAAGCACTTTGATAGCTTAGATTAGAAATAAATAAAATATTCAACTTCATACAACTTATACAGTAACAGACGATGGTCCGGGCGGGGCGTGAAGAATCGCCATACCTTATTCAGGATGCCGAGTTTACATCCTAAGGTGTTCTTAATAACCCCGGTCCTATGGTTATATGTGGTCCTTTCGCATATAACCATAGGATCATCAATTTCAAGGAAGAGTAGAAAGGAGTTTACTCGACGTCTGACCTTATTGGCAGATGGTAAGCAAGAAGAGGTCCAGGAAGGCCGACGAATGAAAAAACTGACATATAAATAAAACCATTATACTTGTACAATGTGTAAAAGTCATATTGACCTAATTTTATAAACGTGAAGCTATAGAATTTCGTCTATAATGGTAGTTTAGACATTACAGATGAACGTGGTCTAGTAGTGATGAAATGGTCTCGCAAACCAAGAGCTTCCGGTTCAAAACTACTTGTCGGTACCAATGTATCTTTATTAAATGTATTTTTTTGCCTAAGGTATATCTATCTAAGCTACTAAACGTTCTTGTAATAAAGTAAAGTATATTAGTTTATATAATATGTTTTATTGTATGAAGAGAATTGTGGATGTGAAGGAAGCGAGGAAGTTGTGTCAGGATCGTGGCAAATGGCGCTCCATTGTCTCTGACTATCCATGTGGGAAAAAGGCGAGACAATTTGATTGATTGATTGATTTTCTTGATACAAGCACGTTTTATAAAGTTATAAATATTGAAGAAAATACTCTGTAAGCCAACTTCAAAAGGTTATAAATAATTAAATAATATGAAAATAACAAGGAGCTGTGTAAGGATCGTGGTAAGTGGCGCTCCATTGTCTCTGCCTATCCCTGTGGGAAAAATGCGTGACAATTTGATTGATTGATTGAAAAATACAAATAGATAATAAAGTAGAAAAGAAAATCGTTATAATTCATGTTTTAAGTGCGCATGTGCACGGCATTATCTAGATTGACGTCATTGGACCTATTTACCTATAGTTTACATATGACACTATGACCTTCAGGTCCTGAAACGGTCAAGCATACATTACCAGTTGTCTAGTCATGTAAAAAACACATCTCCTTATAGGGTTCACAGGTTCACAGAACGAATGGTTAGCGATTGGCTTATTACGCGTAAAGTTCCGGGTTCGACTCCCAGGCGGAGTTAAAAAACTTAACACTAAAGACTTAAATAACAATAAACGTACATATATAATAGGTAAAAATACATAAATAAATATATATTGAAAATATATCACTGCTACTAACAGTTATTGAACTGTACTAGGGGTGTATTCATGGACCGCACATAAACTTAACATGAGGCAGGATGCGGTCATATGCAGTTACAATAAATTTATTAATTAAAAGAATTTTTAGTGTATTTTCAGCATCTTTTAGGTACATTGTTATATGTACCTAAAAGATGCTTTGATTGATTGATTTTCTATCGTTTTTAAGAATTGTTTCTACCTCTTTAGGTACATTATAGTATTTTTAATATTTTTTTATTGTGACACGACATCTTACCTCGACCCTCATGATGATAAGCAAGAGGAGGTCCAAGAGTGGAGACGACTGAGAAAACCGAGTGTGTTCACAGCTGTCTCAGTCGCCGTCGCTATGCCGGTCAAAGATGCTTCTTCACTAGGCGATTGTTCTACAAAGAAAAGACGCACCGAACTTTTTATGTTGTGGCTTGGTATCGTCCCATCCTAAATTTCCTTCTACTTTCCTTTATTCCGCGCAATTCAAAGTTCGCGGGCTACGCCACGCCAGCCAATAGCGTGTGGCGCTAGTATGCACTTGTGTGTGAGTTGCCGCGGTGTGCACGTAAACAGTCGCCCTAGCAAGTGACATTGTTGAAACATACATCTATCAACTAAATACATTAATTAAATAACGAAGTGAGAAAATAGACAGTCGAAGCAGTTAGCCGTGATAACAAAGCAGTGCTAAACGAGTGCTAGTGCCGTTGGTCCGTGTTTCACGTCGAGTAATTGCCAGGTACCTGTCTTTCCTATACTTTGTTCACAGTGTTTCTCCATGCTGGTTATTAGCAGGTTTAGGTATCCCCAGGCTTGGATGCTGAGCTAAGCTAAGCATAAAACCAACGCAAAGCTCAAAATTGCAATATTAACTAAACCAAACCATAACATTGTTTTTGGTACCTTTCGAGCGCGAATTCCTATGGAGTGATTATATTGATCATAAATTACGAGTTCAATTTCTACAAATGAAAACTTCGTAATTATTTGATTCCAGTATAACACAATATACAGTCCAAATAAGTTGGTAAAACTAAATTAAACAGAAATCATTTTTTTAAAATCAAAAAATTATATAAATATTGCAGTTTTGTTTTGTGTCGTAGTGTTCGGATAAACATATGCTACAATAGGTATTTAGTTAGTTTAAATAAACAGTTGACCTAGCATTCAACAAATATATTATATTTTATGGATAGGTAGGTAGGTTCGATATTTTCAAAAAACTATAAAATATTCCTATTTATATAATAAACTATTCATAATAAATATAAAACAAAATACTCAAATCTATTAGTAAAACATTAACATTTAAATTCACTTATGTTTTGTTATTTATTCAAGCACTAATGAGTAATGACTCATTTGTTTGTTTATAACAGAATATTGCATAGTATCTATACATAATATATTATTTACATTATATTTTTTACTACATAGTTATATCGTTTATTAAACTATAGCTATGGCAGATAAAGAAAAGATTTATATTAAGCAAAGGGAATACATATTTAAATGCATGCAAATCTTGTATGACCTTTCAAAGAAGTTGAACAATAAGGATAAATTGAGGAGCTTCCATGCCAGGTACAAGAAGGTACATGAAGTACGATCCGATTTTCTGGATGTCACGGAAAAAATAAATGAAATTAAAATTAAATTAAATCCAGATTCTGATGTAGACTTTCAGACTGTTTTATCTTTTGACGAAATGTATTATGAGGTGATAGCCGCGGCCGACAGCATAGCCACTACAAGCGATTGTTCCTCAGCTACAACAGCTGATGGCAAAGCCACAGCTTCGTCACGCGTGCGTTTACCCAAACTTGACCTTCCCAAGTTTGACAGCCTTATCGAAAACTGGCAAACATTTCACG
This sequence comes from Tinea trinotella, assembly GCA_905220615.1. Taxonomy (NCBI): domain Eukaryota; kingdom Metazoa; phylum Arthropoda; class Insecta; order Lepidoptera; family Tineidae; genus Tinea; species Tinea trinotella. Next base: position 1,305,790 of record HG992319.1, on the reverse strand, counting down.
ATACGTTTGTTGCCTTAGTTCACAATAACGAATCTTTATCAAACGTCGAAAAGTACCATTACCTCATTTCTTGTTTGTCTGGTTCAGCTTTAACAATTGTAAAGGGTCTTCCGGTGACCACAGAAAACTATCAAATAGCCTTTACGGCATTAATAGACCGCTTTCAAAATAAAAGACTTATAGCGGCAAAATACTTAGACAAAATATTAAATTTTACTACATTAAAATCATCTTGTCTTGAACAATTATTAACTTTAAGTAATACTTTTTATGAGTCTGTAAGCGCACTCCAGAGTATGAATATTGATAATTTAGGCGATTACATTTTATTTCATCTTACATTTCGAGCACTCGATAGCGATACTCGAAAGAGATTCGAAGTTCAAAATGACAAGGAGATGCCTCACTTTGTTGATATTTTAAAGTTTCTTCAGGATTACGTCAAGATCCTAGAAACTAGTGAACACAAGCCCATCACTAGTTTCCATCAGCCACATGCTGCTGCATTCCCTAAATCTGGTAATAAGGCGACCGAGCCTCGTTTTAAGTCCAGTAAAAACTACAACTCGTCTGAAACTCAAAATGCCTTCTCTAAACAATTTAAGTGTCCATGCTGTGACTTTCAGCACAGCATATATAAATGTCCAAAATTTCAGACTTTCAACTCGTCTGCTAGGATAGCTTTTGTAACAAAAAAGAACCTGTGCGCTAACTGTTTGCGATTCGGCCACAGCGCAAACAATTGCTATTCCAAAACCTGTTGTTTGACATGCGGAGAAAAACATCATACACTCCTGCATAGCGACACGCCTACCTCTCTGGAATCAGACCCTTCTAGAGTGAGTCACGCCAGTACCAGTGCTCACATTGGGCACGGCCGCTCTCTTGTGTTGTTAGGTACGTGTACACTGCTGGCGCGCGCCGCCACTGGACCGCCGCAGCCTGTTCGCGCCCTTATTGACAGCGGAGCACAAGATTGCTTTATGACGACCGCCTGCGCTCGACGCCTTGGTTTGACTATGCGTCGCTGCAACCTCACAGTTTCTGGTCTAGGCCAAAATACAGTTCATCACGTCAAGGGTGTCACTGCGTGCACGATTTTACCCCGGGACCAACCGGAGCCACAGTTCGACATTCGCCCAATTGTGATGGATGCTGTAACCACAAATATGCCTACTGCTGCAGTACCTCATGCCGTACGACGTCATTTTCGTCACTTAAAACTCGCCGATGAAACTTTCGATCAGCCATCCGAAATTGATCTACTATTGGGTGCAGAATTATTCCATCTCATCTACGACGGACAGCGACTGTGTCCAGGGCCCGGATTACCTACCGCCCTGCACAGCATCTATGGATGGGTACTCACAGGAAAACTCGACTCCAAATGTCGACCACCTTCATTCGTTTCTTCTTTAGTTGCGTCTACCTGCGCCATAGACGAGGTAGTCCAACGTTTCTGGGAAGTCGAAGAACCCCCAAAAACCCGCCTTGCTGCTCCTGAAGATGAAGAATGCGAAGCCTTATACAAAAAATCGGTTTATCAAGATCCAGATGGAAGATATGTAGTGCCTATTCTACTAAAGGATCGCCCTATGCTTGGTGATTCATACAAGCATTCCGTCTCTCGACTTATAAATTTAGAAAAACGTCTTGCTAAACACGAACAATTGAAGCAGGATTACACAGCATTTATGCAAGAATACGAGTCTCTTAATCACATGCAACGTGTGAAGTCTGAATCCCCAGCTGGTCAGTACTTCATACCACATCATTGCGTCATTCGCCCAGAAAGTACAACGACGAAGCTACGTGTTGTATTTGACGCAAGCTGCAAATCATCAAACGGCCGGTCTCTTAATGACTTGGTCTACACTGGTCCAAAACTTCAAGCTGATATCACCGACATCATAACAAAATTTCGCCTCCATGCCGTAGTTTTCACCAGCGATATAACAAAAATGTATCGCGAAATATTAATCAGACCAGAGGATCGTCGGTGGCAACATATTCTTTGGCGGGAGTCACCGTCCGACTCAGTACGAGAATTCGAGCTCCGCACTGTCACTTACGGTGTGAGCAGTTCACCCTTTTTAGCAATTAGAACATTGCAACAACTAGCAGCCGATCATGGAGCTACCGGGCCACATGCTGCAAGAGTGGTACGCCATGATGTGTTCATGGATGACGTCATTACCGGGGCGCCATCTATTGAACAGGCTCTTCTATTGAAAAATGAGTTAACTCAGTTACTTCAATGTGCTCATTTTAAGCTCCACAAATGGACAAGTAATTCTTCTGATTTTCTAAACAATTTACATTCTGAACATGTACAAATTCCCAAATCATTTTCTGGAGAGGCTAATCAGGCTACTCTGAAGATTTTAGGAGTGAAATGGGATCCCGTGGGTGATTTTTTTACTTACTCCGCTTCACCAGTAAGCGTCGAGTGTACGAAACGTTCGATTTTGTCCAACGTTGCTCGTATTTTTGACCCACTGGGATGGCTAACTCCAGTAACGCTTATAGCAAAATTGCTCCTTCAAGATCTGTGGCGCCTGAAGCTCACCTGGGACGAACCTGTTCCGTATGATTTGGCGCGGATTTGGCATGAATTTGTTTCTGAATTAAATAATTTACATCTGATTAAACTCCCACGTTTAGTGGTGCCATCTGAAGCTACCACTTTTCAATTGATTGGTTTTTGCGACGCTTCCACGAAGGCGTACGGATGCTGTGTTTACCTACGTGCGGTATCAACCAGTTCCGTAACTTTGCATCTTCTTATAGCAAAGTCTAAAGTAGCTCCCTTAAAACCGCTTACGGTAAATAGACTGGAATTGTGCGGCGCGACCTTGCTTTCGCGAGTAATGAAACATTTATTCAGTCTACTTAGGGACAAAATCAACATAACTGATCAAATTGCCTTCACTGATAGCAATACCGTTCTGTCCTGGCTTCACACAGAACCGCACAGACTTAAAACATTCGTAGCACATCGCGTCGTCCAAGCTACAGACGCAGTTCGCGCATCTCAATGGCAGCACGTATCGACAGTCGAGAACCCCGCCGATTTTTGTAGCCGCGGCCTGAGCTGCTCTCAGCTCGCTGCCTGCAATCATTGGTGGTCGGGTCCCGACTGGCTCACTTGCGAGTCAACCCAATGGCCGATAAGCAAAGAACCAGAGCCACAGGAAGTGCAGAGTGAGCTGAAGTCCTCATCATTCGTCGCATGCACCGACGAAAAGAGAGCAGGAAAACATTCGGTTCACGCATTTCTTACTCGCTTCACATCATTTACGAGAATGCAGCGAACGTTAGCTTATTGCATCAGGTTTTCGAACAATTGTAAACTTACGCCTCAAATGCGAGTTTATAACGCACTAACTACAGAAGAGTTAGCCTGCGCATTAAATATTTTAATAAAACATGTTCAATCTACTGCAGAGTGGAAACTAGCCCGTATTGTATATACATTTCCGGGTAAAGACGGAAACGTTCGCGTAGTGACTATACGTACGGCTAAGGGCACTTTTACTAGACCCGCTAGAAAAGTTTGCCCACTTCCTATAGCCACATAGGTTATAATTTATCGAATAATCTTAATTTAGACTTAGTTTATAAGTAGTTTTATTATTAATGTTACATTAGTCTTAATTAGTTAGTAGTAAAACTAGATAGCTTCGGTAGTACATAGCGTCCATATGTTTATCCGAACACAAATTGCTTTTCTTGGCCTAGCATTCAGGAAAGGGTTTGCCTTGTGAAATCCCTGGCTGATTTCAAGTGGGGGGAAATGTTGTGGCTTGGTATCGTCCCATCCTAAATTTCCTTCTACTTTCCTTTATTCCGCGCAATTCAAAGTTCGCGGGCTACGCCACGCCAGCCAATAGCGTGTGGCGCTAGTATGCACTTGTGTGTGAGTTGCCGCGGTGTGCACGTAAACAGTCGCCCTAGCAAGTGACATTGTTGAAACATACATCTATCAACTAAATACATTAATTAAATAACGAAGTGAGAAAATAGACAGTCGAAGCAGTTAGCCGTGATAACAAAGCAGTGCTAAACGAGTGCTAGTGCCGTTGGTCCGTGTTTCACGTCGAGTAATTGCCAGGTACCTGTCTTTCCTATACTTTGTTCACAGTGTTTCTCCATGCTGGTTATTAGCAGGTTTAGGTATCCCCAGGCTTGGATGCTGAGCTAAGCTAAGCATAAAACCAACGCAAAGCTCAAAATTGCAATATTAACTAAACCAAACCATAACATTCATTATTCCTTAGTTCTCTAGGTCTCTGTAGCAAACCTTTCTGGAGTTTAATATAATCCCATTTAGCAACAAATGGAAAGCTGAATCAAATCCGTGAACATTGATTAATAAATTAAACAAATTTTATGCGGCTTACTATCGCGTTTATTTTGGTTTTGATTTTACAATTTCCGTGACCACGATGGCTGCAAAGCTCTCGAAACGTCGGAATAATAAAAAATTGTAAAATCAAAACCAAAATAAACGCGATAGTAAGCCGCATAAAATTTGTTTAATTTATTAATTTACAAATCCCTGAAGTCAACTAGCAAGTAGAAAGCGATCAGTAATCTCAAAGGGATAGTTTATTAGTAGCAATTGCTTTCTATTCTTAGGTAATTATAATTAGTTAAGTATTGTACGAGTGTTAGTACTAAGTAGTAGTTTTATTTATAACTAGCTGTGCCCGCGGTTTCACCTGCGTAAAATTAGGTTTATAACTGTCATAAAAAAGGAGGAGGTTCTTAATTCGACTGTATATCCCTTTATTGTTATTTATAACTCGATAGTCTCTGCCTATCCCTGTGGGGAAAAGGCGTGACAATTTGATTGATTGATTGATAACTCATATAAAAATGACAGACGTATATAAAAATAAATATAGAAAAATTCCAAACAGCTGAAACAATAGTCAATAGTAAAATATTGTTTTTTAAATTAAAAGTAACCTATGTTACTTCTAGTACCTCCAAAATTATGTGTACAACGTTTCATGATGATCGGTTAAGTAGTTGTTGTGTGAAAACGTAACAAACAAACTCACATTCACATATTTATTTTATTGTGACACGACATCTGCCTCGACCCGCCTGATGATAAGCAAGAGGAGGTCCAAGACTGACTGGAATAACCCAGTCAGTTTCCGGCTGCCCCAGCCGCCGCCACTATGCCGGCCTAAAGTGCTTATATTATTTAATTATATTAATTTATAATAATATTTAGCGCGCCCCTTACAATAGACAATAGAGCGCCCCTTGCCCCGATCCTTACACAACTCCCTTGCTTCCTTCACATCTACAATTCTCTTAATACAGGCTCTGCGGTTATGGGCACTAGGCAACCTAGCTTTCTTGAGGATGTCTCGGATTTGGGCGAAAACACCCTTTAATAAATATAAATATGTAAGAAATTTTGTTAATAAAAAAAGAGTAAGTTTTATTAACAAATATTTGTAAAGTTGAGAATCGATCGACCGAGAATCGAACTCGAGACTTTCGCATAACGGACTGGTGCGCTAACCACTACGCCATACTTCGTCAAACGTAGTCTTCTTAAACTTCGAAGGTAACAACAATGTTCATGTATGAAATTCTATTTAATTGGCCAAATGTTAGTTTGTATCGAAAAATTTGTCGAACTCACTTCAATTAATTGTGAAGAAAGGTTTAGTTTAGCACGTACTCATTATGTTAAAACGAAAAGTTAAAATTAATAATGGGTTTAAGTGTGAGAAATGAAATACAGAGTTTACCAGAATCCAACTTTTATAAAATAAATAGTTTCTGTAAACTCGAGTTAGTGAGAAACCAATCGACAAGTCGAATGCTTTGCCAGCCCATGTGTTCTCCTCATCCCATACCTTTAAGCGATGCGTAAAGAAGCACATTAAGCCGTCACAGTCAGCCGTGAACTGACTTGACTTTTACAGAAGTCAGATGTCGAGTAACAATAATAATAAAACTTTATAAGCGAAAAAGAGATCGCTATCTCTTGAACTCTCATCATCGGCCAGAAGACGTCCACTGCTAAACATAGGCCTCCCCCTTAGAACGCCATTCCGAACGACAAGATGACAGTTGCATCCACCGGTTATTCTTGACTTTCACTATGTCGTCATTCCACCTAGTGGGAGGGTTACCTACGATGCGTCTTCCGGTTCGTGGTCTTCACTCTAGAACCTTTCTTCCCCATCGGTTGTCGGTTCTTCGAGCAAAACGACAACCGATTTGAACTCTTACTTATCTAAATTTTACTGTAATAAGTATGCTGCCCATTTTCTTGCTTAATTATTGTCTCTGACACATTTCAGCACTAAATGTTAGCGCAAAAACTATAATCGTCACCTAGAATGCGGGTTCTATGATCAAAAATATATTTTATTTGTAAAATTATTAAAATTAAAAGAAAGATAAAGTCATAATGGTATCTTTGTACGATTACTATTTTTAGACTTAAGCCAACTTAACCATTAGGGGTCATTGTACTCGATTTGGTACAATGATAACTAAGTATGGCCTAATACAAATTTAGTTGGATTTGGATGGAAAAATATACACCCTATATTCACAATTGAGCACCACTTTCCACGATCCTGACTTAATTCTCTTGCCTCCCTCAAACATAAATTCTCATACTATGGCTCTATCTAGGTTTAAGGGCACTGCGGATTTCTGTTTATTTGTCCCCGATGAAAGTAAATTAAAAGTAGATTGACGAAAGAAATTTATAAATCTGATGTGGATGGAAGCGTTAATCGAGGCAGACCCAGGAGGGTGTTCTACGACTGAATCGGAGACATGCTTAAGAAAGCTGAGTTGCCTAGTGCCCATAACCATAAAGCTTGTATGAAGAGAAATGTGGATGTAAAGGAAGCGAGGGAGTTGTGTAAAGACCTTGGCCAGTGGCACTCCATTGTCCCTGACTATCCCTGTAGGTAAAAGGCGTGACAATTTGATAGATTGATTTAATTAAGGAACAGGGAATCCTCGTATTCAAAGTGATATCTAATATGGTAATAAAAAAAGAATCGCCTGAGTTATAATAAGGTATATAAGTATTTATTTTTTGCGAATGTATTGCTGTATTCTATTTCGGATATTTCAGCGTGGTTGTGGTGGATCCTCCGTGATCCATTAGATTGAAACTAAAGTCGAGTGCAGCGAAAATTTGAAGACAGTGAATGTGAGGAGTGCTGGAGAATATTTAAAATATAATATATTTAATATTAATTATGCCAAAGGAGAACGAGAACCCGGTGAGTGAGGCCTCTTCCTGCGGATCTTCCTATGGTAGAAAATCTTGAAGTGACTTGGGGGTTTACGAATAGCCTTGTTTGGGTTGAGAGTTGAAAAGATGTTTGCGTGTAACGTCTGTTACACGCAAACAACTGCAACTGCAAAGAAAGAATGCAAGCTTTTTACTGCTGTAAGTATCACAAGTCAGGGGAAGCACCCTTATTCTATCGCAACGCGTCTTTGTCTAACAATCAACATGTGGCTTTGCAGCTCATGTATTTTTCCCATCGTATAACCTTGGATCCTATTAGCAAGATATAAAAAATACTTATGCGGCAGCCGGACACTTTGTTGTTGTTATTGTTATGTACGGGCTCGTTTCCGCACTTGACCCCTCTGCGGTTTCACTGTGCGTTCTTCAGGAGGAGCCACCCGATCTCTTCCAGAAAGGCCAGGAGAGCCTTTTCGTTCCTGCAGACATCCAGAAGCGTCCTCGCCAGCCGGACACTTATTTAGTCAGTTTTTAATGTAGTCGTCGACATTCTACGACTTTCCCTTCTTTATTATTAGGCCAGTCGAGGTCAGATGTCGACTCTCAATAAAAATAATAAATAAGGCAATTATAGTTTGCTTAAAAATAATATACAGCTCTCAACAATGTGAACTTTACATGATCATACAAAGTAAAGCTAACCTTTAGATATGAGTCCGCCATTATGTCACGTGATCACAGATTACGCATACATTATAAAATGCAGCATACTACATTTATAATGATAAAGTTTTTTTTTAATATGCTCATTCAGAACTAATAAAAATAAGCATGAGAGTAGCGTTGAGCTGCCATTAAAGAGCGGATAGAATGAGGAATAGCACAATTCGCAATAGATGTGCTTTGAAATAAGATGTAGTGACAAGGTTTGACAAAGGAATGCTTCGATGGTTTGGGCACATGGAAAGGATGAGTCAAAATAGATTGACGAAAGGAATTTATAATTCTAATGTAGATGCGTTAAACAACGTAGGCCCAGGAGGGTGTTTTCCGACATCATATCGGAGGCATCCTAAAGAATGCTAAGTTGCTTAGTGCCCATAACCTTAGAGCTTTTTTGTAGAGAATTGTGAATGTGAAGGTAGCGAGAGAGTTGTGTCAGGATCGTGGCAAGTGGAGCCCCTTTGTCTCTGTCTATCCTTGTGGGAAAAAGGAGTGATAATTTGATTTTATATTTTAATTTAAATTAAAAATTATTTACAAGAATGATAATAATTTATGTATTTATTTAAATATATTATAATTATCTTATTATTAAGGGTTAACGGATCGAATTCTGTTTTAGAAAATGCTTGTTTTATGTATTACTATAGTACTCTATGAGCAACGTTAGGCTTCTTCTGACATCGCTGGTTTCCTATGCTAGGTTATAACGCAGTTTTAGTGTTTTTTTTTTAATATAAATATTGTAAATGATTTACGCTTATTAGCCATTTTAATAAGCCAACTAACGCTAATAAAGCTAATTAACTTTGTAATAGAATAGAAAAAAGTGGTCTTAGTTTGTGATTAAACATATTTTACTTACAATGACGTTTCGGTTCTATCGCAAAACCCAAGTCAACTGCTATAAATAGACATGCTAAACTTGAGTATAAGTAAATTTATACAATACGCACACAAATGGCAAACCATCGATGTTTATACATATACATCGATGTGTCAAACAAATTCCACGTAGCAATATAAATTGGAATGACATGACTAAATTGCTAAGCTGGAGTTCTCCATGATAGTGAAAAGTCCCGGGCTCGATTCCCGGTATGAGCAAAGATTTATTTTATAGCTTTTACTTGTAATATTTAGATATTTATAAAAAAAAAAATAGATAGAAAAAAAGAGGCGGATATTTGCTCCGGGTCTGGTTGACAAAGAGTGACCCAGTCTGCTTATCCGAAGTAGTACCACCACAGTATACAGACCGTGAAGTGGCTTAGTCGCGTTTCAATCAATCAAATTGTTACGCCTTTTTCCCACAGAGTTAGGCAGAGTCAATGGAGCGCCACCACTTGCCACGATCCTGACACAACTCCCTCGCTTCCTTCACATTCACAATTCTCTGGGCACTAGGCAACCAGGCTTTCGTTAGGATATCACCGATATAATGTCGGAAAACACCCTTCTGGGCCTGTCTTGTTTAACGCATCCATCCAAATCAGATTTATAAATTCCTTTTGTCAATCTACTTTTACTCATCCTTTCCATGTGCCCAAACTATCGAGGCATTCTTTTGTCAATACTTGACACTACATCTTCTTTCAAACCACATCTGTCACGCACTGTGCTATTCCATATTCTATCCGCTATCGTCACTCCACATACACTCCTTAATGACCGCATTTCTACAGTGTTAATTCTACTCTCATGCTTCTTCTGTCACACATGACATTCACTTCCATACATTAATGTAGGAACAAGTACCGCATTATGAACAGCCATCCAGTAAAGGAAAGTCGTATTTACAGTTATTTAACACTCCAGCTTAACATCAGAAGTCAAATCACAAGTGGCTGCTGTCACATATTTCAGATGCCGGCCTTACATTAAGTTACAAATAAATTCAGGACATAAATTGTAAACATGCTCGTAAAATACTTTATACCTAAACTTTATATTAAAAATGATGAAAGGCTAATGGACATAAAAGATAAATTATACAATTTAAATAGACATGTTAAGTTATTAAAGAGTGGCAGGCAGTGGTACCCAGTCTGCCGATCCGGGGTTAGTACCACCACTTACAATTAGTATACAGACCGTGAAGTGATTTGGTCACGTTTCGGGATCAGCTTGTAAGTTGCCGGTTCCATCCAGGCCGGCATAGTGGATGTGATTGCTACTCACAGTTATTGAATTGTAGTAGCAGTGGCATTCATTCATGGACCACACACCAGCGGAGTGCTGTCATATGTCGAGTCACAATAAAAAAGTTAAGTCATAGTTAAGAGAAGAAAACAATATACAAGAAATAGAATATACAGAACTTGAATAAAAAGTAATAGATGAAAATATAAAATAAATTAGATAAGTTATCGGCATTGGAATCATAAAATACAATATATTACACTAATGAAATCTATGCTGACTGTATCCTAAATACTACGGTGAATTTTCCGAGGAACTCTTTTACCTTGTTAGCTTGTCCTACTCATCACTGCAAGTTTAGGGAAAGTTTGATTGATTTTTATTGTGTCTTGACATCTGGCCTTAACTTGTCTGATGGTAAAAGCGCCGACTTAAAAAATCAGGGATATTCTTTAAAAAAGTGTAAGGGTAACGAGATAATTACGGTAAAATGGCGCTCTATTGTCTGCCTGGCCCTGTATGAATTAAAGCATAATGCTAAAAACAAGTTTTAACATCGTAAAGAAACAATTAAATAATAAAATCTGCAATTTAGGTTAAAACGTTGACATTTGACAAGATTAGAAAGTTTAGTACCAAACGTAATAAATTGCAAAATCACGACGAAAATAACTAGACGTATAATATTTATTCATAGTTTTTATTAAAGAAGGGTAGGCAGTGTAGTAGACAGACTGTAGTGGGCATTTGCCCAGTATGCCGATTCGGGGTAGTACCACCAACTACCCCGGGTAGTACCAAATCGGCATAGTGGTTGCTACTGCTACTTGCAGCTACATTATACTAGAGCTTGTATAAGATAATTGTGGATGTGAAAGAAGCGAGGGAGTTGTGTCAGGATCGAGGCAAGTGGCGCGCTATTGTCTCTACCTATCCCTGTTGATTGATTGATCCTCAAAGAAACCGTATATTCATGAAAAATGCCTAAACTAAGCTACTATAACTGCTTGTATCATAGACGCTAAGCTATCAAAGTATATCAAATGTAGGGAGACCATTACTATTACTTTAAGTTAACTCTTACCGGATTTTTCTCCTGTGGATTTTCCATATTTTAAAATTCACAGGTAGAACATAGAGATATATACATATTATATCTTATGAGTGTAACTAATTGTATATCTCTATGAGGTAGAAAGGCTTTTAAACTATTTTAAAAGTAACGCCATTTTATTTTCTAAATAACCATTTTTAAATACAATATAGGGCCCATAACCGTATAAAGATAATTGTGGATGTGGGGGAAGCGAGGGAGTTGTGTCAGGATCGTGACAATTGTCGCTCCATCGTCTCTGCCTGTCTCTATGGGAAAAAGTCGTGACAATTTGATTGGTTGATTGGTTGATGAATATCTACATAATAATAATATCTACCTTGTAATAATAAAAATAACTAAATATACATACATCAGACTGCCAAAGTAATTATTCCTACGCCCACGCTTGAAAAACAAAGGTTAAATGGATCAACTAACGTTTCCTAACAATGTAGGCACTAAAGAACTTTTTTAAATGGGACACGACGTGGATTTGCTGATTTAGCATCCAAGAGCGCAGGTGGCAACGTTAAAGGCTTCGGTTAAAGGTTATAAGGTTCTAAAATAGAGAGGAATGCTGACGAAGTATTCCACTTCTCGTTTAATCGATAATAAAACTTTATAGTTTGTCAAACGGATGGGGCACATGGAAAGGATGAGTGAAAGTAGATTGACGAAAGGAATTTATAAATCTCATGTGGATGGATGCGCAGGCCCAGGAGGGTGTTTTTCGACCAAATCGGAGACATCCTCAAGAAAGCAAGCTTGCCTAGTACCCATAACCTTAGAGCTTGCATGAAGAGAATTGTGGATGTGAAGAAAGCAAGGGAGTTGTGTCATGATCGTGGCCAGTGGCGCTCCATTGTCTCTGAGGCGTGACAAGTTGGTTCAATTTGATTTCATATAGTTTAGATCCGATTGGGTCAACAGAATGTGGATGTGCGTTTATCGCGGGAGTGAAGACGATAGAAGAGCTTCTCAGAACTCTCTTCGTCGTATAAACGACTGGGGTTACATTACCAATCAATCAAATTGTCACGCCTTTTTCCCACAGGGATAGGCAGGGTCACATTAGCAGCCGTGTAACTAAAAAACTATTTAAGAATGGTAGACAGACGGTTGGTGTTGATTGGCGCTGGCTGCCAACGTAAGGTGTTCTTGAACAGACCGTGAAGTAACTCTGTCGCGTTTCAGGATAGCTTGAAAGTTGTCGTATCTAACTAGGCTTTAATGAATACGACATAATAGATGCGACTGCTACTTGCAGCTATTTACCTGTAGTAGCATGCTCAGAACTGACACCTAAATGACATTAGGCGGGGTGCTGATGGTTCATTTATGGGCTTCCTAGTCGAATCGTACAAAATTCCAACTCATTCTTCCTCTGCTTACGACGAATCTTTTACAGTCTCTGCAGCTCACCAGTGAAACAAGCTTTCCCTGACTATCAGACAAGCCCCAACTATCAACTTCAAACACCTACTTATCGATCACTTTTTAAATAAACAAACCTTATTCCTATAACATCCTTATTACCTTATACATGTGTTTAATTTTATGTATATTTGTGTATATGTTGCCTAATGTATGTGTATGTATTGTTTATATTTTCATAACAAATATCAATCAATCAATCTAATTGTCACGCCTTTTTCCCACAGTGATAGGCAGAGACAATGGAGCGCCACATACTACAAATATCAAATATCATTTTAAAATTATATTAAATCTTTATAATAAATAGTTTGCACCCAGCCAATCACAGCACAACACAACAAACGTTAGCTGGTAGATAATAAATAAATAAATGAAGAGCTGAAATCAGAATTATTCTGACATCTGAATTGTTTTAAAGATATTTGTATCGAAGAACCCACAGAGCAATTTTTGAATTCAATCCTTACCAGTTTTGCTTACCTGGCTTACCTTTCACCTGCTCTGATAGAGCGTGACGCGAGCGAGGACGTGGCAGCCATGGCAAAAATATTTGAAAAATCTTTGAACACCAGTTTTCTACTTTATTTCATATAATAGGGTTCTAAAATACACCGATTTTGAGGCTTCTAAGTGAAACACTTCAAAGCGAAAAGTTACCAAACCCTATTAGAGACTGTGAATGTAATATTTTGTAAGTATTACTTTATAAGAGTCTTAAGTAAAGCGAGTCAATCGATCAAAGTAAGCAAAGAGAAAGAGAAAGACAATGGAGCGCCATTCGCCACAATCCTGTGTCCCTCGCTTCCTTCACATCCACAACTCTCTTCATACAAGCTCTACGGTTATGAGCACTAAACAACTCAGGAAACCATTTCTTGAGGATGTCTCTGATTTCGCCGGAAAATACTCTCTGACCTAGCCTCCAACCACATAAGACTCATAAATTAACTTACAAATGCTAAAATAACTAAGAAATCCTAACATAAAGCATAAGTAATGAAAACAACATATATATTTATAAGTAAATGTGCGCGCGCGTATGGCATAGCCGCCCAATGCATGCGCGTTTTATCGCTTGACAAATCATCAAATTGGCAACGCAGCGGCCACATTCTTGTCCGTGATGAGCGGCAACGTAGCATCGAGACGCGCGCGCAGAAAACTGCAGCCTAACTCGAACGACTTTCAAATAACATTGCCATTTGCCAGCACAACACTGAAATTTGCATTTTTAAATTCAACAACATCCGCTTAGTCATGCAATTTTTTAACAAATCAAATGTATGCGCTTTCATTTGATATTTATTCTAAGTTATACATACCAACGGTGTTACTGTACTAAATTATGTACTGTACTAGATAACAATCAATCAATCAAACTATCACGCCTTTTTCCCACGGGTATAGGCAGAGACAATGGAGCGCCACTTGCCACGATCCTGACACAACTCCCTCTCGCTTCCTTTACATCAACAATTTTATTCATACAAGCTCTAAGGTTTACTAGATATTACGACGTGAAAGTAAAATACTACCTAACGCTAAAAAATGTTTTTTCACAATTCTCTTCATACAAACTCTATGGTTATGGGCACTAGCTTTCTTGAGGATGTCTCCGATTTGGTTGGAAAACACCCTCCTGAGTCTGCCTTGTTTAACGCATCCATCGACATGAGAGTTATAAATTCTTTTCGTCAATCTACTTTCAATCATCCTTTCTATGTATCCAAACACATCGATGATCCAAACCATCGAAGCATTCCTTTGTCAAACCTTGTCACTATATCTTCTTGTGAAGGAAGCGAGGGAGTTGTGTCAGAATCGTGGTAAGTGGCGCTCCATTGTTTCTGCCTATCCATGTGGGAAAAAGGCGTGACAATTTGATTGATAATTGTTTTTTTTTATTTTTAGCCTAATTAATATGGCGTACTTTATTACGATGTGACTCGACATAATATGACAGACAGCACACCCCGCGTGATATTAAGCTGGAGTGCAATCCATAAATGGAGGCGGCGGATACTACAATTAAATAACTGAAAAATTTTAATAACCGAAAACTTTCAAACTGATCCCGAATCGCAACTGATTCGCTTGACGGTTTCTTTTTTTCACTTTTTGCACTCGAAACTAGACAGGAGGGGTTCCTTTTAACCTTATAATAATACGAAAATAGGTAAGTATAATTATGTTAGACTAAATTCTTTATTCAAACTTTTTATATGGTGAAATATTTAAAAAAATATGTTATTTCAAAAATTTTATAATTCTTAACAAAAGTAAAAATAAAGTAAGTCTATAACCGTAATACTCGTAGTAACAGCGACTGAGGCTGAAACTGGATCGGTTTTTTAGTCGTCGGTGTTCTTACTTACCACTAGGCAAGGTCAGATATAAAGTCTTAATAAAAAAAGAAATAGTTAGTACTCGTAATCGGATTATACCAAATAACGTAATTAATAATGTCGTCGTGAATTCTCTATACTCGATTCCAGACTAGACGATTCTTCTACATGAAAAAAAAAGTTGCAAAATGAAAAATCATATCATTTACTTCGTAACTTTTCAGATCTTTGGTCGATTTCTTTCAATCTGCTTGGGTTACGATACTAATCTCATCTCATTGAGTTTACATCAGACTGCCCCAATCTAACTTAGACCTTATCTACAATGCTTCTATTCTAGCATCGTAAAATGCAACTCAGCAGAACGTAATGTAGAATAATTAAAAATTGACGTAAATCATATATTTTCAGCTGAATATATTGTACGCAATGAGAAATTGAATTAGGATAAGTATTTAAGAGTACATGAGAGATTCAATAACATGCTACTTAAACAAATAATTAAGAAATTAATAAAACTATATAGAGTTGGTTAAGCTTTAAGCTTTTGAAATAATATAAATATTTACGAGACATTTTGCTTCCATTCTTAAATCAATCAATCAATTTGTCACGCATCATATCTAACGGAGACATACGAGTAGGCAGAGACAACAAAGAGCCACCTTCGACTTTTTTTTTAATTTTTTTTTTATTGTGACTCGACATATGACTGCACCCCGCTTGATGTTAAGCCAAAGTGTGGTCCATGAATGAATGTCACTGCTACTACAATTCAATAACTGTGAGTAGCAATCACATCCACTATGCCGGCCTAGATGGAACCGGCAACTTACAAGCTGATCCCGAAACGTGACCAAATCACTTCACGGTCTGTATACTTGTGTACTTCCTCACTATACATCCCCAATTCTCCACATACAAGCACTATGGTTATGTGCAAACAGACCCCTGTTTCTTACTTCATGAACTTTATATAATACAAAAATATTATCTAAGCAAAAAAATGTTTTTTGCTGAATTTAAGTCACTTATAGCACGACGTAGTGACGGCGACTAAGGCAGCCGTGAACTAACTCGTTTTTTTCAGTCCTCGTTACTCGTGGACCTCTAATTGCTTATCATCAGGCGGGTCGATATCAGATGTCGTGTCACAATAAAAACAAACTTTTTTCAGTAGCATTCAACGAGATAGACGATTTACATTGTATATATAATAAATACATTGTATGCAGTATAGAATGTTAATATTGTAAAATATGCAAAACATATGAAATACCTATAACATACAACAAACATAATGCGGTCAAAGTGCAAAATTATATTTTAGTCCGTGAATTTGGTATTATGCCAAGTGTTTTTCACCAAGACCACCAACAACATTGACAGGCTTTTTTAAATATATTTTTTGCATATTCGTGTTCATTTTATATTAAAGGTAATAATTAAGAAGTTGCTTGGAACTAGAGATGTGCTAAAAACAAGTTATACCGCGTTCTCAAATTCAATGTATACCAGAAAGAGTACTCAGTCGAATTACTCGAAAAATGAACAGGGTTGCGACGATGATGGAATACTACACTACACATTACACGCAGAAATATTTTTCTCTGTGTATTCGAGAACTACACATTAACTGTATCCAAAACGTTTAAGGGAAATTTTATGATGTATCGGACATTAGGTGAAAATGAAAATACGCCCTGCACCACAAAATAATCGATTAAGTACTAATTTTAACCGAGGATTCGTGATGATATAAACTAAGTTATTCGGCCAAGTATCATTAGGAATTATTAGTATACTAATAAAGAATTTACAAAATACCGAATACTCTAAGTACCGAATAGTAAACAAGTATTCGGTGTATCACTACTTGGAACATTCCTTGTTTTAATAAAGAAAACGTGATTAGGTGATTCAAAATTCACATAAAATCACTTTATTGTGAATAAACAGCATACTTGTGCTCCTTTACATTGTTGTCAAATGATTTTACAACTACGTTTGGCTGAGAAAATGTTCCGTCGAGAAGGTCACGTTAAACTGGACAATATTGTCTGTCAAAAGTTGACAAACAGTACGAGACTCTCGAAAAAATGCAACATTCTCCAATTGGTCAAATAATGACAGATGCTATAAAAAAAATGGTAGACAGTGGTGCCCAGTCTGCCGATCCGAGATAGTACCACCACTTACAAGTATATGTACAGACTGCGAAGTGACGCGTTTCGGGATCATCTTGGAAGTTGCCGGTCGCAACTAGGTCGGCATAGTGAATGCGACTGCTTTAACTTGTAATTAAACTGTATTACCTCCATTTGTAGACCGCACTCCAGCTTAAAGTCTGGTGCTGCCATATGTCCAGCTATTTAGCATTTCCTACCGTATTATGGTCTCCTAGTGCTTTTCATATTATCACGACATAATATGATATTCGAAGCTACTAAAGTGCTTGTATCATAAAAATAGGATGACATAACTACATACTTCCAAGATACATTGGTATAGTCTGCCTAAGCCGAAATGACGCGCCCCTCCACCGCATTTGCGCACACGAGAAAATATATGTATTAAAATATGAATGCAACACACCGAAAATGCAATTGTAATTCAGTTGCTGGTTAGACAGAAAAAGAGGAGCACGCTGATGCAGTATAATTAGAAGTATTTGCATTCACACATTTAAATAAACTAATAAAGTGGAGGGGCGCGTCATTTATAGTTAGACAAGCTATACCGGCACATGCACTGATTGCGAACGATGAAGCCCGCTCCACATTCTTGTGAGATATTCTCGCGAGAATCTCAGGAGATTCTCAGCGAGAACTGTAGTGAGAACACTCTTCGGGTCCACACTCTGTTGTGTTCTCAAATAGTTCTCACTACAGTTCTCACGCTCGATGAAGATGGACGCTGAAGTGACCGCTGCGGCAAGTTTGCTGTTATACGCTTTCGCATATTTTAATTATGTGTATATTAAAGACTAGCTGTGCCCACGATTTCACCCGCGTAAAATTAAGTTTATAACAGTCATAAAAAAGGAGGAGGTTCTCAATTCGACTTTTTTTGTATTTATAACTCGATAACTCATATAAAAATGACAGACGGAAATAAAAAAAAATATGTATTCCAAACGGATAAAACAGTTAATTGGAATTGGAAACTATAGTAAAAATATATATTTTTAAATTAAATTAAACCTAAGTTACTTTTAGTACCTCCAAAAATAAAAACAAACAAACTGACATTTATAATATAATAGGAAAAAATTTTTTTGACATACAACTTTTATTTTTCGTTTTTTTTTTATAAAAAGTATTTTATTTTACTTCTGACACCTCCAAGAATATGTGTACAAAGTTTCATGATGATCGGTTGAGCAGTTTTTGCGTGAAAGCGTAACAAACAAACGGACATTCACATTTATAATAATAGTAGGCTAATAATAATAATATATATAATAATTTGTTTTCAATGCTTAACAGCTTGATATATTTTCTTTAGTTTACCCAAAATAAATTTATGAACGCACGCAATTTTGTATGGGAAAATGTTTTTTCTTTTATATTATTTATTATAAAAGAATTTTTCTAAAATAAACATAGCCTAAGTTACTCCTTATTAAATCACCTGCCAATAAAAGTCCCGTCAAAATCGGTCCAGCCATTTCAGAGATTAGAACAAACAGACAGACAAAAATTGTAAAAAAATGTTATTTTGGTGTATGTATCGTATATATATTCATATACATGTAGTAAAAAACGGTTAATTCAATATTACAAACAGACACTCAAATTTTATTTATATGTACAGATAATCATGATGTTTTAGTTTTTTTTTCTAGTAAATGTAAAACATTTATATTCCACAAAAATTCCAACTTTAGTTCGTTTGTCCAAGTTACGCTCAAATTGACGCCACGCGCTACACAACCGTCCAAATCGGCGGCTTGCTTATTAAAGAGTGGTAGGCAGTGGTACCGAGTCTGCCGATCCGGGGTAGTACCACCACTTACAAGTATACAGACCGTGAAGTGATTTGGTCACGTTTCGGGATCAGCTTGTAAGTTGCCGGTTCCATCTAGGCCTGCATAGTGGATGTAATTGCTACTCACAGTTATTGAATTGTAGTAGCAGTGACATTCATTCATGGACCACACTTTGGCTTAACATCAAGCGGGGTGCTGTCATATGTCGAGTCATAATAAAAAATATACTGAGAAACATGCGAGTGTGGAGTCAGTACACGTTCTCACCCGTTTTCGCGTTCTCGCGCTCTTTGTCTCGCGCCAAAAAACCGACAAAAGCTGGAGAACAACGAAGAGAACTGAGAACGAGAAAAGAACTGAGAAAAGAATTGGCCGCTTGCTTCCACATTCTCGTTTCTCACATGTTTCTTGCGTTCTCGCAAGAGTGTAGAGCGCGCTTGACTCAAATAGCTTTGAACCTTGAACAGCTTGAGTGTTTGTCCACGTATATCTTTTAGATTTTATGTAGTAGTATGGGGATTGAGACTATGACAAAGGCCTTGGCAAGATCCAAGATTACCCAGCACTCCAAGAAAGTTAT
The DNA here is from genome assembly GCA_905220615.1 of Tinea trinotella. Taxonomy (NCBI): domain Eukaryota; kingdom Metazoa; phylum Arthropoda; class Insecta; order Lepidoptera; family Tineidae; genus Tinea; species Tinea trinotella. Next base: position 1,286,224 of record HG992319.1, on the reverse strand, counting down.
GCATAAAAATAAACTTCACCCACAGTCGAATTATAATATGTATTATTTGTTCATAGTATTTGTGTTTTATAATCTTAGAACGTAAGTATTATGCATATAATTCGTCTTTCAAATGTGAGTCAATTATGTACAAAGTTATAGTTATTTAAGCTATAAATGTGTTATGGACTAATATAATAAAACATAATGTACCTAAGTATTAAAACATTAAATTTTCCTTCATAAATTACAATTAAAAGCGAAAAGAACCGAGCGGACGCAAGCAACCTCGTGTTTTGCAATAAATTACTGCGCGAGCGCACATCACGCTTGTGTGGGTGACCGAGGGTACGTCACCTTGGAACGAGGCCCCACAGGGTATATATACCCGTCTCGCTTTAACGATACGCCAAACACGCAAGTGAAAACGGTACAGCTACACACCGTAGACAGATGCTTTCAGAAACGCTACGCGGCTTCGCTTGGCCCGCCATTTTTATTTGCTTCTTTTGTTGGATATAGTTTTAAGGATCTCGCTTACAGTTTATTTCTTGAACGGAAGGCTTTTATGATGAGACTCGACTGTTAATGGTATGCTATTTATAGAAATATAGTTTTCGATTTTAGTATGTACTTTATAGTTTCTAGTTTGAGAACGTGTTTTTGAATTGATATCTCTTTGTTGCGTTCTTTTAACAAATGTTAGGTTATGAGTTGACATTTGATATATAATGTAGTTATTTTGTAACTATATTTTGATGTATTTATAAATAATATCAATTTTAACATTAGTTAGCAAAGTCATGATTAATAATATTATATTTTAATGTTTCTACTTGGAATAATTCATTATTTTGTTCTAGAATGTTCTAACAACTTCTAGTATGATTAGGAAGGAGGTCAAGATGTTGACAGAGATTAACTTAAAAATCATGTATAATTACGTATTAAATTTAAAATATTTGCAGGAAAGAGGATATCCGCCATGCCCATATTAATAGAGCTCATACATAAGTCATCTGTTATATTGGGCTCAGCTCGCTTCCGGTAGCAGCATAGTGGCGATGTCTGAGGCAGAAAACTAAGTCGTTTTTTTCATCGATGTTTTTTTTAGTCGTCGGCGCTTTATTAGACCTTTGCTTACAAACATGCAAGTCTAGGTCAAAATTTGGATGTGGACTGATAATCCTGGAAATTGGGGACTTTATTTTGCTGGTAGGAAGTGAGACGTGATAATTTATTAGATATTTTTTGTTGAAATGACCGAAATAAAACGCGTAATATTTGTGAAAGTATTAATTAATTAACGGACATGATCTCTAGCCTATCATGTCCGCCATTTCATACAAATAAAAATCAGTTGAATTTATGGGCTAACGTTATTAGATATTTTTCTTTCGAATCACCGAAATAAAACGCATTAAATAATTAGGTAATTAGCGGACATGATCTCTAGCTTATCATGTCCGCTATTTATACAACTAAAATTTATCATCAATTAAATTTAGCAAACGTGTTCATTTTTAAAAGATTTTAGAGAAAATGTCGATATTTTCATAAATACACAATTGAAATCTTGTTATAAAATCCAACTTATATTTTCAATGACGTTAGTGGGTATTGACGTGATAAAAAGTGATAAGGAGTTTCAATGATAACCTAAACACATTTATACATTGACACAACAGAATCATAATGGAGGGAAATATTTACACAAACCGAGTGCACGAGTCAAAAACCACCCACCGGTACCAATGTATCTTCGATATATGTACTTTGGTTGTCCTGTTTTTATGGTACAAGCACTTTGGTACCTTAGTATAGAAATATATTTAAAAAAGAGATATTTCTTCCGGGTCTGGTTGTCACAGAATGGTAGTCAGTGGTGCCCAGTTTGCTAACTTTCAAGATGACCCTATGTATGTAACCCAATCGAGGTGATACAACCCCAAATCGGCAGATAGGACAAATATTAGTCAACAGTTCCTAATATTTTTTTAAGATATAGACAAACAGATATAATTATTTTTTGCACAAAAAACGGAATGCATAGAAAGACAATGAAAATCACATATGTTAATGTAAAAATGTCATTAATGGCTGAAAGAGATATCTTTTTAGTAAAAACATTGACTAATAAATTAAACAAATTTTATGCGGCCTACTATCGCGTTTATTTTGGTCAGAATAATAAAGAATTGTATAGTCAAAACCAAAATAAACGCGATAGTAAGCCGCATAAAATTTGTTTACTTCATTAGTCAATGTTAGTACTAAAAAGCCATCTCTTCTAGGCAACCTAAAGATAGTAAACTAGATTTGGGATTAATAAGAAATTAATACTAATAAAAGTTTATATGTTTTTTAATTTATAAAGGACCTAATAAGTTTTATAAACTGTATTTATATAAAATATAAGTATTATTCCTATGACCTTGGATCCTTCAAGAGATGCGTGAAGAAGCGCCTTTGGCTGGCATAGTGACGGCGACTGAGGCAACCGTGAACTAACTCGGTTTTTTCAGTCGTCGTCAATCTTGGACCTCCTCTTGCTTATTATCAGGCGGGTCAAGATCAGATGTGTCACAATACAAATAAAAATAATTCTGATACATCTAACCTGATGGTAAGCTAGGGTAGGTCCAAGAGTGCCGACGACTGAAAAAACAATTAAGTTTAGCGTTGTCTTAGTCATCGTCACTATGCCTGCCTGAGGTGGTTTATGAACTATATATATTTAATGTATCTTAACTAAATTATGTATAAATAAGATATATAGAAAAATATGGTATACGATGTGGTTTAAAAGAAGATGTAGTAACAAAGAAGAAATGACAATGGAATATTTGGTGATTTTTTACTTTGAAGGTAGATTGACAAAAAGAATTTATAAATCTGATGTAGATGAAGAATGCCCAGAACGGTTTATTCTAACTAAATCGGAGACATTCTCATGAAAGCTGGATTGCCTAGTGTCAATAATGTATGAAAAGAATTGTGGATGTGAAGGAACCTAGGAAGATGTTTCAGGATCGTGGCAAGTGGCGCTCCTCGGGAAAAAGGCGTGTCAATTTGATTGATTGACAATTTTATTATGTTATATTGTAAAATTTAAATTCACTCTGTAATTTTATTGCTGAAACTTACTTCCTAATCATTGTTTACATATATCAAAATAACATTGCAGGTGCTTTTGAACCCCTGTTCTTGGTTTACATGACCATCGCCCTACAGATACACCACGGTTGGCTATCCACATCCTTTCCATGATTTTTACATTATAACGTTATAGACACTATAGATCAGGGAACAAACCGGGTGTCTGTCGCATGACCCGCTCTGACCCAGCGTTCGTTTTTTTTTAAATTGTGATTCGACATCTGTCCCCCATGATGGTAAGCAAAAGGAGGTCCAATATCGTTGCAAATAAGTTTGCCTCTTTAGTAGTATTTTTTTGCATATTCCAATGCTATAAATTACATAACCATGGTTGGTAGGCAACCTGGATTGACAAGAAATTCGACTGAAGACGAGAAAAAACCTAAGACGACTGAAAGAACCTAAGATTTTGTACGAGTAAGACGAAGCGCAGCCCGCCTCATCTTACAAAACCTTAGAAAAGAACAGTTACAATATACGGTTGACTCAGTCGCCGATACTATACTGTGAATGGAGAATATTGACTGACTTGTGGAATAACCTGCCTCTCCATATCAGAGTAACCCATACCAAATAGGCACATCTTTAACCCTGCGGTCACACTCGGCGAGGGGCAAGAGAATTGGCGAGGGAAATGAGCACAGACATAGTGTGGTTGCGTTACTCCGATCCTGCCCGCCGATCCATTTTACTGCATTCAAAGTTAAAATGTCGTCCATAGGAGCCTAAGATTTTGTAAGACCAACGCGCGGACCTCGCTGTGTCTCGCCCAAGAGGCCTAGGTCAAGACTAGTGACCATGTACACCATGTACCATGATGTCTAGATCGGAGCAACGCGATGAACATTGCGAGTAGGGAAGTGTGTGGCTGTTAGGGGCAGCGCGAAGAGTTTGGCTGTAGCATAAACAATGGTGTATTCATACTTCCTTAAACAATCTAATCAATAACCAGCATATAAAATCAAAGCATATTAAGGCGACCGTGGTGTAGTGGCAGTGCAATGGTTACACAAACCGAGAGCACGAGATCGAGACCACCCACCGGTCGACCAATGTATATAATCTTTGGATCTTTGATTTAGTATGTACTTTGGTTGTCCTGTTTCTATAATACAAGCACTTTAGTAGCTTAGTATAGACATGTTTATATAATATAAATATACATAAAATATACAACGAATGTTCACTTATCAAATTCTATTCTTAGAAACTCAATAATCTTTAGCGAGAAATAATATAAAAAGCCGCACAGTACAAATAACGGTGCGCAATAAAATCCCACGTTACACAAAAACATAACCTCTTTAAAATTATCAATTCATTAAAAAATATACTAAACTAATTACATTTAACTTTTTTATTTTATTTATTATTGTTTTATTGTATTTCCCTCCACATATGCACCCCGCCTTATGTTAAGTCCTTAACCTTCGGCATACAAGGTGAATAAAAATCCTTCCCCGTACAACGTGGGGTTAAAATAACCCCTTAGTAAATATCTATGTATTGATTATATTATTTAAATACAACGGCTTAGATAGGGTTTTTGGCTTAATAAATTATAAAGTTATTATTAAAATCCAATATAATAAGGAAAATAAACTTTAATCATAAAAAAAACACAAAATGCAAAAGTACTCTAAAATTCAACGAATTTTCCTTAAATCTAAAAAGAATAACGTGAGACGTTTTTTATTTATAGGAACTTTTGGTCTAAGTCAAAAATATAAAACTAGAAATAATTAACATTATAAAAAATATAAAAATAAATAAGTTTTTCTATTCTAGCGAGATCATTCGTTAAATAGATCAGTACAATTTTGGCATATCAAATTTGCGTGTTCCTTGCATATTGCAACATTGCATTTGAAACAACCGTTCAACGTCTTTCTATCTTTATTTCTAGGGCAAAAAGAACATCTTTGGGATTTCCTTGGTTGCTTTTGTGGCGGACCTGGAACCTCTTCTTCCAAAATTTGATGCACGCGATGCATTCTTTGGTTGATGGATTAGGTTCACAGTTTTCCAATCTCAAAAAAATCTTTTGGTTAGTATACTTCGAAACAATGTCAACAAGTTCTTTTGTAAAAAATATATCAAAGCATTCCAAGTGTGTTTTTTTGTCGCGAACAGTAGGTTTACACCCAGGCAAATCAGTAATTATGTTCTCAGACCTTGTTCGAACATTGGTTCGTGGTGGCGTTTTGTACCACTTGGTTTTGCCATCTTTGCCTGTATAAAATGGTAGCGTTGGAGGCGTTTCTTCTACAGATTCAGGTTCTTCCATGTCCGTATCACTAGGAGATTCAGACGCCTCGCTGATGTGATCAGAATTATAGTCATTTTCGGAGGGGTAGTTCTCTTCGTCTTCTGACACATTTTCTTCAAGTAAAGCCGCCACAATATCTTCATCTCGCATCCTATTTGCCATCTTAATTAAACTATATCTGTAACAGAAAATAAACTACATAAATATAATCAAAATTAGATTGAAAATAACAAAAAAATATAAGAATGCATACATACCTTTTCAGCACCGTCCCATACAACGTGGGGTTAAAAACACCGGAGACCCGCTATACACACGTGCACACACGAGCGCGGTCCGTGCAGCACTGACCTAAGGTCACGAGTCGACGTGGCAATGTTTAACACCCAGCTACTGGGAATATCAATGTTATTGGTCGATTATTACTCATAAATCGACATATTTTTCTCGAGCTGGGGTTAAAAATACCCCATGTTGTATGCCGAAGGTTAACTGAAAGCGAATGCTTCTAAAGTTAGAAGTCGAATCAACTATTCCAGCCTAGTTAAAACTAACAACCTTGAAGCTGATCTAGAAACGCGACTTAGTCACTTCACAATCCACAGTTGAAAGTGGTGCTTTTACCCCGGGAAGGCAGAATGGGCAAATGTCTACCAACTGGTTGCCTACCACTCTTGAAATATAATAAATACTTTATTAATACCTATTAAGTATACGCGATATTAAAACCACAAAGGAAAAAGATTGAAGAAAACATCGCGACATAGTCACGTTAACAGACAAGTGGCGCCATCTAGCGGAAACTAGACTTAACATTATATGCATTAGCTGTGCACCCGCGACTTTGTTCGCGAAAAGACGTATTTCCGTTATCTTGGAACTGGAACTGTTAACTATCTTGTGAGAATTCTATATTACATACGTAAATTACCCCTGACTGGTTTAAATTAAGTTTAAATATATGTTCAGTAATATTTTATCATTTTTGAATTAACCATAACTGTAGATATGTGAAAGTAGATTGACGAAAGCAATTTATAACGCTGATTCTGATGTGTTGAACGAGGGCCTGACGTTTTCCGATCAAATCGAAGACATCCTCAAGAAATCTGGCTTGCCTAGTGCCCATAACTGTAGAGCTCGTATGAGAATTGTGGATGTGAAGTAGCGAGGGAATGGTGTCAGGATCGTGACAAGTGGCGTTCCGTTGTCTCTGCCTATCCCCGTGGGCAAGAGGCGTGATTATTTCATTGATCGATTAATTGTAGATATGTCGTCGCGAATAATAAACAGGCCTTATTAGGCTTTACATTATTCATATAAGTTTTATAAATCTGATCGACAAGGCAGTGTCTATAGAAAACGTCGACTCGTGTAGCTAAATCCGACTCCACGAAAAGCATTTTATTTTTACGGGATCATATTCAGCCTTTAGTTCCCTGAAGGTTAATTCTGAAATTGGTGGCCTTTTTGTTATAAGATGAGTAGTAGTATAAATATATTTAAATATATACTTCTTAAATATATTTTTGGAAATGAACTACGATCAATCAAGTACTTTTAAGGTTTATAAAAACTTTATCTACTCAAAAGAACCTAATACATTTTTATATTGTGATTCGACATCTGACCTCAGTGCCCGGTTGGTACCGAAAAGTGGTTTTGAACCCGAGCTCTCGGTTTACGTAATCTCTACACCACGGTCACTACTCTTGATACAACTTTTCATTTTTATTTTGACTCGACATATAAGAGCACCCCGCTTGGTGTTAAGCTGGAGTGTGGTCCATGAATAGATGTCACTGCTACTACAATTCAATAACTGTAAGAAGCAATCACATCCACTATGCAGGCCTAGTTGTAACCGGCGACTTACAAGATCCCGAAACGCGACCAAATCACTTCACGGTCTGTATACTTGTAAGTGGTGGTACTACCCCGGATCGGAGGACTGAGTACCACTGCCTACCACTCTTAAAATCTACGGTTATGGGCACTAATGTAAATAATAAATGCTATTAATTACTATATATTTATTATACTATATTATTTATAGGTGAAAGAGAAGTGAAAAGAACACAACTATATTGTGTTTTCTCTTATATGATCGAGAATAGTGTGTTCGCCAAAGCGAGACATAATTTTCACCTGTCAATCGTGTACTGTTAGGCTATATACTCGTATTACTGATACATATGGTATGTATTTATTTATTAATAGGTATATAATATGTAGGTATATAACTTATTATAATGTTATGTATGTATATATATGTAGGTATGTATATATGAACTGATATATTATTTCTGTTTTAAATATTAGATATAAGCACCCACCTCATGTTTTGTTACCCCTCTCCCAAAGGTTAGCTGGTAGAAAATGCTATTTAGCATTAAGCTCGCCCATTGTATTGTTTTTACTGTGCAATAAAGAATTTTATTATTTATTATTATTATATTTCTTAACATAATATACAAGTTTTTATATAAAAATAACGTCCATGGATAATCAGCCATGATTCGAGGGGGTTATGCACTAGCATTACTTATCATCAATCCCCCTACAGGGATAGGGACAACGTAGGTTACCTTACGATGACGGTTTGTGAAACGGCGTGGGAGGTTTTAGCCGGTGAGAGCCTAGCCCTTCGGCTGGTAGAGCTTTAGCTCACGTTAATAAAAAAAAAGGTTACCTTTTCACGATCCTTACACAATTGACTAGCTTCCTTCACACGGTCCTGACACAACTCCTTCCACTTTTTTTTTGTGACTCGACATATGACAGCACCCCGCTTGATGTTAAGCCGAAGTGTCGTTCATGAATGAATGTCACTGCTACTACAATTCAATAACTGTAAGTAGCAATCACATCCACTATGTCGGCCTAGTTGAAACCGGCAACTTACAAGCTGATCCCGAAACGTGACCAAATCACTTCACGGTCTGTATACATGTAAGTGGTGGTACTACCCCGGATCGGCAGACTGGGTACCACTGCCTACCACCTACTCACTTCCCTTACATCCACAATTCTCTTTATATCTTTATACAATATGGTCTTTAAAGAATGTCCCCGATTTTATCAAGAAACTAACTCCTGGATTGTTTCATCCAAATTTATCCATCTATTTCTTCAATCTCCTTTCATACATTCTTGCAATGTGCCCAAACAGCAACTTAACTTCCCTAATATTTTTACATTTTCTATTAAATTTCTTTTTTTTCTACTACTGGGTATGCAACCCCACAGTTCATAATTATTTAAGAGTGGTAGGCCAGTAAGTTGATCGAGGAGTACAGACCGTAAAATGACTAAGTCGCGTTACAGAATCATCTTGTAAATTCCAAGTAAGCTGGCATAGTAGACGCGACTGCTATAAGTCGAGGTCTAATTTCAATTTACAATAAAAAGTAATATCTAAGAATCTATCTACTTGAACTTAAAGATTTTTTAAATTGTAATTCGACATATGACAGCACCCCGCTTGATGTTAAGCCGAAGTGTAGTCCATGAATGAATGTCACTGCTACTACAATTCAATAACTGTGAGTAGCAATCACATCCACTATGCCGGCCTAGATGAAACCGGCAACTTACAAGCTAATCCCGAAACGTGACCAAATCACAAAGATTTTGGTAGATTTTTTTATTGTAGCTCGACACCCCGCCTGATGTTAAGCTGGAGTGCGGTAGATGAATGAAGGTCACTGTTACTACAATTCAACAACAGTAAGTAGCAGTCACATCCACTATGCCAGCCCAAAAAACTATTCTATCTACTTTGAACTTAATGATGAATAAAATAGGCGACTGTGGTCTAGTGGTCGATAAATGGCATCGCAAACCATGAGTGAAACTTAAACATTATCGATTAAATTCTTAACAATCAATCAATCAAATTATCACGCCTTTTTCCCACAGGCATAGGCACAACTCCCTCGCTTCTCTAACATCCACAATTCTCTTTATACAAGTTCTACGGTTATGGCCACTAGACAATCCTACTTTAACCATTCTCATACAAATAAGTAACATTGAATGCTATACCCGGATATCCGGCACACAAATCTATTGCGAATAATAGCAGCCTTCGCATTCAAAGGAGGTCAAGTGTTATTGAAACTTTATAGATACACTTATAAAGTAAAATATGCTTAAGTATTTTTTTTTTATTGTGACTTAACATCTGACCTAGACCTGCCTGGTGGTGAGCATGATGGAGATCCAAGAGTGCCGACGACTGAAATCAGTTCACGGCTGCCATCACTATGCTGGCTATTACAATGAAGCTTTGATAAATGTATTGTTTCTATGATACAAGCACTTTAGTAGCTTAGTATAGAAATGTTAACAAAATAAAGCAATGATTTATCTTCATGACTAAAATCCCTGTGGGAAAAAGGCGTGACAATTTGATTGATTGATTGACTAAAATAACTATATTACGGAGAACTATATTTTGGACGACAGGCATGGCGCATATAAGTATATATTTGTATATGTTTTTTATACAAATTTTCTCTGTCAAAAAGGTTTAATTAATGAATTGGCATGTCGGAGCGTATTTAAGCTTTCAGTAAGGCAACGTTGCCATCAGTTCAACGCACTCGCGAGGTTCAACGGCCTACAATAACCTAACAAACATACCGGACCATTTTCAGATACAACACTATTATAATATATACATTATTAGTTACTTCTATTTTATTTTACACCTATACCTCATACAAAAATGCTCTAAGTTGTCCCTAAGGTAGACTAGTAAGAATGCCTAGCGACATTAAGTCCGCCTTTGTACCTAATGCATAAAGTTTTTAAATAAATAATTATATGAATTAAACAAATTTTATGCGGCTTACTATCGCGTTTATTTTGGTTTTGATTTTACAATTTTTTATTATACCGACGTTTCTCCGTGACCACGATGGCTGCAAAGCTCTCGAAACGTCGGTATAATAAAAAAATGTAAAATCAAAACCAAAATAAACGCGATAGTAAGCCGCATAAAATTTGTTTAATTCATTAATCAATGTTCGCGCAAAATCTAAGAAAATACTAAATAATTATAGTTATTTATATTTATTAAATTTAATATATAGTCATTATTCAAGAGGGTGTTTACCGACCAAATCGGAGAAATCTTCAAGAGGTTGCCTAGTGCCCATAACCATAGAGCTTGTATGAAGAGAATTGTGAATGTGAAGGAAGCGAGGGAGTTGTGTCAGGATCGTGACAAGTGGCGCTCCATCGTCTCTGCCTATCAATGTGGAAAAAAGGCGTGACATTTTGATTCCTAGAGTTATTAGATATAATGTATTTCGATACGATATAGATATATCTAAGGAAATTCCTTCACCTTATGATTTTTTGATGTGGCTCCACACATGACAACTAGCTGGATGATGCTGGAATGCGACTGCTACTACAGTTAAATAAGTGCAAGTAGCAGTGACATCCACTATGACGCAACTTAAAAGCTGTTCCCGAAATGCGACTAAGTCACCTCACGGTTTCTAAGTGGTGGTAACACCCCAGATCGGCAACACCTACCACTCTTTGACAACGGGGCAAACAACCGCCCTTTTATTGTAATCCTACTGTTATTATAAATATGAATGTGAGTTTGTGTTAACAATGATTTGTTAAGTAGTTGTTTTCGCGCAACAACTACTTAACAAATCATTATGAAACTTTGTACACATATTTTTGGAGGTACTAGAAGTAACATTTTTTTACTTTTTTTTATTAAAAATATTTTCTACTATAATTTCCAATTGACTACTATAGTTTCATCTGTCTATAGTTTTTCTATATTTATTTTTATTTCCGTCTCTTATTTTTATATGAGTTATCAAGTTATAAAAGGGTTTTACAGTCAAATTGAGAACCTCCTCCTTTTTTATGACTGTGTTATAAACCCAATTTTACGCGGGTGAAACCGCGGGCACTACTAGTATTTACATATTTGTAATAATCGTCTAATTTTAAAATATTAAGAATAAATGCTATGTAACAAATATTGTTTCCGATCAGGAATCGAACCCGGGATTTTACGCGTAACGAACTGGTGTGTTAACCAATGCGTCTCGCCTGTCGACATGTTTGATATATTTTACTTTGGTCGCCAAGTTTCCATGATACAAGCAAGTTGAGTACCTTAGTACAGAAACGTATATTAAAATGAATGTTATAAAACTCTAACCAGGGCAGAGCGTTAACCGTGGTCGTCGTGAATCGAGCACGTGGGGCCCCGTCTACGACCTAGATCCAGATAACTGGGCTATAATACTAAATTCATTACATTAATAAAACTGAGCACTCATTTTATAGTAACAATCAATCAATCAATCAAATTATCATTTTTTTTCCACAGGGATAGGCAGAGACAATGGAGCGCCACTTGCCACGATATTAACACTGTAAACTTTATTCTCTCCTTTTTCTTACTCTTTATACTAACTAACTAAACGTACACAATACAAGGGGAGGGGGTAACAGGAACCCAAAAATTACCGCGGCATCAGCCTTCTCAGTATTGTTAGCAAGTTGTATGCGAAAGTATTGATTAAAAGGGTGATGCATGAAACAGATGATAAAATTTGGGATGCGCAAGCGGGATTTAGGAAAGGGATGGGATGTATGGATCAAATCTTCTCTCTAAGATGCGTCAGCGAAAAAGTGTTGGCAAGACACCAGATGGTGTTTTGTGCTTTTGTTGACCTTGAGAAGGCCTATGATCGAATGAACAGGAGTGAATTGTGGCAGCAGCTGTCCGGGTTTGGGTTGGAGGAGCGTTTGGTCCGTGCACTGAAATCTCTCTATAAGGATTCCAGTGCATGTGTTCGAATTAACGGGGCGCTAACTGACTGGTTTGGCATCTCTAAAGGTGTCATACAGGTATGTGTAGCGTCACCATGGCTCTTTAATCTAGTATGGTATGTAATGTATGGTTTAAGAATGAATGACTTGGTGATCAAATGTCTCTTGTACGCCGACGATCAAGTTATCCTTGCATCTTCGGCGTATGAGTTACAGGAAATGGTTACTATAATGAATGCGGAATTAGAAAAGAAAGGTATGAAAGTGAATGTAAGTAAAACTAAAGTAATGGTTTTGGAGAGAGAGGATGAAATGACAGAATATGAGATAATGATAGACGGAAAGAAAGTGGAACAAGTCAAACAATTTGTTTACTAGGGATGGAAAGTGTGATAAAGATATTATGAGAAGAGTGCAAAAGGGTAACGTAGTGAACGGTGCCATCCATAGTATAATGAACAGCCAAATAATGTCCCAAAAGTCACGGATGGCTGTTCATAATGCGGTGCTTGTTCCTACATTAATGTATGGAAGTGAAGGTTGGGTATGGCAGAAGAAGCATGAGAGTAGAATTAACGCTGTAGAAATGCGGTCGTTAAGGAGTGTATGTGGAGTGATGGCGGAAAGAATAAAAGTAGCACACTGCGTGATAGATGTGGTTTGAAAGAAGATGTAGTGACAAAGGAATGCTTTGATGGTTTGGGCACATGAAAAAGATGAGTAAAAGTAGATTGACGAAAGGAATTTATAGTCTAATGCGGATGGATGCGTTAAACAAGGCAGGCCCAGGAGAATGTTTTCCGACCAAATCAGAGACATTCTCAAGAAAGCTAGGTTGCTTAGTGCCCATAACCGTATGAAAAAAATTGTTGATGTGAGGGAAGCGAGATAGTTGTATCGGGATCCTGGCAAGAAACGACCGCATTTTTACAGCGTTAATTCTACTCTCATGGTTCTTCTGCCACATCCAGCATTTACTTCCACATCTAGGAACAAATACCGCATTATGAACAGCCATCTGTGACTTTTGGGACATTATTTGGCTGTTTATTATACTATGGATGGCACTCTTAATATCTTCATCACACTTCCTATCCCTTGTAAACGCACTTCCCAAATAAACAAAAATTATGAAACAAAGGTATGAAAGAGATAGCGAAAAACAATTGATATTAAGGGAAATTCCCATTAGCGCATTTATTACTTTGAATATTTGTTTGATAACGTTAACCTTGACAATTTTAAGATATACAATCGCAAAGATCCAAAACAATCGATTACAATTTATAATACTTTATTGTACTAATAGGAATTTATTTTTCTTAAAAGCTAATTCTATCTGACTAACAGCCGGTTGTACCAAAAGTTATAATTTACGAATTTACTTTTACTTTATACTTATTCTATTACGAAATCGTGAATTGGGTTGTTAATAATTTTATAACGAAACTACCATTTATTTATGTTTTTATAATTAGAAATAACAAGAGTAGAACATAGGAAATTAATGATGTCCTTTAGCTCTGTATAAAATATCCTTTAAACGTAAATGTAAAATGTAAAGTTAAAGAGTGGTCTTTTACTTATACGATACTTTTTACAAATTCGTAAATTATAATTTTTGGTACAACCGGCGGCCTTATTATGTATCATTAGCAGATATTTTGCAGACAGCGACAATCGCGCAGCTGTCGCGCAATCGATTGCTAATCGCTTTAAAAGTTCGTATTATGTATGGCTATTGCTGGGCAATCGTCTGCTAGTTGTCAAATGCACTTTTTAGCTCTAACACTACCGCCACTAGCAATCGAGTAGCAACAGGTGGAACTAATACAGAAATGTCAAGTGTTTTGTTTATAATGGTGTTCGTTGAAACTTAAGCGTTTATTTAATAAAAAATGAGAGAAATCGTTTATTAAGTGGCTTTCAAAAGGCATATGAAACAAAATACAACATTCAAAATGCAGTCATTCGTTTGTAACTATCGATGTTGTAACAGACAAAGTATGTAAGTATTTAAAGATATTTATATTTTTGTTTTATAGATTACTATGTTCTAATAAGAATCTGTTCTAATACTATTTAATACTAATTGTCCCTGTTTTTAGTTTACAATGGGCACCGTGTGTCGCAACTGCAGCTCGAAGAACTTCTAGATTACTTGGCTACTCATCCAGCCCTAACCAAGCGTGTTAATACTCCAGATGTGGTGAGAATGCTGCCTGGAGTACAATGTGGTAACAATCATTCAAAAAGTTATATTGACACAAGATTCATTAGAAAAATAAATCAAAATAATCAAATTGTCACGCCTTTTTCCCACAGGGATAGGCAGAGACAATGAGGCGCCACTTGCCATAACTCCCTCGCTTCCTTCACATTTACAATTCTTATTATACAACCATCATATGGTTAGAAGAATAGTGTCTATATAAAATTGTATAACAAGAGAAAGCAATCTAATCCTGGAATTATTTTACATTTTAGATACTGGTAGTGCTGCAAAATGCTCTAGACCCAAACTAAAGAGATCACTTTGTTTTGATGAGTCTACTAAGAAGAGTAAAACAAGTTAGTATTTCATTTATTATTATAAGATTATTATAAATCATTTGATAGTTTAGGATTGTGCTGCCCCACACATTCAAAATGTGGGATTATCAAAAATGTAAAGCGCCAGACAGTTCTACTAATTACCTGTCGGTCTAAAGTTTGGTCCAGTTGTAGGGCAAATCACTCTGCCACAATTTCAATTCAAAACATTTTTTATTGCAATTATTTAATAAAACAGTGATTAAAATCTATTTTATCCTTACTACTTGTATATATGTTATAGGTAATAAGTCAAAAGTGCGCCACACCTGGGTTATGGATATGGAAGAAAGGCGGATTGCAGCTAAGGAGAAATTGGCCAATGCAGCAATGATCATGGTGGAAGCTGCCAATATAAACTCCGAATGTACCAGAATGCACTGAAATAATGCTCAAGTTGATAGATAATTTAGTTTTTGAATTTAAACGTTATATTACTTTTATTTTTTCATAATGCAACCTTTTGCATAATGCAAAGTTAAGTAAAACAATTTGTTTACTTAAGAAGTATGTTTACAAGGGATGGGAAGTGTGATGAAGAGTGCATTGAGAGAGGAGTGCAAAAGGGTAACAGTGCCATCCATAGATAGTATAATGAACAGCCAAATAATGTCCCAAAAGTCACGGATGGCTGTTCATAATACGGTGCTTGTTTCCACATTAATGTATGGAAGTGAATGTTGGGTGTGGCAGAAAAAGCATGAGAGTAGAATTAACGCTGTGGAAATGCGGTCGTTAAGGGGTGTATCTGGAGTGACGATAGTGGATAGAATAAGGATTAGCAGAGTGCACGATAGGTGTGTTTGAATAAGGATGTAGTGACAAGGATTGACAAAGGAATGCTTCGATGGTTTGGGCACATGGAAAGGATGAGTGAAAGTTGATTGATGAAAGGAATTTATAAATCTCATGTGAACGGAAACAAGGCAGGCCCAGGAGACTTCCTTAAGAAAGCTAGGTTGCCTAGTGCCCATAACCGTAGAGCTTGTATGAGGAAAATTGTGGATGTGAAGGAAGCGAGGGAGGTGTCGGTTTCGTGGCAAGTGGCGTTCCATTGTCTCTGCCTATCCCTGTGGGAGAAAGGCGTGACAATTTGATTGATTTTAAAAAAATATAAAATAAAACGACATATAAACAATTATGATTTAATATACCTATACATAATCCCAATAAATAATATTTAATTTAATTCGCCATTTACATAGAGATTGTGTTAACAATTTATTTTTGTTAAAATTGAGTTGTTCCAGCTTACATGATGCAAGTTTTTTGAATGTTGATGCAGAGGCATGAAATATATAGATTTCATTAAAGAATGTATTGTATGTGTGGACAAAACGATGCTAACAAAGTTTTATGACAATTATAAAGGAAAAATAAACATAAAACACTTAAATATGTCATATATTTATATATTCCTCTACAAAAGTTGGACAATAATTTGCCTCTGTTGCCTGCCATGTTCAAGCTCTTGATTTTTCTCATAATTGTCTGGCTATTATAATCTTTGCCACAACATGGTGAATATAATGCAGCACTCTATGTGACAGCAGACACCGTCAATGGGATTTTAGCACCTCTATTCACCGCTCAACAGTGTTTCTTGCTCTGCAATGAACATCTGTATTAAGTTCTTCTGCACTTCTCGGGTCAGCATGAATTATCGGTGTCAGAAACCACGGCCTCAATGGGTCCCCAGAATCTCCTGAAAATAATTGTAAATAATAGATTATTATTAGGCGGTACAACTATACTGTGGTAATTAGTAATGTTTGTATAATTATACATTACTAATTATGACCTCAGTGGATGAAAAATTTGACAAATGGATTCCTATGCATTAGATTCTACAGTAGTTCAAAGTAAACTGATATTACACACTTAGAAACCAGCATTTTCACCATTTTGATGGAGCTGCTGCATATGACTATTAATTTCTGATTTTTTCCAAATGTAAGCATCATGAGTAGCATTTATTACTTTAAACCATGTAATACTTAAATTTAGTACAAGATTTGCATTGAATATTAATATTATTAGTCTTTTTGCAATATGTATGGATAAAATAAGTAACTTACTTTGCATTCTACATACGCTCTTGTTCTCCTGCGTGATTGAGGCAATAGTAGCGCAAGTTCAGTGCACAATTTAGCGAACAATTCTTTTGTCAATCTGTAGTGGTCACTGAAGTTAGAAAGCTCCATAGATCTGGCGTTGTTTCTCAAGCTGCGTCGTAAACTTCTATGCTGATTTCAATGCCTCCATAATCAGAAAAGCAGAAGCCATAGCGAAAGTCTTGGTACTCTAAAAAAACGTTATGAGACGTTATATTTGATCGAAGTACACTTGTTAACAATTTCATATCATTTATCAAAACATTACTCACTTTATATGTTGTCGAAAAGAGTTATATTAAACCTTCATACGATATCAATCTACGTAAACAACAAGGGCATGGGTTGTTGCTATTTGACAGATCAAATCGCTTAGTGTCTGCTGTCGCGTTGCTGTCGCAACTCATACATAATACCAATTTTGACGTATAACAAGAGCGTTGATGCAGTTTTAGTTCCCCGATCGCACAGCAGAGGGATCACAATCGATTGTCGCCTGTCGTGTTGCTATTGCTGATATGTAATACGAAAATGATGTTTGACAGCAACTATTGTGCAATTCACGCCTGTCGCGTTGCTTCTGCAAGATACATAATAAGCCCGCGGCTGTAAGATTGCTAGTACATGATGAGTACGGAGTTGCCAGTTTCAACTAGGCCGGCATAGTGGATGTGATTGGGACTCACAGCTATTGAATTGTAGTAGTGACATCCATTCATGGACCACACTCCGGCTTAACATCAAGCGGGGTGCTGTCATAATATGTCGAGTCACAATAAATAAAAACAAATACAATTTTTGCTGCGAAGCTACATGTTTGCTATTTTAAGTTTTTTTTTAAAAAAGCGACGTTTTTCAGTTTTTTTTTTTATTGTGACACGACATCTAACCTCGTCCCGCCTGATGATAAGCAAGAGGATGTCCAAGAGTGACGACGACTGAGAAAACCGGGTTTGTTCACGGCTGCCCCAGTCGCCGTCACTATGCCGGCCAAATCCATCGTGAATCCATCGATAATAAGCGATGCATCGCTTGTAAAAGGTTATAGGATGGATTCATCGCGATGTGTGAAGAAGTCACCATTGGCCGGCATAGTAGCGGCGACTGAGGTAGTCGTGAACTGATTCGTTTTTTACTGTTGTCGTTCACGATAAGGCAGATCAAGGTCAGATGACTAGTTAAAATAAATAATCACCGGACGAGAAGTGTATATTGGATATTAACCATAGATAAATTAAAATTATAAATTAGAGAACTTTAAATAAGCTAATAATAATAAAACGTGATACGGGGAATGTCAACGACATGTTTTTGTTCATTGATGCGGCGGCCGTGACGTCACATCCGCTCCCATGCAACTTACAGTAAACATAGTGTTCCACTCAACGAATAGAATAATGTTTGCTTTCATTAAGTTTCAAACTTTATTAATATTATTGAAAATAAAGTTGATAATTGACAGACAGAAGTGGCTCATTGGTTAGAACACCAGTTCGATTCCTGGTCGGAGGAAATATTTGTTTGTATTATTTATTAAAACTAGTTGAATTGGATATTGCAAATATTTGTTAATAAATGTATTTTTTTAATACTTTATTTTTTTTTAATATATATATTTTTATATTTTTTATTGTTTTACATTTCTGTACTAAGCTACTAAAATGCTTGTATTATAGAAACAGAACAACCAAAGTACATATATCAAAGATACATTGGTACCGGTGAGTGGTTTCGAACCCGTGCCACTCGGCTTATGTAGCCATTGCACTGCCACTACACCATGGTCGCCTTATTGCATCAAAATAAATTAAAAAATAGGTACATAGGCGAGTTTAATGCCTATTAGGCATTCTCTAACAACTTTTGGGTGATGAGAAATTATGGGCAGGTTGCAAATGTAGTATATTTGCACCCTATATTGCAACTACAATTACATAAACTACATACAAGTATCACAAGTATATATATACATATATGTAGGTAATAATAAACATACATAAAAATACACAATAATATTTTGTGCCAAATTATTTAATATGAACTAGATGCCGTAAGCTTCTGTTTATCAAGAACCAAGTTGGCGACTAATTTCGCGCACGAAATTTCGCAGTTGATCAACTAAAATCGCCCCGTGAGAACGCTGTGTAACTCTCCAACCAACTTCACTTTAGTATGGTGTCTTTTTCTTTGCGGACCGTCTAGAAAAAGACACCTTTAAATCAGTCAAGTGAAGTTAGTCAACAGCCCGTCCTATTCTTATTTTAATAGCATAGTAAAAAAAAATTAAAAAAGCACAAGCGCTATCTTTTTCACATGTAATTGCATCTGCCGATCTTTGTTACAAGGGGTGGATTCGAAAAAAAAACTACCCTTACACAACAGAAGGGGATGAAAATAGCTATGTTAATAGAATACGCATCAGTTAAAACTTTCTATTTATAGGTTTTACAAAAGTGTATAAATATTTAGGTAGATTTAGAAATTCTTCGCTTTTTTTTTTTTAGAAATTTTGCGTGTATATTTTTTGTGGATATATAATTCTGATGTTAATTTCTGATGTGATTCTGATGTTCTGGTGTTCATAGTCGCGACTACTACTCTGTAACTAGAAGCAGTTACTTACAGCTATTTAACTGTTTAAATAACTGTAAGTTTTAGCTGTAAGTTTAGCAAATAGGCTGTACACAGACAGCGCTTTTACACGTTAAATTCATAATATTACTAAATTTAACAAATATTCGTAATTATACATAATATAATGGTGGCTGGCGCTTCAATACAGAATTGGGAACTGCCTAGTTATTGGGTAAACTACTTTACTTATTGGGAGCACAAATCTTTAGCAAACTCGAAACAAATAGCCGAAAATGCCACATGTTTAGGACAAAAGGATGGTGGTGTTTTCTCTTTCTTTATTTAATAATATTTTATAAATCGTTATTTAAAAAAAAGATGCAGGTATTTGCTGCAGGTCTGGTTGTCAAAGAGTGGTAGTATAAACCAGTCTGCCGATTATATGACAGCACCCCGCTTGATGTTAAGCTGGAGTGTGGTCCATGAATGGATGTCACTGCTACTACAATTCAATAAATGTGAGTAGCAATCACATCCACTATGCCGGCCTAGTTGGAACCGGCAACTTACAAGCTGATCCCAAAACGCGACCAAATCACTTCACTTCACGGTACAGACCGTACCTGTACTAACCCCGGAACGGCAGACCGTGTACCACTGCCTACTACTCTTGATTACATAACAAAACGCAAATTTAAATGTGAATTAATGTAAATAATACAATTATTAAATTAAATATTATTCGTTTATAATTTGTATTCATTCGGTATTTTCTTAGATTTTGCGCGAAATGTATTAAACAAATTTTATGCTGCTTACTATTGACTACGATGGCTGCAAAGCTCTCGAAACGTGAGAATAAGAAAAAAATGTAAAATAAACGCTATAAGTCGCATAAAATTTGTTTAATTCAGTTAGTATTGTTTTTAAATGTATATTCTTCATTTATAATTAAAAAAACAATCCTTTACGTTGTTCTACATATTTTTATTGACTATTACGAGTAACAAAAACATAACGAACGGTGGGACCACACCCCAAACACGAGAGGTTGAAAATTTAAGTGGCTACCATTTTCTACCCTACCATTATAAATTACGAGTATATTTAACCATTTTATATAAGTCAACATATACAATTTATACTAAATTTTCATTAGCTCGACATGTGACAGCACACCGCTTGATGTTAAGCTGGAGTGTGGTCCATGAATGGATGTCACTGCTACTACAATTCAATAAATGTAAATAGCAATCACATTCACATGCCGGCCTAGTTGGAAGCAGCAAATTACAAGCTGATCCCAAAACGCTACTTATCGTTATCACTACACGGTCTGTATAATTGTAAGTGGTACTACCCCGGATCGGCAGACTGGGTACCACTGCCTACCACTCTTTGATAACCAGACCCAAAGCAAATATCCGCCCCTTTATCTTATTAACAAATATATAATATAATTATTAAAGAAGTATTACAAGTAAGCAGACCGTAAAGTAATTTAGTCGCGTTTCGGGATTCTGCTTCGAACTAGGCCGGCATAATGGATGTGACTGCTACTTATAGTTGTTGAATTGTAGTAGCAGTGACATCCATTCATGGACCACACTCCAGCTTAACATCAAGCAGGGTTCTGTCATTTGTTGAGTCACAATACAAATATATTTCTTTAAAAAAATGTTAAATGAACTGCACGGTGTTATAATGTGGAAAGATAGTATAATAGAACAAAGATTGTGCCACGGGTAGTGGTGCTCCATTGTCTCTGTCACGCATTTCGCTTTCTACATGGGTTATTACATTATGCTCTAATTGATTTCAAGTAATAACATGCTTGGAATTAAACAAAATAAATATTTTAAAACTCAATTTTAATAATAATAATCTTTATTTTTTTATTGTGACTCGACATATGACAGCACCCCGCTTGATGTTAAGCCTAAGTGTGGTCCATGAATGAATGTCACTGCTAATACAATTCAATAACTGTGAGTAGCAATCACATCCACTATGCCGGTCTAGATGGAACCGGCAACTTACAAGCTGATCCCGAAACGTGACCAAATCACTTCACGGTCTGGATACTTGTAAGTGGTGGTACTACCCCGGATCGGCAGACTGGGTACCACTGCCTACCACTCTTAAAGTAACCACTTATTCAAGTAAAGCTACCTCATACAAAGACGTGCGGTTAATTGTTCCTAAGGTAGGCTAGTAAGAATGCCTAGCGGCATTAAGTCCGCCTTTGTACCCCGTGCATAAAGATTTTAAATAAATAAATAAGTATGCCTATGTACTACATTTGTCTCTGTACCTAAAGTAGTTGGGGAACTGTATCTTTGGTTACAATTAATCGTGATATAAAGTTTAATTAGTATTTTTTTATATATTAAATTAAAATCATTTATAAGTATCTATAATACTTTAATGTTTTCTTACCAGCACCAAAACCAAACACAATAATTGTTTATTAGAAAATTTAAAGTTTACACTAAGTAAGAACAACTGTGTTCCGTGAAATTAATAATTTAAAGGATACAATGATATTATCTAGGCTTATAATAATGACTTCTAATTTTCCAATTATATTAAGAAGTTAGACATCTATTTTCTTAGATTTTATCTATATCTAGGCTTGTAATAATGACTTCTAATTTTCCAATTATATTGAGAAGTTAGACATTTATTTTCTTAGATTTTGCGCAAACATTGATTTATGAATTTAACAAATTTTATGCGGCATACTATCGCGTTTATTTTGGTTTTGATTTTACATTTTTTTTATTATTCCGACGTTTATTACAAAGATATATGTATATTTGTTGTAGCGGGGCAGTTCTCCAAAATATATCTATATATTTAGATATTATATTTCAATATAAATATATTATAATAATAATAAGTATTTTCATTGTATCGTTTTTAATGTGTGTTATACAATATTTATTATTTTTGTATTGTAATGAAATACAAAGGTTGAAAGCTAGGTTGCCTAGTGCCCATAACCACAGAGCCTGTATGAAGAGAATTGTGGATGTAAAGGAAGCAAGGGAGTTGTATAAGGGTCGTGGTAAGTGGCACTCCATTGACTCTGTCTATCCCTGTGGGAAAAAGGCGTGACAATTTGATTGATTGTAATGAAATATTTATGTATTTTTTATGTTTTTTTTATTGTGACACGACATCTGACCTCGACCCGCCTGATGATAAGCAAGAGGAGATTCAAGAGTGACGACGTTGACGACTACTGAGAAAACCGAGTTTGTTCACAGCTGCCTCAGTCACCGTCGCTATGCCGAACAATGATTATTATACTTTTAAAATTGGTTATTTTACATAAAATTGTTTTGTTTTTATATTTAAATTCCCAGCGAAATTCAGCCTACACAAAGTAACTTAAAGAGCTAGCTAGGAACACGGTAAATAAATTATTATCAAAAATACAAAGGTTTCTTGCCTATCGCTTGGATTTCAATTCTGTGCTTGTTAATGAGCTTGTATGAAGGAATTGAGAATGTGAGGAAAGCGAGGGAGTAGTGTAAAGTTCGTAGTAAGTGGCACTCCATTGTCTCTGCCCATCCATGTGGGAAGAAGGCGTAACAATTTTTTTATCCATGTTATCAATAGAATTACGATTGGCTGAAGAGAAATCCATAAGGCAAGGCAAGTTTTCAACAGACAAATATCTGCAATCATCTATGGCTTCGATTCCGTTATGCCGGCCTAGCCGAAACATATTTTATAATAATTATGTTAATATAATTTATTACAATTATTATGATCTTAAAAGGTTTCGTTTTTGCATATTAAAATAAAATAAAATGTGGTTACATTTGTTTGTTAATCACAATAATTCACATTTACTGTAACGGGTAACATCGCCGGACGCACGACGAGTTTCCGAGCAGTCACCGACAAATTTCGTGCCAGTCGCGCGCAAGTCGCGTTCCGAAACGCTAGTACCCGTGCGTCGCGTTGCTTCACAAATCCAAAATGGCCGACCAAGTTGTGTTAAACATACAGTTTGTTAAGGAAGTGCACAAACATCCGTGTTTGTATAATCACACATTAGCTGATAGTCAGAGGAAGGATATTAAGGAAAGGGCTTGGGCTGAAGTTGGCAAAGTTGTTGATTTATCGAGTAAGTTTTTGTTTGTTTTTTATAGTTGTCAAGTGACGCCATTGTTACGTTCTGTCATTTGTGACTGATACGCGACGAGAGTTTTGGCGGGCAACTGCAAGTGACAGTTCGTGCCATTTTAAACTTTATCGAAGCGAAATTAAAACTTACGGCGCGTGCGTTTTGAGATTAACTGGGATGTTTTTGAACGGAAGTTAACATTCAGTGAAATATGCTTATGCAGTTTCCGCTTTTTAAAGGCAGTGACAGACTATAGTAGTTCTTAATATAAACATTAATATTTTTTTAAAATTATATAAAAAAATATTGTCGCTCTATTGACTTTGCCTATCCCTGTGGGAAAACGGCGTGACAATTTATTGATATTTTTTGTATTATTTATTGTGACTCATCTAAGCCATCTGATCTTGACTTGTCTAATAAGCAAGAAGTCCAAGTGTACTGACGACTTAAATAACCGATTCAGTTTACGGTTGCCTCAGTCGCCATCACTATGCCGAACTCTGCCATAACCCTTTCGCTTCTCTCATGTTCATAATTCTCTTTATGCGAGCTCAGTTTTAGGGACATTTTACCTAACGTGCGTGTATCATTGTAACAGCATAGCCAAAGTACATGAACCAAATATTATTACTGATTGGCGTGGCCACAGTCGCCTTAAATTCTTTTCACACATAAGTCTTGCTCTTCTTATAAATCTTATGTTCTAAACAGATTATTAATTATGTTTTTTTAACTATTTTCAGACGAGCAATGTAAAATAAAATGGCGCAATCTTCGTGCTGTATTCACGAGACATTTAAAAATGAAAAAATTAGACAAGAAACCTTATTACTTAGCCGAGGAGATGGAATTCGTTTTGCCATTCATTAGACTCAAATCATCGACTAACAAATCAGAGAATGATGATGACGATGACGTAGGTCTGACGCACGATGAAGAAATGGACACCTATGATGGGAAGGCGGACCCTTTGAATGGAAACGGAGTTAAATCAGATTTATTCGATCCCGAGCGGAAGAAAGCTAAAAATATAATGAGAAAAGCTAGGAAAATGTTTATATTAAGTTTGCTGCCAGACATCTACGCCATGAATGAAACACAAATGAGATGTTTTAGAATTAAAGTGTTGAATTCACTTAGTGAGATAATAGATAATAAATAAATAATAATAAAGTTGTGTTTTATTTTAATTGTGTTTTAACAAGGCGACCGTGGTGTAGTGGCAGTGCGATGGCTACGTAAGCCGAGTGGCACGGGTTCAAAACCACTCACCGGTACTAATGTATTTTTGAAATATGTACTTTGGTTGTCCTGTTTCTATGATACAAGCACTGTAGTAGCTTAGTATAGAAATGTATAATTAAAAAATACCAATGATGTAAAATGAGGTAGATACGTTATAATGTTAGCAAATGGCACCAGTTCGAGCGGTCAACCACGACGTCGAGGAAGTAGGACGGAATGATTGTTATTGAGAGCAAAAGAGAGACAATTATATGTTGATCTGCATCGCGACACTGAGTTCAAGTTTGCTTATTAGCAAAGTTTTAATTACCGTTTTTCTTAATAAAATATCATTGATTGAACACAAAAATTCCTATTAATAGACTCTATACTAAGCTATTTAAGTGCTTGTATCATAGAAACAGGACAACCAAAGTACGTATATCAAAGATACATTGGTACCGGTAGGTGGTTTAGAACTCATGCTCTTGGTTTGTGTAACCATTGCACTGCCACTACACTACACCACGGACTAAAGCCTCTTTCCCCTCTTATTTCTTTTTTTATTGAAGGCGACTACTACTACAGTTAAACAACTGCAAGTAGCATCCGCATCTACTATGCCAGCCTATTCGCAAGCAGTCACTTCACTGTGTAGATTTGAAAGTGGCGTTTCTTAAGTCTAGAACCAGAGCACAATATCTGCCTGCCTCTTTTTTCCATCTTTGAATGAGACAAATTAATGGCTGGAATAGTCACAGCGACTGAGGCAAGCTGAATTGTCCCCTCAGGCAAGTAAAGGTCCGATGACTCAATAAAAAAATCTTTGTTCCGACCGGTAATCGAACCCGGGACTGGTGTGTTACAAATGCGCCACGCGTGTCGTCAAATGTATATTATCAATTAAATTGTCACGCCTTCCTCCGACAGGGATAGACAGAGACAATGGAGCCCCACTTGCCACGATCCTGACACAACTCCCTCGCTTCCTTCACATTCACAATTCTCTTCATACAAGCTCTATGGTTATGGGCACTAGGCAACCTAGCTTTCTTAAGGATATCTTCGATTTGGTCGAAAAACACCCTCCTGGGCCTACATTATACAAAATGAAAAATAGCTGTAATAACGACAAGGCTTTCTTTCTTTAAATTAGATTCAGCGAAGTCTATTGATTTTCAGCCCTGTGGGGCTTCGAATGGAAGGGCGGATTGTAATAAGGAGGTTGGCTCCTAATTTTATTATAATCATACGATACTTCAGTATATTGTACACAATTTATATTGTATGAGATACAATATAAAGGAAAAATTTAGGACATATCAAATCAAATTGTCATGCCTTTTTCAAGCTAGGTTATAGGCCTAATGCCTATAACCTAGCCCATCTTTCCCATATAGCACTTTAGGAACATGCCCAGGGCCCCGCGATCAAATAAGGGCCCCCTAGTCTAACTTCTAATTTACGTTTCTATACTAAGCCACCAAAGCGCTTCTATCATAGAAACAGGACAACCAAAGTGCATATATCAAAGATACATTGGTACCGGTGGGTGGTCTCGAACCCGTGCTCTCGGTTTGCGTAACCATTGCACTGCCACTACACCACGGTCGCCTTTTTTATTGTTAGGATGATGCGAATCATTTCTTATTGAGGCCATTTATTTGATTACTAAGAATGGTAGGCAGTGGTACCCAGTGTGCCAATCCGGGTTAGTATCACCACTTAAACAAGTATACGGACCGTAATGTGACATGAAGTGACTTAGTCGCGTTGCAGGATCAGCTTGTAAGTTACCGCTTTTAATTAGACTGACATAGTGGATGTAACTGCTACTTGCTGCTATTCATGGACAGCACTCCAGCTTAACATCAGGCGGGGTAACATTTATAACAACAACATGATATAAATAAACATCATCAATTGATAAAGAAAGGGGTTTGCAGTGTCCATAACCATAGTCTGTATGAAGAGAATTGTGGATGCGGGGGAGGCGAGTGATTTGTGTCAGGATCGTGGTAAGTAGCGCTCCGTTGTATATGTATTCTTGTATTATAGCAGCCTGTGACAATATAGGGATGCAGCAACTTTGTTATAATGATAACTTCGAATAATATAAAATGTATTTGGTACTAAGGAATCGTTGAAGTCTTTTTATTGACGTGAGCCACCCCTATTGAGTCAGAGGGGTGGAAATTTTACGCTCATCGTTAAATGTTGTCCATATTACACGAAACGTGAATTCAAATGCTTTCGTAAGTAAATAAATATATATTGCAAAATATTAAATAAACAAATAACAGTATTTTCTTAGATTTTGATTAAAGAATTAAACAAATTTTTTGCGGCTTACAATCGTGTTGTAAAATCAATAACCAAAAATAAACGCGATAGTAAGCCGCATAAGATTTGTTTTATACAATAAAATAATAACTTATAAACCGAAAAGGCGGCCAAATTGAGGTCATTTTCCCAGATTTATTTTATTTATTTACAACTTGGGTCTTGTAAAGATATAGGTGACAAATGAGATTTGTATCAAAATTAGCCATTAATTTAAAATAGTTTTAAGAAATAAAAGATTGTATTTATATATTCTGTGGTTAACAACAACCTAGATATATCCTAAATTTAATATATCGATATCTTTAGTCGTCGTCACTCTTAGACCTCCTCTTGCTTATCATCAGGCGGATCAAGGTCAGTTGTCGTGTCACAATGAAAAAAAAAAACTCCCAGATTATGTAGTTATTTATGTATACTATGCGTTTTTTTTCATCTACCTACTTTGGACCGCTCTGCGTAATTCTAAAGCATTGAATGATACATTATTAATTATAATTTAAGTAATAATTTACTGATCTCTGAAAAACAAAACATAGGTAGGGTTCTTGCTGCGATTTATAAAGAACCGTATCACTTAATACTTTTTTGTATTAGGTGATATACGAATTTGTAAAAAGTATCGTATAAGTAAAAGAAAAATGGGTTGCACCATTCTTCAACTTCACATTTTACATTTACGTTGAACGGATATTTTATGCAGAGCTGAAGGACATCATTCATTTTAGGTTTCTATGTACTACTTTTGTTATTTCTAATGATAAAAACATATATAAATGGTAGTTTCGATATAAAATTATTAACAACCCAATTCACGATAATAACCAATAATAAGCATAAAGCAAAACTAAATTCGTAAATTGAAACTTTTTTGGTACAAGCGGCTGTAAATATTATTTTATTCTAGTGATTTGGGTAATTCACGCATCTATTTCCATTTCAGTGATTTGAGAATTTGATTGATTGATTGATTCGTAGGCTGAATGTCGTAACAAAATATCAAAACAAATAAATCTAAATTCGATTACACCTAAAACGTGTTATCGTTATAAGAAACGTCCTTGACTATATATTCATTAATAAATTATCTTCCCACTTAATCGATTTTTATCATTAATAAATAATTTGAAACGAAGACTTTTTCCTCATTATAAATTATATAAATCATACCTATGGCGATCTGCGTAGCGCACTGGGATACTAACAAACCATTCCGCTACGCATACGCCCTAGGTTCGATTCCCAGTCGGAGCGGACTTGTTTTTTAGCACTGTTTCACATTTGTAATATATAAAATAATACAAATTATATTCGTCAATAAAAAAATAGATATATATTTTTTCTTTGAGTCTGTGCTTAAGACTTGTAGGCAGACAAGAATCGCAAATTGTCACTGAGCTGAGCGTCAATTTCTTTTCGCGATCCTGACACAACTCAATGCGTGGACAAACGGTTAGCGATAGCGGTCAGAGCAAATATTTCTTTCATAACTTTTATTTATAATATTTAATAATTATATTAAATATTGCAAATATTTGTTAATAAAAAAAGAGGTGGATATTTGCTTCGGGTCTGGTTATCAAAGAGGCAGTGGTACCCAGTCTGCCGATCCGGGGTAGTACTACCACTTAAGCTAATCCCGAAACTATTCACGTTTCGGGATTAGCTTGTAAGTTGCCGGTTCCAAATAGACCAGCAAAGTGGATGTGACTGCTGTTAACATATATTGAATTGTAGTAGCACTGACATCCATTCATGGACCACACTCTAGCTTTTGATGTTAAGCTAGAGTGTGGTTGTGCTAAAAGAGTGTGCTGTAGAGCTGGGTAAAGTCATATGTCGAGTCAAAATAATAATAAAAAACTCTCTCGCTTCCTTCACATTCACAATTCCCTTCATACAATCTCTACGGTTATGGCCACTAGGCAACCCAGCTTTCTTGAGAATGTATTGGATTTGGTCGGAAAACACACTTCTATTAACACAATTTATCTACAATTTTAGACTCTAATTTCAACAACTGACCCACTCTCCACAATCCTGACACCACACTATCGATATATGGTGTCCACATATCGATACCAAATCCAATATGGTTTGGTGTAGTAAGCAGAGGTAATTACAAGTGTAATAAATAGATTAGGCCATCATGTAGGGTTGCCAACCATACTTTATAATAACGTATCTTACGTTATTTTTGGTAATTATACTTTTGCATACAAATAAAGTATGTGAAAATACTTTATTGTGATTGCGTAAAAAACGAATTGCTTATTTAAGTATATAAAGGACATCATTCATTTTGTATGGGGACTTTGGCTTAAATGTATTAACAGTTGCATATACATTTTAAAATAATTTGATGTACGAAGATTACAATGTAGTTGGAATATATCCTTTATTTTGCATAGTTTAGGTGTGCAAAATTATCTAACTATAATTATGACAGTTCAAAGCAGAACAAATGTAGCGTTGATTGACAGATGATACAAAATCCATATCTTATTTTCCAAATAACTCAATTGCACAGCAATTAAAAGCAAAAATGTTATTAGTTTTAATAATACACGTATCAAAACTACTATTTGTATATTTTTTCATTATCGGACATTACAAAAGTAGTACATAGAAGCCCAAAATGAATGATGTCCTTTAAATGGTGATTGTCAAACAAGCTTTGAAATATTTAAAAATTGCAAAAAATTGTTAGCAAATGCTAAAAGCACACAAAATACGTTTTTAAGGCATAAAATTTGAAAAATACTTTATTTTTGTTCCAAATACTTTATTTTTATCCTATTCAAACAATTGTATACGTTTTTTTATGTCAAAAAAGTTGGCAAGCCTACCATCATGGCTTCTAGTACATTAAATATCAAAATATAATTATGTATGTTTATCTATACATAATATATTATAAATATGTATAATAGTTTGTGGATTTTGCACCCTGTCAACCCAGAACAGCGAAGAAGAACAGCAGGGTTAGGTTGGCAAGTTAAAACGATTAACGTCTCTCGTCGGCGATTGTCATAATAATAAAAGCTAGGCTAAATCCAATAAAACGAGACTATTAATCGTTGTGACGAATATCGCCTGTGCGAAGGCACTTTTATCATTATCATCAATAGTCTCATTTTAGTGGTTTTAGCCTAACTTTTATTATTTTGCCAATCTACGACTAGAGACGATAATCGTTTTAACTTGCCCAACCTTACCCCGCAGAACTATTTTTCTTTTTTCCGTGACAAACTGATTATATAACAATTGTAATAATAAAAACGAAATTCTCTTTATTATAATAGCTTGGTATCAACATAAATAATAATCCTGTCTTAATTCCCACAGGGACAGGCAGAAAAAACTTGGTGAAATAGCTTGGTAACTATTATTATAAAGTTCAATATCATTTAAAATAGATGAGGTTATAAAATTAAATAGACGTGTAAGTATATTTAAACTTAAAAGTAACTTAAAATACGATTTGAGGTTAAAAGAAACGTGATTACAAAAGCAATTTTCACATAAACCTAATAAATAGCACTGAAAGGTTGATTAATTGACTTTTGGCGAAGGTCACATCCTAAGTCAAGACAAATAAAATTTAAGACCAAGTGGCGCCATCTCTTGGTACGCGTTCGTTACTAAATCCTCGCGTAAAATCGTCATTGACTACAATACACAATAGTTCACGTTGTGTTTACTAGATGGCGCTAATAAACGAAAAATTTTAACGAACCTCCAAAGTTGGATATATAAATCCAATAAATATCTTAAACATAACTTAATAATTAACATACATCTCAATAAAAAAAAGTAGAAGAAATTGCAATTCATATTAATACCTAGATAAAACATGTATTAAATTTTATAGAATATTATTCCGATAAAACATTTTAACCTAGAAAATACAAATAATATATTCCGACGTAGGAAATACCAGTAGAATACACTGACCATCAAAAGTTATTGGTCTCAGTTATATTCTATATTCTTAACAAATGAGTACAGTGAGAATCGATAGTCACATAGCGAGAGACCAATTTAGTTTTATTTTTTATTCAGCTACAATATTACGCCAACTAACAGCATTAAGGCGACCGTGGTGTAGTGGCAGTGCAATGGTTACGCAAGCCGAGTGCACGGATTCGAAACCACTCACCGGTACCAATGTATCTTTGATATATGTACTTTGGCTCTATAATACAAGGCACTTTAATATCTTAGTATAGAAATGTATGATAAAAAAATATTTAAAAAAATATTATATTGTAGAGCAAAACTCTGTACTTGTTTGTCAAAGAAATAGAACATAGAATATGCAACACATCTTACCTTAAAGTTTTGATGGGCCGCCTGCTCTTCAGACTCGTGTTTATGTTTAATATTTTCAATGCACATCTGCTTCAATATACCAGCCACTTCAATCCTGAAAATTAATGATGTATATTGAATTTTATCTGTTGACGAAATTACAATTGAATTTATTACTATTTAGATACAATTATTTTGCATGTATTTAAAAAAAAGTTAAAATCACAAAATCACACGCAGTGCTTTAGAGTATTAGTGCTTTTATGACCTACATACATAATTTTTAACATTTAAAAATTGTTTTGTTCCCTTAGTAAATATAAATCCCATCAAAAACAATACTTGTCAAAAAAACCAAGTCTCGC
The DNA here is from genome assembly GCA_905220615.1 of Tinea trinotella. Classification (NCBI taxonomy): domain Eukaryota; kingdom Metazoa; phylum Arthropoda; class Insecta; order Lepidoptera; family Tineidae; genus Tinea; species Tinea trinotella. The sequence continues at coordinate 1,254,328 of HG992319.1, read as the reverse complement.
AACTCAGTTGTTCTGCGGTAAAAAGTTGTGAGATCCATGTAAAACCAAGTCGGTTATTAATTTATTCAGTCTCTACTTAAGCGACTTTCTGTCTTAATACGTCCAGTCTCTAAGACCACGATCGTGGTCCATAACAATTGAAAATCAATTGTGTCTGGAATCTCCGTACTCGAAGCATTAAGTTATTACGTAATAATTAACAGCATCTTATAGTGACGCATATCAATATTAAAATTCTTTAATGTTTTATATAAATATATTGAGACTTGGCCATCGCCTGAAAACACGTGTAAATTCAATCGCCTGAAAACACATGTAAATTCAATTATTTAGTGCGATGGCCAAGTCTCAATATATTTATATAAAACATTAAAGAATTTTAATATTGATATGCGTCACTATAAGATGTTGTTAATTATTACGTAACAACTTAATGCTTCGAGTACGGAGATTCCAGACACAATTGATTTTCAATTGTTATGGACCACGATCGTGGTCTTAGAGACTGGACGTATTAAGACAGAAAGTCGCTTAAGTAGAGACTGAATAAATTAATAACCGACTTGGTTTTACATGGATCTCACAACTTTTTACCGCAGAACAACTGAGTTGCGAGACTTGGTTTTTTTGACAAGTATTGTTTTTGATGGGATCTCATTTCTTTTTGTATTTTGTAGACGGTTATTTTGTAATGCGCTACCACATACTCGATTATAGCAAGTCTAATATCATACGACGACTCAATATTCCCATACATAGAGAATGACAAAGAATGAAATAAACACGAACCATCACCAGGTATAGGAATAACCCAGTGTGGACAAGGCTGATCATTCACATACAGTATTACTGAATCCATTGCGACTACCTACAAGTTAGATTGCAAAGTTATTTTTATGCAGAAATACGATTAGATAATAAGAAAATTATAAATACTTAGGTACTTAAAGTATCAATATTTAATTTAAATTATTTATCCGAAGAACGTCCAAATTGTAAGCAAATAATATCAGTAAACCAATGAGAGTAGCCTTTAGTCGTCAAACTAATATAGCAATCGAAATTATCAATGAAAATCGCAAACTTATAGGTAAGAATTCTGGGCACATCCAAACAGCATTGGGTCGCTCGCGCGCAGGGGGGTGACAGCTTTGTTCTTAAAGTTCACACGAAGCGCTGCAGTAGTAGCGGAGTAGCGATGTGCAAGTCGAATAATTTCATTAATCGAATAACCAATTGATTATTGAACTAATATAATCGAATGATAATACTAATACATTTACATTTACATTTACATTATACATATACTTATACATTTTATTTTTATCTGATTAAATTAACTCGTCGTATTCCATTGTCGCAGATCTACGACAAACAAAAAAAACATTTTTTTTCTTATTTATTTCTTTGTGTCTAATTGAATGATTGTTTTTAAATATTAGTTTTGTTTTACTTTAATACGCGGACGATCATCTTGCTCGGACACGCTTGTTGTTACTTTTTGTTTAATAAAACAGTAGTAGTTGCAACAAATCCATAATACAATTTTTTAATCAATTTATTCGAATTGTCGAAAAGCTAATTTTTTAAACGAATGTATGCTAGTAAATAATTACAACGGAGTTTATTGTAATTATACAATAAACTCCGTTGTTGATTGTTAATAACTAATCCTTATTAACAATCAACTAAGTCGAATGATTACTGAAATCAATTAATTCGATTATCGTCATTCGATTATCGTCATTCGATTATGCACATCACTACTATGGAGTGAAAATGGCGTTCGCGTCCTTCTTGCGTGTTATTTTCATTGTATTTTGTTACTTAGTTTTCTGTTATTACCATCTGCTGAAGAAGTTGTTTTTAGAATATTATGTACACCCGGTAAGTTTTACTAAAATATCGCATACTTATTTGCAATAGTAACAATAGAAAAGTCATTTAATGTTTGTAGGTTGATAAGGCTTTTATAATGTTGATGTTTGTTTTAGAATTACATGAAGACCATACATATAGTTGCAATGTTGAAGAACTATCATGCAGTATACGATGTTTAAGAGATAAACTACACATTTGATGCAACATAATTAATATATTGCTAAACAGATCAATCCAGGAAAAGTTTGTTTTGAAAATGGAAATGCCACAAAAGTTGGCATTAGAAAAGTACTAAACATAATATATATATATATTTTAAAAATAAACTGTTTTGTTTTATTATCATAATATAAGATTTCTATTTAAAATTGATAAAGGAAAAATTTTTCTTTTTGCGAAGAACTCGTCGATATGCCGCCATTTTGATTTCCTTCGTCCATTTTGATTTCCAAAATCAGCTTGTCAATATCAGTCATATTCGACGCTAGCGCTGCGTGTGAACCTTTAGAACTCAGTCAACAAAGTCAAAGCAGCTGTCCTATCTGTATTACTAGTATAATAGTTATCTGTGCTCGCGCGTATGATGAGCGCGGCTGCTGCACGCTCGGCGACATTCACCTTTCCGCGCGCCCCGCCATTGTCCCCGCCCCGCGCCCCGCCACTGTCCCCGCCCCGCGCCCTCGCGCTAGCAATAATAATAATTCCCGTAAAATAAATAGCAATAATAATAATTGCCGTAAAATAAATAAAATCTTAAAACATCGTTACGAATAAAACCAATATTGAAAAATTTAACTGAAGACTTGGCTGTATGGGCTTAATTTTCTTTGCGGTCTTTTCTAGATTTTTTAGTTTTTCCTTGATTCATACACCAAACACTACATATATTCCAAATTTGAAGCTTCTAGGTCTGCTAGAAGTGCCTTAGAATTTTGATGATCGGTGAGTCAGTGAGTGACAAAATTTAAGAAATTTGACCCGTTATAATTCTTAAAATACTGGTTCAAATTGAATGAATTTTGAAATATACGTGTCTTTACAATGCCTGCATGTGGTTACTGAAAATTTCAGTCTTCTAGTTTTATCCACAACGAAGTTACAGGGGGTCGAAAATGGTCTGAATTGCTTCGAGAAAAGGATGGTACGGCCGTGACGCTTTGCTCGACTTGGTCGGGGGCACGACCGTGCCCCCAGATTATTACAGAAACAGGAGAATCGAAGTGCTTATATCAAGGATACATTAGTACTGGAGGTTCTTGGTTTAGATGACCATTTCACTACCACTAGACCACAGTCGAAATATGAAATTCATTAATTGATAGTCCTGTTAAAAATAAATTGCAAACACCTACCTTACTCTCATATTCTCTTGTAGTTGTCTCAAAGGAACAAGGTACTCTGGTGAGCGGCCACCTTTGACTTCGGCTAATTGGTACTCCACATGATTCATTCTCTCCTGGTACAGCTGTTCTCGGAGTACACCAAATTGACGCTCCAGGTCAGCTTTATGTTTAGGATTTGAAAATTGTAGATAAATATATTTTTGTATTAGAAAATAGTCTCATTAGATAGTTGGTACATGGTCAAATACTAATTCTACAAAATAATGACATCTATAATTTCAGGTAATAAATTATGTTTAAGTAGTCCTTTTTGTTTAAATTTTCTGTTTTCGATATTACAAACTTTCATATCTACTAATAATACATAAAAAATAAAGTTAGCACGGTACTACGGATTAGAATCCTGAGTTGTAAACATAGAAAATATATTTCAAAATATTTGTACACAAATCTGTTTGTAAACATAACCTAAAATGTTTATTTATGTTCGTACCCAAATTATTGAGACAATCAATCCGTCGTCTCTCACATTCACTTTCATCCATCTCAGAGGAATCATCGGAATCGGGTTCATCTGCTTCGTCAGCACTGGAATCTCTTTCTGGGCGGGAAGAACCTCCAGAATGTTCTGTATCACCCCCTGATAAGTCCCCATCGCCGTCACTGTCACCATCCACCTTCATTGATGGCATTTTATCAGTTTTCTAAGTAAGTAATACACAAAAAACTATAATAATACACTTTACGATAGATTTTTTGTAAAGTAGTTTTTTAGAACGTAAACGTCAAATGCGTCATATTTGGCACTTAAAGTTTTAACCCTTTTGTTAAAGGCATAGGATTCAACCAGGCTAAGTCCACACATAGTGACCCTAATAAAATACACCCTACTAGTTGGTTAACTATTTTTTTATTATTAGCGGTTTTTTTGTTTCCAATAATTATTATTTTTATAGTTGTTTCCTCAAAGTAAGAATATGTTTTTTATGTTAACTACTAGCTGTTCTCCACGGTTTCACTCGCGTTTATAAAGTGTGACTCGTAACGTGAGTACATAACAGAACCCTTTATGTAGTCACGTTACGAGGTATGAGTGCATAGTAAGAAATAATTTTAGTAAAATCAGATTCTCCGGGTCTTCAATTTGATAACAGCCTTATCATCACGAGCCAGAAGACGTCCACTGCTGAACATAGGCCATTCCGTACGACAAGATGCCAGTTGCATCCACCGGTTTTATTCGTGACTTTCACTATGTCGTCAGTCCACCTAGTGGGAGGCCTACCTACGCTACGACTTCCGGTTCGTGGTCCCTACTCTAGAACTTTTCTGCCCTATTGGTTCTTATAGTAGGACCATAGAGATTACAAGTATACAGACCGTAAAGTGATTTGGTCGCGTCTCGGGATCAGCTTGGCACAGTGGATGTAATTGCTACTCACAGTTATTGAATTGTAGTAGCAGTGGCAACCATTCATGGACCACATTCCAACTTAACATCCAGCGGGGTGTTGTCATATGTCAAGTCACAATAAATAAAAGATATATATATATATATATATATATATATTATAACTCGATGGTCATAACACCATTCCTTGCATCCTCATGGTCCATTATCAGGATTCCTATTTCAACCCTTTTAAGTCTATCATTTGGGCCTTCCTCTATACCAAAATTCGTTCAGTGATTTAGGCGTGAAAACGTGAAGTTATAGTTATACTTTGGTCGTTCAAGCGAAGCGTGAAAATGCACTGGCCGCATAGTGACAACTGAGGTAACCGTAATTTTATCCGTTTTTTCAGTCGCCTGCACTCCTTAATTCACAAAAAAGTGATTAAAGCATTACAATTAATCGAAATAATCAAAATCTCACGCGTACATCCCAAAGCGCTACTTTCCACAATCCTGTCATAACTCTCTCGCTTTCTTCACGTTCACAATTCTCTTTATAAAAAGTTTATTGGCACACAGACTCCTGTTTTTTTAATGGAAAAATAATTAGAAGTCTGGTAATAAAACTCTCATAATCTGATATTAAATTTAATAATCTATTATGTACATTAAATTGTTCACTATTAACATGTTATTTATAATATTATTGAATTGTTAATAAATTATTTACAACAAATATTATTATATATTAAACAATAATCATAATCATCATAACTGTGACATTTCCAACACAAATATTACCTACTATCTTTAAATAAGTATTCATTTATAATTAAAACACGTACAACAATCAAAATACACGTCAATACAAAAATTATAATTAAAAAATACAAATTAAAATATTTAATATATTTTTTAGAAATATTTTAGCACCCTAACAGGTCACCACCAATCCTTTGGCTCACAAATAAAATGTAAAATAAAAATAAGAAGTAATATTTAATATTATTTTATTTTGTACTGTGATATAAATATATCACACATTTTTATAAATATAAAAATGTGTCCTGTCTGTACAAATTAATATTTATTGCTGAAATAATTGTAAACCAAAAACACAATTTAACGACAAATTATGACTAATCACGATTAAATTAATAAAAGAAACACATTAAAATATTATGACACATTTACATACAAAGCGCCGTTCATAATAAGGCGATATATCGTAAACGATACGCGACATGCATACATACTTGAAGTCTAAAGTAAGGCGATAAAAATGTTTCATAGCCGCGTCAATGCCCAACTCTTCAAATACCACAAGACAATCGCTCGCGATATGTATCGTGCGAGCTGTAAACATGGCGGAAAAAAAAAGAAGACAATTTTGCAATTCCTTTCATTAATTTAGTTTGATTAGCTTATGTTTGTAAATAAAATAGTTAGAATTGAATTTCCACCACATTTTTATCGACCCTGACCGCCGATTTATCGTCCACCGCCATATCGTCGCAATAGATACCTTACCATGTATTACTTATCCTATATCGCCTTAGTATGAACGGCGCAGCGCCTAAAAGGAAAATTTGCACACAATTTTAGGAATATAGAATTTGTAAATAATTTATTTAAGTAAAAATAAACAAAAAATGTGATAATTATTTTTGAAATATCTAAGATTTGTATAATTATTCTATAATTTTTCTTTTAAATCAAATGTTGTGAGAACAATATTCATAGCTTCGTATTTATTAAGGGTAAAGCTTTAACAATAAATACGCATCGCATCGCTTCACGCATCGCTTAAAGGATCCAAGGTCATAGGATGGAGAGACACATGGGCTATCAAAGCATTCCACTTTCTTTCTTGCCGGGGGTATTAAGCAATTTCATAAATGTCATTGGACTCACAACAGTTATTATTTTAGTATTATTAATGGCTTGGATACTAGTCCATCAAATAAATTAAAATAATAAAAAACAACTAGCGTTGCTCAAGAAGGTATTCCATGATATTGTTTATAGCCCACCCAACGAAGACCTAAAACTGCCTAATAGGGGAAATAATTCGTGCAAAAGCGATTTTTGGCATAGTGAAGGTGAAGCTAACGGGTGGTAACCAAAAAAGGTACCTTTACACCCCCCTCCACCCATTAGCTTCACCCCTAACCATCAGTACTTTTAGTATGTCGTTTAAAACACCATTCCCTACAACTAAACCAAAAATCGCTTTTACGCGAATTATTTCCCCTATTTTTCGTTCGTTGGGTGGGCTATTAGGCACTTTATTGGTTTAATATTTGAATTATTTTACTAAAATATTATTTGTGGTCCTGTCTTTATTTGGCACTGCAATTTAGAACATAGGTAATTCAATATAAGTATCATAATAATTTAATTTCATTAAACCTACTTAATAAATAAATTGATTTTATATAATTTTCCCTTATTATCATAATACAATGTTTGTAATAAGTGGTAATTATCTACGTATATAAATTTTGTATGTGAATATCTTTTCTATATATTTTATCTATACTTTGAGATATTAGATTGATAAATTATTTAATTATAATATTTAAAATGAAACAATTTAATTTAGATTTTGTTCGTATAACCTTTTTATTGTAACTGCATGCTATTTATTATAAACTTATTTTTATTAAAACATGAGTATTACTTTATTGAAGGTTTTTTTTTATAAATTCCCAGATAAATTATTCAGCAATTTGTTTAGCCAAATATGTTTAATATGAATTATAAATTACTATTATAAATTACTGAAGGCTACTGTGGTGTATGAGTATATATATGCATGTACAATTACTAGATGTACGTGACACAATCTCGAGCGTATCAGGCAGAACACGACAGCCGTAGTCGGGGGTAGACGCGTGGCATGATACGATAGCGAGCTTGTGATTACAGTAATCCTTAGTTATCTTTGTTACTACTGCATGCTAATGCTACAGCTACCAATGTCTTTGATTGCATGTTAGATTCAGATATGTAAACTATGCTTGTACTATTAAAAAGTGAAATATATAAATATTTTTGTTGGATTTAAATATACTTATTAATTCACTACAATGATTTCATTTCCCCTACGGAAAAAATTACAAACATTCTACTGAATTTTATTTTTAAATTTTCCAAAAATCTATTTAAGTTTCATACTTAAAAGGTGATGTCTTTAAAATGGCGCATCATTTATTCTCGCCATCTTGTATAACTCACCAATATATTTTAATTAAGTTATAGTATTTTTTTAAATAAAATTCTACATTTAATTTTGTGAATAAAGAATTTATTATATTGAATATATCTCTTTTTTATTAATTTAAATTCATCTATTATTCTATCTAAACGTAATATATTTAAATATAATTATTGAAAAATCTTTTAATAAATTCCTTCACATTATTACTGTTTATTACCTATTAAAACAAATAAATAGGTTCTTACATAGCAATTAAACAATTTAAAATATTTATAAATTAGTCTTTATGCGTTAATATGCATAATATTAATTACCTCAACATCTATTATGTTAAAATACATATCACGTAGTTTTCTCTCTGAGATAATTAAAGTGTTACTATTTACGCGTATAGAGACTTCTATAAATATTTCAATTATTATATAAATCCATTTAAGTCTAAGACATTCTACAAACGTCATACAATATATATCTATATATACGAATATTTGGAAGGGTTTCGATTATATAATTTACTTTCGACATAACGTATAATAAACGCAAAGGCATCAGATTTTTGATTCCGTTGCCTTAAAAGAATAAAAAAATCTCGCCAAAAATCCAATTTACGCCATATGCAATTTATTTCTTATGACATATAGATTACTAATACTAAATTTATTATGACATCGTGAACAGTCTTAAAAAGGTTAACGGAAACACGATAAAGATGAAAAAAGGAATTTAAGCTCAATTTAAAAACAATTATACTTTAATATAATATTATAATAGTTGAAGGCATGTAATTTTATACTTATTACTTATTAAACTTTACACTCTGTTTAATTTCCAAACATATTAATAAATAATATAGAATAAAATTTAAATTTGGTCCTAGACATGAACGATATTTAATTCGCTGTAGATAGCGAGATCTTTGCCTTGGACTTTCCTGATGGTAAGTAAGGTGGAGTTCAAAAGCACCAACTGTAAAAACAATTCACATTGCCTTAGTCACAATCACCATGCTTCATAAAATTTATACCTAGGTATGACTTTGACCAGAGAAACTGTATACCTAAGGCAAGTAAACTTTTAATTTTTAAACTTTAAACTTTTAATAAATAAATAAATTGTCTTATTTGTAAACATTTTTGTACCAGAGGTTTGAAGTAATAAGCATTGAATCACCGAGCCCAAATAACACCCATCTTATTACCTACTTGGAATGTTCAGTCAAATCTTCAAAGATTTAAACTATAGTTACTTGTAAATATCATAATGCTGACTAAAAATTTTATGTGCTTTATAAATTAAATAACCAGTATTTTTTACTTATTTTTAAAGTAATGTCATTTAAAAAAAATATTCCAACTAATTACCCACGCGCTAAAGAAATACAATTTATACTTAATAATTACAATATACAACGGAATGTTTTGGAAGGAATGTATAATAAATCTTTTATATTTAATACCCAATAATCTAAAAGTATAATAAAACTAAATTTATATATACACAATTTGATAGAACAAAAACTCATGACTTTAATTTTGAAATGAAACATTAAAATCTATGTCTAAAAATTTTTTACTCTAGCAGCACTCGAACAAAAAAATGCATAACGCTGCTTGTCCACGAAGGATAGGTCAAGGAGTTTAGTTGCTTAGCGAGGAACAAGTTCTAACTCCACAATGTGATTGTTAGAAATAACAAAATCCCTGAGCAACTTTATTTTATAGCTTTTTACTTTGCCTCCGATAGAGGTTTTGTTTTTGACTAACAGCTTAATTTTACACAAAATATACAAATACAAAAGACCCTTTCCATATCATAAGAAGGTCTTATTTTATTAAATATAAACAGAGAATTTATTAAAATTTTAATTACACAACTTAGGTAAATAAGGTATAAAAACTTAATTTAATATTTGCTAAATACTTCTTACGGGATTGGCGATTCTTTTGGTCACAAAATCTACAACGTACTATAAATCGAGTCGATATAACTAGTTATTTTTAAGGACTACAATTCCATTTATGAGCCTTCTATTATTATTTTGACCATATACGTTTTCGGCCTATTACGCATGACTCGAATTTATAAATCGACAGCGAAAACCCTCTAAGTCCAAATCAATAAACTAACATATTTTTATTGATTTTTTAACTTGTTTGGTAATACACTATATACCCTACATTCTCCTAATAACGTCCTATTAATGCTAGTCAATTAAGGTTTTTATTTGCAATTATTTATTATTGAGAGCTTAGGCATGTTCCATGGATATTTTAACATGTGACTAAGGGTGGTTAAGCCTATTAATATAAATTGGCAGTTTATATGTAAAACTAGATTTATCTACATACTGAGAGTACGTATTTTATAATTTATTTTATTATTTGAATAGTGACACAATTCAAAAATTATAGTCTTTGATTTTGATACTCCAGACAATAATTAATCATGTCTTCATTCCGATGTCAATTTTCACACAAAAATTATATTACTAGACCTAAGTGCTTTCTCTAGGAAAGATAAAAAGGACTGTGATTGGAGTTATAGGCTTTACTCTAAATTAAGTCTGCTTTAAATATAGACCTAACTAGACGTTTGACATCAAGTTTAATTTTGGAAATAGTTTTTTTTTAAATATATATGCATGCAATTTATGGTGAACTATCTGAACTATGTGTATTGGTTATAATCTCTGTAATAAACCTCATTTTGAGCAACATAAAAATTTTATATTACTTTTCTAATCAAATTATTTTTAATTAGAAAGATTCAATTTTTAACAAATTTGTATGATGAGTCACTATAATATTTAAACAATTAATTTAAATAAGTTGTTGTTATGTCTGCTTGAGCCAGTGTGCTGGTACCCATTGTGGTTCCCGTTCCAGGCTATTGATTTCATTTAATAATTGCTGATACGCCCTTTGAGTGTCATTATTTATAATTATCATATCGAACAAATGTCCCCATCTCAATTCCATGTCACGTGCAGTTGCTATTATTTCTTTTAGTTCTTCCTCCTGAAAGAATATTATAAATTTAATTATAAATTGATGAAAAATAAAGACTTTGACTAACCAGTAGTGGTTAGCGCACCATTTCGTTACACGAAAAGTCCCGGAAAGTTCGATTCTCGGTCGGCATTTTATGTGTAATATTTAATAGAAAGCTAGGTTGCCTAGTGCCCATAACCTTAGAGCTTGTATGAAGAGAATTGTAACGGAAGCGAGAGAGTTGTATCAGGATCGTGGCAAGTGGCGCTCCATTGTCACTGCCTATCTCCATGAGAAAAAGGCGTGATAATTTGATTGATTGATTTGATATTTAATAATTTTATTAAATTCACAAATATGTATTTGTTAATAAAAAAGAGGCGGATATTTGTTTCGAGTCTGGTAGTCAAGGAAAAAAATATAGATAATAAAGAAATATTACCTTAAAAGCCTCCCCATTTCTAATTTTCTTTTGTCTTAATTTCTCTAAGCTCGGCGGTGCAACAAACACTGTGTAAGGCTTCAGATCTGATCCGCGTAATATTTTCAACGATTGAGGATGTAAATTCAACACACATATTTTGCCTGAATTTACCACTTCCCTTATTGCTTCTAGTGATGTGCCTGTAAATTATATGATACATTAAATCTTTTGGCTGACATAGTCATGATGAATGTTACAGATTTTTTATTGTGACTCGACATATGACAGCACTCCGCTTGATGTTAAGCCAAAGTGTGGTCCATGAATGAATGTCACTGCTACTACAATTCAATAACTGTGAGTAGCAATCACATCCACTATGCCGGCCTAGATGGAACCGGCAACTTACAAGCTGATCCCGAAACGTGACCAAATCTTTTCACGGTCTGTATACTTGTAATGGTATGCCTAATGATAAGCAAGGGAAGATCCAAGAGTGACAGCGATTGCAAAAACCGTCTAAATTCTCATCTTTCCCAGTCGCCGCTGTCACTATGCCGTCCAAAGATAATGTAAACCTGAAGTCCCCACTGGTCGGTACTAATGTATCTTTAATATACTCATATGACGTCTTATTTCTCGTAGAAACGGAACGAGCAGAGTACAAGGACATTTAGGAGCTTAATATAGAAATGTAAAAAATAAATGAGAGGTGGGGCGATGTGCAAAAGTTGACAGCAGTAATGCAGGAAGGCAAAAAAATCCTACAGAAAACTAAAAAATAGTCTAAATAAGGGCTATTTTTTGCATGTTTGACTCAGGAATTTTTGGATATTATTTCTTAATGACCAATAAAAACATATTTTTGACATCATTGATCAATGGACAGGAAATGTCATAGACATATGCCCGATTTCTATAATAAACTATGTTTCATCGATAACAGTAACCATTCGTTGTTCACTTCACAATTCACTATCGTTTGAAAAATCTTCATTTCTCTTTTCATACACTATGCTAGTAGTTGTCGGTAACTTGACTTACGAGGGGTATTTTATAAGAACGGTTTTGACCTACGGGAGGTAGATAATTCAACTGTTTGTATTAAAATAACCAATAACGAGACTGCGGTTAAGAAAATATTTAATGCTTATCTGGTTAAATCCGAATCTAGATTTTTAAAGTGGTAGGCGGACAAGATCCGGTGTAGTAACATAACTTTTAAGTATAGAAACCGCTAAGAGACTTAGTTGCTTTTCGTGATCAATTTTAAACTTGGTTCCGGCATTTACTCGCATTTAATTAACAGCTGTATAAATCGCGCCCATTCATGATCCGCAAATTGAACAGTAGGTGGGGTGCTGTCATATGTAAAAATAATATAATACCATAATATGCTTTTTCATATTCTCCATGTTCAACAAATTTCCTATTTAATATGTCTGCTTCGAATTGCGTTCTGGTTATAAAGTGATAATCCTGGCCAGGTACTTCGTGGTCTTTCCTAGGCCTCGAGGTATCTATAAAGAAAATTATATATTAATATATTATATAATTATATATTAAAATTAATATATTTAAAATGTCATTTTTAATTTTATTAAAAAAAATATTTTATACTATAAAATCCAATAAATCAAATTGTCACCTTCTGGTCTTCTTCCACATGGATAGGCAGAGACGATGAAGAGCCACTTGCTACAATCCTGACTCCCTCGTTTTCCTCACATACACAATTCCCTTCATACAAGCTTTACGGTTATGGGCACTAGGCAACCCAGATTCTTTAAGGATGTCTCCGATTTGGTCGGAAAACACGCACCTGCTTCGCCTTGTTTAACGCATCTATCTACATCAGATTCATGAATTTCTTTCGTCAATCTACTTTCATTAATCCTTTCCATTTGCCCAATACATCGGAACATTTCTTTGTCAATACTTGTCTTTTAATGTAGTAACTTATTTCAAACCACATCTATCGCGCACTGTGTTATTTCTTATTCTATCCATTTGTCCTATCTCTGATTTATAAATCCCATTCAATCATTAAAAAATAAAAAAATAAATTTTAAATTGACTTATTAGCTTTTGCACTTGGAGGATAATGACTAATGTAATTTTTGAATAAGAATGAATTATAAATAAGATAAGTCATTATTTATTATTTTTTCTTATAAATATTATTATTTATTATTATTTTCAATGATCATTATTTTAACTCACGTGGTACAGCCGCAGCGAACCTGCTGCCATCCTCCATGAGCCGTTGCCTCAACTCGTGCCTGCCAATGTTTGGTGGCCCTATGAGGACAATTGGCCTTTTGTGTGACGCACGCGGATAATACAGAGCTACTTCCTCGTATGTTAGGATTTCATCCGGTTCAAATTCTGCGGATGATAGTAAATATTAATTATTGTATAACCAGCTTTATTGTTTTCCCATCCCAATAACCTTAAATTATTTAAGCGAAGCGAAAAAGCACCTTTGGCCGGCATAGTGACGGCGACTTAGGCAATCGTAATCTGAATCGTTTTTTTTTTCAGTCGGCGATGCTCTTGCAATTGCTATTGCTTACCACCAGGCAACGAGGTTTAATGTATAGTATCTTGTCATATAGTAACACCCTGCCTACACCTGTCTTTATGAATTACCAAAACTAATATGTAAATAAATATTACAAATAAATGGTTCAAAACATCGTTTCGACTAGGAATCGAACCTGGGAGTCTAGGGTCCTAGGCTCGCCACGCGGGTCGTTTATAATTATTTCATTTATAACACTATAGTCATTAAAAAAGAAATAAAAAATAAGCATGCGTTCTTAATTACATAGAAATCAATCAATCAAATTGTTACGCCTGAACTCTCATGGGGATAAGCAGAGGGATAAAGAGTAATGGAGTCACAAATATATAATATTTATAATTAAAAATATACATGTAAGGACTCGACTTTTCAACCTGGGTTAAACAGAGTTGAGACCTAAACCGAGTTGGGTCGGTTAACATCTACAATAAACCGGTTTGAACTATTATATACTTAAGTATTAATTTTAGATCAGACACCAAATTTATTAGTTATATTGACATCCGAAATTCTAGTAGCAAACCATACTGTGTATTAGGCAAAGAATTTGGACTTCAGATACAGAAGGAGCCCTAAAATAGCGACAAAATACAACCGTTTATACTATTTTCACTTATGGCATTAAAAAGAAGTCAGAAGAGGATGAAAATACATTTTAACATTCGTAATTTAGAAAGTTGTCACTAGTTTTGATGATCATTTGACAGAATAACAAATGACATTAAAATATTTCAAAAAAGGATGACGGAACTAATGCTAAATAATGAACTAAATGCCTCTTTCAGTCAAACGTGGTAAAACACCTAATTATAAATAAGACAAATAACAATGAATTAGTTCTTATTTTAGTATAGATGTCAACTCGCATGTCAACTCGGTTTGTAAACCGGTTTGAATCGAATTCATAAGTTTGCGAATCGTGTTATCCATATTTTTAAATCGACCTAACTCGGTTTTAAATATTCGAGATCGTCCTATCTTTAATTAAAAATGTGCATGCATTACCCAATAAAGAATATAGTATTAATTAAGTAGTTATACCTTCACCAGCTGTAGTAGCATATAAGGGGTATCCAGCTTCACTGGAAGCCTTCTTCCCTCTCTTTTTCCTTGGCGGTTTCTTGGCACAAAGCAATGTACCACCTTTCCTTGGTTTGTCACGCGCGGCCACTTCACCAGCGAGAGTGATCTTCATTGATTCACGTCTAATGATTAAAACATATTGTTTAATAATAATAATATTTCTGGAGCAAATCTTATTGGCCTATGAGGGGCACACCTTATTGGCTTTTAAGGAGAAACTTTATTGGACTAAGAAAGTTAATGTTATTGGGACAAGATGGCAAACTTTATTCGCCAAGATGGTAAATTTTGTTAGTCTGTGGAAGCTATCTTCTTGGTTCAAGATGGCAAACCATATTGGCCCAATTAGGTAAAACCTTGTTCGCTCATTGGGCAAACCTAATTGGATAATCTTAAAATTCGCCAACGTCATTAAATGTTTTAGTTTATAATTATGTCTTTGTTTCTTATATTTAATTATGTGATTGTTTTTATTTACTTTACTTAATTTGGTGTTTTATTTTTTTAAATATTAAATTGGTAATTCTGTGTGTATTTAATATTTTTTATTTTATATTTCACAGAAACAGGACAACCAAAGTACAAAGATACATTGGTACCGGTGGGTGGTTTTGAACCCGTGCTCTCGGTTTGTGTAACCATCGCACTGCCACTACACCACGGTCGCCTTAATGGACACCATGGATTTATTTAAAACCTATTAAAATAAATCCATGTAAAGGTTGTGTCCTGTCGTGTACACTTTATTGTATCAATCAATCAATCACATTGTCACGCCTTTACCCATAGGTATAGGCAGAGGCAAAGGAGCGCCCCTTGCCACGATCCTGACACAACTCCCTCGCTTCCCTCACATCCAAAATTCTCTTTATGCAAGCTCTACGGTTACTAGGCAACCCAGCTTTTTTGAGGATGGAAAAAAAAGTGCTACAAAAACTTACTGATGTTGGAATGCCTGACTTGGTATAAGGCCAGCAAGTGTCTGGTCCTCTTCACCCTCTCTAAACGCTTGCCACCAATTAGGATCGTCGCGACTGATCACGTGGAGAACATCGCCTTTTTGGAAACTTATACCTGTAACAAATGTATATATTCAATAAAAACTCTTCACCAATTAAGGCGACCGTGGTGTTCCAAACCACCCACCGGTACCGATGTATCTTTGATATATGTACTTTGGTTGTCTTGTTTCTATGATACAAGCACTTTAGTGGCTTAGTATAGAAATGTACATAAATAAATAAAATATAATAATTAATAAATAAATAATTTAAAAAAATATATGTAAAAACTTCACATTTGATGAAGAATACGTGTGTTTTTTAAGTCAAAAGCTTTCAATAATAACGCGTTGTATGATAATAAAGAGAATAAACGTATGTTGATGATAAAACTAAAACTATGAAAGTAAACATTATCCTAATAAATAAAAATAAATATATATTTATTTGTTTATGGTTCACAGACAGATTCTTATAGAATAATGTTAAACAATGTTTCAAAAAACAACAAGTTTCATAAATATGTGAATATGAAAAATATAAAAAAACATTGAATAGGAAATTATTAAATTATAAATGAAGTAAATTAGGAAAAAAACTATTTAAATAAGATCAAAAAGAATAGCTAAAATATTATACGTAGTAAACAATACAATATCTTTTTTAATTTATTATATTTAAAATTATGAAAATTTGAATGAGAAGAAAGCAAGAGAGCTGTGTCAGGATCCTTGAATGTGGCGCTCTATTGTCTCTACCTATCCCTGTGGGAATTGAGGCGTCAAATTGATTATGATAAGAAAAAAAAATAATGTTAAAATGTTTAAAGCTTTGAGATCAGGATTGTGGGCGCTCCATTATCTCTGCTTATCCTCGAAGGTATTGAGGCTTTACAATGTTATTAATTTATTGTTAATATACATACCTAATTCCCTACAGGGTATGTAGACATCATCTTCAGGATCGTAATCGAAGTGCGCCCTAACGTGCAAAACCCTCGCGGGCGAAGGTGGAGCCCTATTACTCCGGTCGCTGTTACTATTCTGCGCTAATACGACACATAGAGTCCCAGACAATGCACCCAGTACTTGACATACTTCGTGCACAGATTTGCCACGCATGGAGACGCCATTCACTTCTAAAAGCTGTGGAATTAAGTAAAAATATTTTGAGAAACGCGTAGCGTAAAGTCCCGGGTTGGATTTCGGAACAGATTTATTAAATGTAAGATTTATTAATGTAATATTATAAAAGTAAATACAACCATTTAAGAAGGTAAAAGTTACATAAACATACATCCCCTTATTAGTAAACATGGTGAAACTTGAAGTATGTTTTAAAAACAAAATTCCAAGTAATTATAATTAAATAACTCTCACCTCGTCTCCTTCGTGTAATAGACCAGATTTTTCAGCGGCACCCCCTCTCACTATCCTGCCTATAATAACTGCCTCTCCCTCATTTCTTACTGTAGCACCTTAAATATATAATAAATAATTAGTTAACAATTAATTTTCTATAGGAAGATTTTCAAATTCAATCATTTCTAGTCGGAGTTGTTTTTTTAGTTGTCTAGTAAACAATCAGGCAAAAGAAAAAAGAAGCGTTATTATTTGTATCTATTCTTTATAAAATAGAGAGAGGCTATATATTTTTTAATTTATTATAAAATATAAATAACGGCAGGCGCAGGAGGAGACATCTTCAAGAAAGCTGGGTCTCTTAGTGCCCATAACCGTAGAGTTCTTATATGAAGAGAATTGTGAATGTGAGGAAAGCGAGGGAGTTGTGTCAGGATCGTGGCAAGTGACGCTCCTCTGCCTATCCCTGTGGCAAAAAGTAGTAACAATTTGATTGATTGAAAGTTGTCAATAAATAAAAATGGTTAATAAAAGCAATTGCATCTATGAATATATATATGACTTACCAAGTGGTTCATTAGTTTTATCAATTTTGATAATTTTAATAGAGTCCGACGTGTCCTCAGGGGGGTGCGCTGTTAGGGCACCTTTCTCATTATCATTTTTATAATTCACATAGTTACCAGTCTGCAACACAAATTAAATTAACAATTTGTTAATGAAGATTTAATAAATACTGTTCCATCTAATAAAACTATAGTTAAAAAAACACGTCTACATGACAATGTAAACTAGAGTGTACTTTTATTTATTGAGACTTGACTTCTGATGGTCCCAGAGGAGGTCCAAAAATGCCGACGACTGAAAAAACTGAGTATGTTCACGGCTGCCTTAGGCATAGTTCACGATCCATTAAACAAAGAACATTAGTAAGATGAAAGGAAATGTTTAAAGGATTATTCATTCTTCATTATCTAAACATTATTTACTTAATTTTTTGTTTTCATCTCTTTATTGTCTTTTCAACATTGTTTAGTGCTTATAAATAATTTAATATTGTGTAAAAAGCATTTTTATGATACAAAAACATATTTAATTATTATCCGTAATATTTATAAGTACTTATTTTATACAAAGATAGACAGCGCAGTCGCGTTTTCGTAAAAGAGTTGTAAAGTTTAAAAATACCTAACGACCCAAAATTAAAAATTAATTAAAAAAAGAAAAAATAATGCGATTAAAATAAGAATAGGACGGGAGCCATTTTGTGACGTTTAACTCTGCAACCAACTTCCCT
This sequence comes from Tinea trinotella, assembly GCA_905220615.1. Taxonomy (NCBI): domain Eukaryota; kingdom Metazoa; phylum Arthropoda; class Insecta; order Lepidoptera; family Tineidae; genus Tinea; species Tinea trinotella. The sequence goes on along the minus strand of HG992319.1, from coordinate 1,235,743 downwards.
TTAGTATGGTGTCATTTTCTTTACCGACCGTTAAGAAAAAGACACCTTTAAATTAGTCAAGTGAAGTTAGTCAACAGCGCGTCCTATTCTTATTCTAATAGCATTATATAATTAATGATTTACAATTCTTAATAACATAAAAACCTTATGTCTCTTTCCCCTTGTAAAGCAAATAGGATCTAACAACGCCGCGGCCTGGTCGTGCGCCTGAACAAGACTCTCCAACTCCAAACCTCCTAATATTGACAATAGTTCTACTGCTAAAGCCGACGACTCACCGCCTGATGCCGTATGGGCTCCTAGTACATCCATACACTGAAAATCACACAATAAAAGCAGCTTAGCAAATGATTTTACAGAAAATAAACAAATTCTATTATTAAACTTATTAAACTACGTGACCACGATGGCTGCAAAGCTCTCAAAACGTCGAAATAATAATAAAAATACAATTTGTTTAAATCATTAATTAATGTTCGCGCTCTAAAAATCTAAAAAAAATATCTTAACAAGCATCATAACTCATATGGAGATGAAATATTAGCGATTAGAAAGGTTTTTCATTACTTTCATTTAGCATAATTAATTCTAGAACTCGGGCGGCTTGTAAGCTGATCCCGAAACGCAACTGAGTCCGTTGACAGTCTGTTAAAGTTAATATACTTACATCTTTAAGTCTATCCGTTGCTCGGTGCGTGTATGGGGGTGGAAGACCTTGTCTTTTATGTCTAGTAGCAGTCAAAACGGCAGCTCTACTAGTCAGCGCAGTTCTCAGAGCTGGACATAGTATTGCACCGGCTGCACTCGCTACCCTGGCAGCTAAGGCGGCTTCACCACTGTTCGAAAGTGCTTTCTGGACCCGTGAAAGCGCAGCACACACTTCCGAGTATTCTGAAAGATAATTTGTGGTTAGAAATATGTTATTTATCAGCTCTATTAAATATTAGGATTTTTTTATTAATGAATCGGTTTAAATTTTAAAAATTAAATTAAAAGGTTGTTTTTCTTTGTCTCTGCCTATGCCGTTGCGTTCATTTATTTTTATTACGCAAATTGTGCTGAACACTGCCTTTATAAGAATCGTCCCTTTTTATCTTTCCACTCGGCTCCGATTGAAGGTGTGATTCCAATGGCCACTGCAAACCGCACTACTGATTTGTATGAATCTGTATGGCGTGGACAGAGTCGCCTTGCACGGAATCAATGTCATGCAGATTTATACAAAGCAGTAGTGCGGTCTTCTGCAGTCGCAATCTGCATTCTGCAGTGGACATCGGAATCGCACCGTTATAAATCTTTTTCGTCAATCTCTTTTCAATGTGCCCATATTTTTTCAACATGTCAAAGCACAAATATCGCGCACTACTATATTTTTCACGCTACTCGAAATCTTACTCCAAAAGCACTCTTTAATGACAGCATTTCTATAGCCATTATTTATATGATTATTTTTAATGCTTCTTCTGCCATACTGAGCATTCACGTCCATACATTATTGTAGTAACAAACACCATGTAAATATAACATATAAATGCCATAATATAATTCGTCCAACCGATTAATTCTAGGTCAATAGAATCTATCAAGTGGATGGAACTGGAGTGTAGTGACATGTTTAGGGAAGCGGTGAAGAGCTATTCAATTGGAATTAATATAATAGGTTTCACTATAATGCATACAATAAAGGTTTCGTCCATGTTGCTTCTAAGAATGGCAGACAGTTGTGGTTTGCGAAATCGGGGTAGTACCATCACTTTTAAACCGTAAAGTGACTTTTATAGCTTAAACAGCTTCATAAGTAGCTTTTGAAGTTCATGGGAAACGCGGTTATGATCTTCGCTCATATATATACGGTTCATTTAAAAATACTTATATGATCGATGGTTATGAAATAAGTATTAAAATTCTTGTTTTATACTTCATGAAAAAGTCTTACGGAAAACCGTTATAACCTAGACCATAGCTAACTTTGTACTATTATACGAGTATTTAAATAAGTATATATTTTGTATTACATTTATTTAATTTATTGAAATAAATACATTTTATGTGGCTTACCATCGCGTTTATTTTGGATTTGATTATACAATTTTTTTATTATTTGTTTAATTCATTTTTCAATGTTCGCGCAAAATCTAAGAAAATATTATTTAATTGAATAATAATCGGCGTTGATTAAATATTTGACCAACTTTATACACAAACACGTCCTTATTTTAAGTGGGAAACCAATCATTTTTTAATTTGGATTATTTATTTATTAAAAATTAAAAAGAAGTCATATTAATAAAAGGGGTTGTGTCATGATCGTGGCAGGTGACACTGAATTAACACTGCCTATCCCTGTTGGAAAAAGGCGTGACAATTTTATTGATTGATTGATTATTATAAAAAAATTAAACTTTATATACCGCAATGCAAAACACATTTATTCTTCAAATCCACTCACCTGCACTGGTCAATAGAATATACGAGGTTGTGCAACGAGACGATTCACAGACTACGAGGCAATTGATTGAAATGATTTTATAATTCCAATTTATGTAAGTAGTTTGTTGTTATATCAGATAGGATGTTATTATTTATATGTTGTACATATTTGTAATTGGTGGCATATTACTCAAACAGCATATGTGTACTATTAGTCATAACCGAAAAACTTTTTGTACATTTCTATACGTGCTTGTATCATAGAAACCAGAAGTACATATTTCAAAGATACAATGTTAAAACCACTTATCAATACCAGGCAAGTAGTTTTGAACCGTTTTTTTGTTGTTTGCGAGACCACTTTTCTATACCACTAGACCACGGTCGCCTTGAACGGTTATTATGTCTATAACATAAATTAATAATTATGTAAGGAATCACAGGAAAATTTATCTGTGGACACCCTATAAGATTTTTTTATAATACCATAACATAATTAGTAGCCTGGCTCATGTTAAGCTGGAGTTCGATCCATAAATGGAAGTGACCGCTACTAGAATTAAATAAGTGTAAGTAGCAGTCAAATCCACTATGCCGGCCTAGTTAGAACCGGCAACTTACAAGCTGATTCCGAAACGCGACTAGGTCACCTCAGAGCTGTATACTTGTAGTGTACTATTCCGATTTTTTTTTCAAACAAATAGGAAAAGTCACACCTAGATACCGAAAGACTAGATTTTTTTTATCGTGACACGACATCTGACCTCGATAATACGATGATAAGCAAGAGGAGCTCCAAGAATGACGACGACTGAAAGAACCAAGTTAGTTTCCGGCTGCCCCAGCCGCCGCCACTATGCCGGCCTAAGGTCCTTCTCATCACGCATCGCTTGAAGTATCCAAGGTCATAGGAAGGAGAGAACACATGGGCAGGCAAATCATTCCACTTGTCAATTGTTCTACAAAGAAAAGGCGCACCGAACTTTTTAGTTCGACTGCCGATTCGGTCGTATGGTCGATGTGTGTATGGATGCTGAAACTGATACAAATCTCTGCGTGAAAGGATGCCTTAATAAGGTTAATGTATCTCTACCAGATAATATACATAATCATAACCAGTAGATGCAACTGGCATCTTGTCGTTCGGAATGGCGTTCTAAGGGGGAGGCCTATGTTCAGCAGTGGACGCCTTCTGGCTGATGATGATGATCGTGATGATGATCTCTACCAAGTTGACAATAAAAATAACATTAACTTCAATGATTAACAATTTCTGAGAGCTTAATTAATTACAAAATTAATCATATTTACAAGGAAAGTAATTAAGAAACAAATGCTACAATAAAGAATTTCATAGCGACATTAATTCAAGTTTATAAAAGATAACAGCCGGGGAGACAAAAAAGGCAATAAATAAAGGAATGCATAAATATTCATGGCGGTAACTATACAATCAAAAATGGCGTCCACAATTCATTAAACGTTAAAAGAAAGTAGACACGTCCTAAATTATGTACTAAAACAATTGTCTAAAATGAAAAAAAGTAGGTTAAAAATATATTTGTTTCTTAAAATGTCTTTTCATTTTCAAATATCTATGAAGGAAGGTCTTTAGGAAATGCCTTTTGGAATTTTGAAATAGAAATTACAATATTTTGTAGGTCATATACAATGATCATACGTGCCTACAATATCTAATCAAATCAAAATTGTCAAGCTTATTCCCTCAGGGTCGCTTGTTGCCACGATCCTGACACCCTCGCTTCCCTCACATCCACATTTCTCTTCATACAAGCTCATGGGTATGGGCACTGAGCAACTCAGCTTTCTTGGGGATGTTTCCGATGTGGATGGATGCGTTAATCGAGGCAGATACAAAAGGGTATTCTTCAACCTAATCAGTGACAACCTCAAGAAATCTGAAATGCCTACATTAGAGCGCATCATAGTACTGACTAAGGAGTCGCTATTGCCGGACACGACAAAGAGATCATCATCATAAATAGGAACTTAAGATGCTGTGCTAAACAATGCCTTTCATATAGCTATTGAGAAGCATTGTGATACATTCTTGTTCATCCGACCTTCTGCGTTCCATTAATCGACGTCGCATTGAAAAGATATCGACGAAATTTTTAAAAAAGTTTAAAGCCATTAAGATCAAGATGGTAGCTTAAGTGAATATACTGACTATCAGAGTTCTCAAAAGTTAGGCAGTGATAGGGATTCTTCCGTGTAATTGAAATTGACCTGCTAAGGGTAACATGTAAATGCTGGATTCCGGCCACTGTGAAATACGTTTAGTCCACTGCCTATGTCCAGCAGTGGACTAAACGACTAAGCAACATAATACATAAGAAACACTCACAGGGATTTCGCTACAACTTTTCATAATAAGAGTTAATTGGTTCTCTAAGTATGAGTGGTTCATTAAGTTGGTGATTATTTGCCCAGTCTGCCGATCCGGGGTAATAACACAAGTGTAAAGAACGTAAAATTAGTCGAGTTTCGGTAACAACTAGGCGAGTATAGTGGATGGTAAATGCTACTCGTAGTTATTTGACTGTAGTAGCTGTTACCTGAATTTAAGGATCGCTTAACATCTGGAACTTGATTGCCGGCACAAAGGCAGTGAAATTCGCCGCGGTCGCAAGTGACCAATCAACGTTTACTTATTGATTTGTTATTCGCTGATTGGTTACGAAGATGACAAATATCAGTGCGACGCAATTTTACTGCCTTTTCGACGGCAAAATGTATTTACTAAGAGAATCGGGGTGCGAACAAATATTGAGCTAAAACAATATCCAACTCACCAATAATTTTATATAGATCCTCACTACTGTCTGTGTCGACTGAATCTTCTTCATAAGCATCATTAATGAAGGACGTTGATGTAAGTGGATTTGACTCCAAGGCCTGCAATTTGTGTGATCCACGCAACGATGTTCGGAGGAATTCATTTTGGGCTGCAATGCGCTCTTCCGCTTCCTTTCTTTGTCTTAATTGTTCCTGGAACAAGATTTATTTATATTTAGTGAGGAATTGAATTTAAAATAGTTTATAAATTTTAGGTTTGTTATGTGTTGGGCTAAGAGATCCAATGATGCATCAAGATGCAAAGCAAAATACATAATTACTTATATATTAAAGAATTAATTAAAGGCGTTTTAAAATCAATAGTTACAATTACAAATGATTTTTGAATACTCTAAATTCTATTCTAATTTAATTAATACGAGCATTATTTTGCCCATCGCCCACTCTCAGCTTCTTTTTTTAAAACCCCCTATTTTTTTACCTTTTTACCCTA